>JAGFNQ010000108.1:413937-492272 GCA_024364735.1 Boesenbergia rotunda
GGTTTTGCTCAAAACCCACTGATGGAACTAAACTACACCTATAGGTTTGGAAAAATTATAATTTAATGTTTCTGACACCTAAAAATACTTTCTAGAACCTAAACCCAAACTATGATAATGGATTTTCAGAAATCCAGATATGGGAGGTCCATCAGTGGGTTTTGCTCAAAACCCACTGATGGAACTAACTACACCTATAGGTTTGGAAAAAATTATAATTTGATGTTTCTGACACTAAAATACTTTCTAGAACCTTCAACCCTAACTACTGATAATGGATTTCAGAATCCAGATATGGGAGGTCATCAGTGGGTTTTGCTCAAAACCCCTGATGGAACTAAAACTACCTATAGGTTTGGAAAAATTTATAATTTGAGGTTTCCGACACCTAAAATACTTTCTAGATCCTCAACCCTAACTACTAATAATGAATTTTCAGAAATCCAGATATGGGAAGTCCATCAGTGGGTTTTGCTCAAACCCACTGATGGAACTAAACTACAACCTATACTTTGGAGAAAATTATAATTTGAGCCTTTCCGACACCTAAAATACTTTCTCCAACCTGATCCCTAACTGTTGATAATTTTTTTTCATTAATCCAGATATGGGAATGTCCATCAGTGGGTTTTGCTCAAAACCCACTGATGGAACTAAATTACACCTATAGGTTTGGAAAAAATTATAATTTGATATTGTCGACACCTAAAATACTTTCTCCAACCTCATCAATGGGTCCTTCAGTGGAGTTGAGGTGTTACAAACCTCAAATTATAATTTCAGGCCCACGTCGGGCCTGAAATAACTTTATTTCAGGCCCAAGGTGGGCCTGAAATAAAGATATTTCAGGCCCATAGTGGGCCTGAAATACATTTATTTCAGGCCCCACCGTGGACCTGAAATAAAAAACATTTCAGGCCCCACCGTGGGCCTGAAATAAATATTATTTGAGGATCACCCTTAACCATATTATATTTTGACTTCATCCCCCAAGTTGGATTACATATTTTATCCCTAAACCCTAAAATACTCTCTCCAACCTCACCCCTAAATACTGATAATGGTTTTGTAGAAATCCAGATATGGGAGGTCCATTTGTGGGTTTTCAGAAATCCAGATATGGGAGGTCCATCAGTGGGTTTTGCTCAAATCCCACTGATGGAACTAAGCTACACCTATAGGTTTGGAAAAAATTATAATTTGATATTTCTGACACCTAAAATACTTTCTAGAACTTTAACCCTAACTACTGATAATGGATTTCAGAAATCCGATATGGGAGGTCCATCCGTGGGTTTTGCTCAAAACCCACTGATGGAACTAAACTACACCTATAGGTTTGGAAAAAATTATAATTTGATGTTTCTGACACCTAAAATACTTTCTAGAACTTCAACCCTAACTACTGATAATGGATTTTCAGAAATCCAGATATGGGGACGTCCATCAGTGGGTTTTGCTCAAAACCCACTGATGGAACTAAACTACACCTATAGGTTTGGAAAAATTATAATTTAATGTTTCTGACACCTAAAATACTTTCTAGAACCTAAACCCAAACTACTGATAATGGATTTTCAGAAATCCAGATATGGGAGGTCCATCAGTGGGTTTTGCTCAAAACCCACTGATGGAACTAAACTACACCTATAGGTTTGGAAAAAATTATAATTTGATGTTTCTGACACCTAAAATACTTTCTAGAACCTAAACCCAAACTACTGATAATGGATTTCAGAAAATCCAGATATGGGAGGTCCATCAGTGGGTTTTGCTCAAAACCCACTGATGGAACTAAACTAGCCCTATAGCTTCGGAAAAATTTATAATTTGAGGTTTCCGACACCTAAAATACTTTCTAGATCCTCAACCCTAACTACTGATAATGGATTTTCAGAAATCCAGATATGGGAAGTCCATCAGTGGGTTTTGCTCAAAACCCACTGATGGAACTAAACTACACCTATACTTTGGAGAAAATTATAATTTGAGGTTTCCGACACCTAAAATACTTTCTCCAACCTGATCCCTAACTGTTGATAATTTTTTTTCATTAATCCAGATATGGGATGTCCATCAGTGGGTTTTGCTCAAAACCCACTGATGGAACTAAATTACACCTATAGGTTTGGAAAAAATTATAATTTGATGTTGTCGACACCTAAAATACTTTCTCCAACCTCATCAATGGGTCCTTCAGTGGAGTTGAGGTATTACAAACCTCAAATTATAATTTCAGGCCCACGTCGGGCCTGAAATAACTTTATTTCAGGCCCAAGGTGGGCTTGAAATAAAGATATTTCAGGCCCATAGTGGGCCTGAAATACATTTATTTCAGGCCCACCGTGGACCTGAAATAAAAACATTTCAGGCCCACCGTGGGCCTGAAATAAATATTATTTGAGGATCACTCTTAACCATATTATATTTTGACTTCATCCCCCACCCTTAACCTTGGGCCTGAAATAAAATTATTCAGGTCCACCAGCAAAGGATGTTTTTTCACCTAAAACACAATTTCGGACACCTAATCTATATTCTCCAACCTGAACCCTAACTACTGATAATGGTTTTTCAGAAATCCATATATGGGAGGTCCATCAGTGGGTGTTGCTCAAAACTCACTGATGGAACTAAACTACACCTATAGCTTTGGAAAAAATATAAATTTGAGGTTATGGACACCTAAAATACTTTCTCCAACCTCATCCCTAACTGTTGATAATGGTTTTTCAGAAATCCAGATATGGGAGGTCCATCAGTGGGTTTGAGCAAAAACCCACTGATGGAACTAAACTGCACCTATAGCTTTGGAAAAAATATAAATTTGAGGTTATGGACACCTAAAATACTTTCTCCAACCTCATCCCTAACTGTTGAAAATGCTTTTCACAAATCAAGATATGGGAGGTCCATCAGTGGGTTTTGCTCAAAACCCACTGATGAAACTAAACTACACCTATAGGTTTGGAAAAAATTATAATTTGATGTTTCCGACACCTAAAATACTTTCTAGAACCTCAACCCTAACTACTGATAATGGATTTTCAGAAATCCAGATATGGGAGGTCCATCAGTGGGTTTTGCTCAAAACCCACTGATGGAACTAAACTACACCTATAGGTTTGGAAAAAAATTATAATTTGATATTTCTGACACCTAAAATACTTTCTAGAACCTAATCCCTATCTACTGATAATGGATTTTCAGAAATCCAGATATGGGAGGTCCATCAGTGGGTTTTGCTCAAAACCCACTGATGGAACTAAACTAGCCCAATAGCTTTTGACAAATATATAATTTGAGGTTTCTGAGACCTAAAATAGTTTCTAGCATGTCAACCCTAACTACTGATAATATATTTTCAGAAATCCAGATATGGGAGGACCATCAGTGGGTTTTGAGCAAAACCCACTGATGGAACTAAACTACACCTATAGCTTTGGAAAAAATATAAATTTGAGGTTATGGACACCTAAAATACTTTATCCAACCTCATCCCTAACTGTTGATAATACTTTCTCCAACCTAAAATACTTTCTCCAACCTCATCCCTACTTTCTCCAACCTATAGCTTTATTTCAGGCCCACCTCGGGCCTGAAATATCTTTATTTCAGGCCCACGTTGGGCCTGAAATAACTTTATTTCAGGCCCCAGGTGGGCCTGAAATAAAGATATTTCAGGCCCATAGTGGGCCTGAAATACATTTATTTCAGGCCCACCTTGGACCTGAAATAAAAACATTTCAGGCCCACAGTGGGCCTGAATTAAATATTATTTGAGGACCACCCTTAACCTAGACCTATAACTTTGAACAAAATTATAATTTGAGGTTTCGGACACCTAATCTACATTCTCCAACCTGAACCCTAACTACTGATAATGGTTTTTCAGAAATCCATATATGGGAGGTCCATCAGTGGGTTTTGCTCAAAACCCACTGATGGACCTCCCATATCTGGATTTCTGAAAATCCCATTATCAGTAGGTAGGGTTGAAGTTCTAGAAAGTATTTTAGGTGTCGGAAACATCAAATTATAAATTTGTCAAAAGCTATAGGGCTAGTTTAGTTCCATCAGTGGGTTTTGCTCAAAACCCACTGATGGACCTCCCATATCTGGATTTCTGAAAATCCCATTATTAGTAGGTAGGGTTGAGGTTCTAGAAAGTATTTTAGGTGTCGGAAACATCAAATTATAAATTTGTCAAAAGCAATAGGGCTAGTTTAGTTCCATCAGTGGGTTTTGAGCAAAACCCACTGATGGACCTCCCATATATGGATTTCTGAAAAACCATTATCAGTAATCTTTAAATTGTAATTGTTGTCAATTACATCAATAATTTTTTAGGGAAGTATTTTGATTTCAGGCCCACGGTGGACCTGAAATGACATTATTTCAGGCCCAGAGGGGGCCTGAAATGATTTATTTCAGGCCCACACTGGGCCTGAAATGCTAGTATTTCAGGCCCAAGAAGGGCCTGAAATGATATTATTTCAGGCCCTATCTGGGACTGAAAAGAGTTATTTCAGGCCCACACTGGGCCTGAAATGCTATCATTTCAGGCCCACGCCTCTGGTTGCAAAAAAATTATTTACAGTATGATTAAATTTTTATACGCCAATCTTTTAAATAAATGAACATGTTGTGACCACATTTTTAAAAAATAAACAAGAAGGAGAGTACCTAAATACACATTGCACACCACAATTGAATTCCATTCACATCAAAACCTCATATTATCAAAATTTGGCACATCAGGAGGTTTGTATGATGGACCTAGCATATTTGGATTTTTCAAACCTCATTATCAGTTCTCAGACTTTACCTAATTATTGGTATTTTAGCTAGGATATGCTATTTTTCAGTTGGCACACAACTGTGTTGATACAGTATCAGTTGGCACACAACACTCATTTAACAAAGCAAAATCAGAGGGGGTTAAACAACAGATTTTCAGAAAACACAGGACTTCAAGTTCCTGAAATAACATTATTTTGGGTTTACAAATGATACGACTTCGATTCTGATATATTCTGCTTATAACACAAGGTAAAATGTATCATAATATTGAAATACTTCTATAAGTCACAACATTAACAACTGGTTTTTTTAAAGAATACTATACATTCAGTTATCCTCCTTACAAAATAAACACTTCCATCAGAAAATTTCAGCAATTCATAAACCAATTAACTCAAGACCTTGGGCCTGGCGGCATTCTACATGTCCTTTTATTATGGCCAAGTTGTTTGCACCGGCTGCATTTAAGTTTCACCTTGCCATTGTGTCTTGACTCAATCCGTGCCTTCTTTCGTCTACCAGGCTGCACAAGGCTACGGGGACATCGAACTGTAATATTGTTTACTCCACTAGGCCAAAACTGCTTGCTTCTACAAGGGTAAATACGATCCATGTAAACCCACTTCCAAGTTCAGAATAAAAATAATGCTCACAATATCGGAGTGTATCGATATTCCTGTGAACTATTACAGCTATAGCATGTGAGCAAGGGAGTCCTGAAATTTGAAACTCCCCACAATGACAAAAGTTTTTTTCCAAATCAACAATGTATGAAGTGCCCCATGTTTCTACCTCCATTTCTGATTGAGAGTAAGGGTGAACCTTATAAGCTCTAGCTTTCTCTCTCCTTGATTCCATTTCTTTTGTAGCATGAGGTGTCAAAGCAACATGCCATTTGGAAACTTCCTCTCTACGGTTATAGAACCATTGAGCTACCTTTCTTCTTGTATTATCAATTAACCTATTTATGGGAAGCTCACGTGTAGACTTAAACAAAGCATTCAAGCTCTCCACACAATTCGTGGTAAGCATTCTGTACCTTCTCCCAGTAAAGTGTGCATTTGCCCACCTTTTAGGGTCAATGTTCTGAAGCCACTTATGAGCATCTGGATGTTTTTCGAGCATTGTCTGCATTATCATATCATATTGAAGTGTTGTGTTGGCTCGTGCTGCTGCCCAAAACAAACCTACACCAGCTCTACTTCCAGTATCAGTTACCATATTACAAGACATGTGGTGGCAACAAAAAGCATGATGCGCGTTTGTGAATACTTTTCTGACTGCTGATATAATGCCCCGATGTCTATCTGATACTATGGTGAGTGAGTGATCATCAACAGCAAAGAACCTCTTTGTATGATCCAAAAACCACTCCCAAGCAGACCCACATTCTACTTCAGCTATTGCAAAGGCAACTGGGAGAACATTGTCATTACCATCAATCGCCGTTGCAATCAACAATACTCCTGGATACTTTCCTCTTAGGTGTGTCGCATCAATTCCGATAATTCTACGCAAATAAGACCTGAACACCCTTCGGCAAGCACCAAAAGCCCAAAAACACCTCTGGAACTGATTGTCACCATTCGTGCATAGTGCCACATAAGTTTCAGGATCTCTAGCTCTTAACTCACGCAGATATTGTGGGAGATCTCTGTATGCCTCATCATAATCTCCAACAACCTTTTTCAATGCTTTCTCCCTAGCTATGTATGCTTTTCTGTATGATATCGTCACTCCAAATCTAGCTTTAATATCTGAAATAATCATACTTGGTTTGTATTGTTCATTATGAAGAAATTGCTCTTCAACAAAAGAAGCAACAAATGATGAAGAGCATGCATGATGATCAGCACTTTCCCTAACACTTCGACATTGGTGTTCCTTTATATATTTTGTAACAGTGAACTCTACTTCCCCCCTTCCTACTACTCTCCATGTACATGGTTGGTTAAAACACACTGCTTTAACTCTGTTTTTTCCGGGTGTCAACTGGGTTATATCTCATATGCTTAACCATCGCATGTTTAACAAGTGCATTCTTGAATTCTTCTCTAGATGGAAATATCTGCCCCAAAAAAAATTCATGCTCATCTCTTGCCTCTAGCTCTCGAATTGGCCCAGCAAGCAATCGAGAATTCAAAATATATGGATCTTCAGCTAATGGAAACTCCTCCTCTAGGTCACTGTACTGATCTGGGGGGAATTCATATTGCTCAACCTGCATATCATCAGCTTGGAATTCTAGTACACTTGTACTGGGTACAAATTCTTCTGCATTCCGGATTTCAATTTCTTCCTCCCCACTCCAGGTTGGCTGAAATATTTCAACTACTCTTGTAGAAGAATTCAAACCCTCATCTTCTAAATTATTTGCTTCTTCATTTAGATCAATTGCCAAATTCCTTGTAATGCTATTATCACCATACTGGGAACATAATGGAATATTATTACTAGTTATTTCTAATCCTTTCCCCGTAGCCACATTATCATCAAGAGTATTCCATATCTCAGAGAGAATTTCGTCAACAACATTATCAACCCTGAAAAAAATTACATATAACTTTATCAAACTTTGAAATTGATAATAAAGGCCCTAGGAGCCCCTGAGGGCCTGAAATCATTTGATTCAGGCCCAGGGATTTGATTTCAGGCCCTACCAGGGCCTGAAATCATTTTATTTCAGGCCCAGGCAGGGCCTGAAATCATTTCCTTTCAGGCCCACTCCGGGCCTGAATCATTACATTTCAGGCCCAGGGAGGGCCTGAAATCATTTGATTTCAGCCCCTCCCTGGATCTGAAATAAAATAAATTCAGGCCAGGTCCTGGGAGGGCCTGAATTTCTTTTATTTCAGTCCCTCCGAGGGCCTGAAACAAAATTTTACAGCCTCTCCTATTGCCTGAAATCTAATGACATCATGCACTCTCAGGGCCTGATATCATGTAATGCATATCACCCTAAGCCTCCTCCAAAATTAAAATAGTAGAAAGAGTTTAACTTGATTAAAACTATATCTGATATCATATCAAAGAAGACAATCATACGTACATTCCTATTTCTCTTAGTTACCAATCTGTTGCTTCCTTTTTCTCCTTCGACAACCTATTTTGTTGCTTCCTTTTTCTCCTTCGACAACCTATTTTGTTGCTTCCTTTTTCTCCTTCGACAACCTATTTTCCTCAGGTGCTTTGGTGATGAATCGAGTTGTGCAAGGAAGCAATATATACGTACATTCGTGATCATTCGACTTGTGCAAATCATTTCACATATATATATTGGCTGAGAAAAATTCGACTGCTACCCATCCGAACCACAAATTAATATTTTATTGATAAAGTGGTTCGGTTGTCTCGAAACTGTGTCTGATAAAGTTATTCTTTGGCGGGAGGGGTATAAAAGTAACTTCACTATATGGGATGCGTCCTTTGGTATAATAGAAACCATGGTACTCATTTCGGTAATTACGAATAGTTGGATATGCCCTTTGATAAATTGCCCTAAAAAAAAGATAAAAAGGAATGATTGAGAAAAAAGAAAGAAAAAATAATCTGATTTATTAGCAAAGATAGAATAGGAAAAACATACAATTGAATGTGTTTTTGATAAATATTAAAATAGTATGTGACACATTTGAAAATATATTGTTAAATTTCTGATTTACAAGTCGTGCATATTATTTGAAAAATACAACCGCTAAATTTTTATTAATCTAATCTCTTTGATGCTTTTATTTATTGACCGACTAAAAATCTCAATTTTATGGATTAATTAGGATAGATTTGTGAATCTATGACATGATATATTATGCTGTTTTCATGTAAAAATTAATATGCGATTTTGTATGATTTACCTCGAGATCCCCGTCTGCGATCGCACCCATCCAAGTCATTGAAAAGAGTTCTGACAAAGCGTTGACTGCGTGCGGGCCGTTGACGATGCCTGGCCCTCACAATCACTGCTCGCGAAATCGGACGGCGAGACGGGATCGAACGGATGCGCGGTTAAGGATCTTCATCGATGCCTTCGCCACTGCCACTGCAAGTGGTGTTACGATGATAATTACCTTCAAATTTCGATGGAAGATTCGATATAAGATCCAAATATAACAGACGGATCTTTTCTATCACAGGGTCCCTGTCTTATCTGTCCCATATTCATTAGTGATAGTTAACGAGTCGTCCGATCGACGATCAGATATTATTGATAATTTTTAATCATCGTTCCGAATCAAATGATATTCTGAGATAACGATGAATCAGTCGGAATCGCAGTATTACAATCTCGTCGGATTCGACGGTGAATACGACGGATCGCAATTAAGACGATATCCGATGAATTTACCGTATCTCTCAGGATATAATTTTGTTCGAGGCGATGACAGGAGATCGTCGATAGTATCCGATCGACAATCGAACGACTCGTCGGCTATCGTCAACGAGTGGGACATAGAGACAGAGATCCTTTGTGGGACAGAGAATTTGGTCTTCAAATAGAAGAGGTTATGATGTTAAAAATAAATTATATAAATGTTTAATTTATTTTTAAAATTATAAATATATTTTGGTAAATATAAAGTTAATTTTAATATAATTTTGTTTAATGATATATTTGAATTTAAAAAAAATTATTAATATAAAAATAATTGATCCTTTAATAAGTGTAAATATTGAGAATGAATATTCGATATCCGATTAATACGATAGGATTAGAAGATATAGACCCATTGCCGATCCGGCCTGCCGCGCACGAAACTCTGGGTTAATTTCAATTTTTGTGAGGTTTAATTTGGATTAAAAGGATAATTGACCTCGTTAACCGCCTAATCCAGCAATTAACTCGGGAGAAAAAAAACCGACACGTACGGAAATGGTAAAGTCATGCGATTTGCGGTTTGCAGATTTTTGTCTACTTAACCCAAGTAAATCGGCCTATTTAAAGGAAAGAAGGAAAAAATTAGCCATTACTTTTTCGGTGCGTTTGATTTACCACGCCGAGACTGTTTCCTTTTGTCTTATCTGTACCACGTGGCCACGTCCTTCCTCTGTTCCCTCCGCGGGGTGTGTGTCTATTTATAGAGGGCGGAGAGAAAGGGGAACGGGTTGAGTGGGAAGAGTCCAGAATCTGCTTCTCGTGGCGGAGAGCGAGCGGCGGCGATGGCGGTGCACGCCGTGGGGTTCTCCGATTTCGGGAGTCGGTTAGTCGTCGTCGTCGTTTCTGCGCCGCTTTCGTTGGCTCGGTCGAATGGATTTTGTCGTCCGGGAGTTTTGATGGTTTCGATTTTAGATCTGTGGTGTTGTAGGGATCCGTTGCTGATCGATCCGGTTTTGGTGTTTCAGGGCGGTGGATGAGCTCCAGATGTCGCAACATGACCCTGGAAATCTTCTGTGGCTCGGGGTGAATCTAGGCATCGGTGAGTGAACTTTCGATGGTGGAATTGTTCCGTAAACCGCCATCGGTTGTTTGATCTAGAGTTTATGGATGATGCAGGAAAGCAGCAGCAGTCACCGCAAGAAATCTTGATCGACCCGAAGATGGTCGGTGAATGGCAGAGCGATCGAACCTGCAATGGCGCGGTTTACGGAGATTTGGGACCGGTGAAATCTCTCGTTTTGCCTGCAACTTCGCCGGTTTTGCCTTTCTCCGGCGCAGCGACCGAGTCGTTGAAGGTTACTGGAGCGGTCCCTGGGATTCTTCCCCAGAGTCGATTGCCGGAGACCGGCGCACCTTCAACCAGTGGGCGCCGGGCTTCAACTTTGCCACCTGTCTCGTCTTCTACTCACGATCTCATCTCTGTTCTCTATCAACAAAGTCAGGAAATCGATGCTCTTGTCCGTCTTCAGGTATCTTGATTTGGCACTCCTTTTTTTCTCTCGTTTAGTGCTGATTGTTAACCTCGGTCGGTTGCAGAACGAGAGGACGCAGGGCGGATTGCTCGAGATGTTCAATAGACATTCACGATCTGTTCTCTCGGTATTACGGCAGCAAGCAACAATGCGATTGATGGAGAAGGAAGCCGACTTGCAGAGGGCAATCCGCCGCAATGCAGAGTTGGAGGAGAAGGTGCGACAAATGAGCAATGATAACCAGTTCTGGTTCAACATGGCCAAGAACAACGAAGCCATCGCGAGGAGCCTCCAATTGAAACTGGAACAAGCGCTGCACCAAGGCGACCTAAGCGATCGCAAGGTCACCCCCCAGGCCGACGACGCACATTCCTGCTGCTACGAAGAGGACAGTTCCGCCGACGCCGGGAGGGCGAAATTGTGCAAGACGTGCGGCGTCAGCGACATCTCCATCCTCTTGCTGCCCTGCCGCCACCTGTGCCTCTGCCAGCACTGCGCATCCCACGCCGTCGCGTGTCCAGTGTGCGGCGTCACCTCGAACAACTTCCTCGAAGTCCTCGTCTGCCGATGAACCGCAGTGCCATTGCAGGCTTCTTTGTTGTTTGTTTTGGCAGTTTCTTCCCGCGCCTGTTCTTGCATGTTATTTGCTCATATCTTCACCATCGGCTGCTCTTTGGATAAATTATCGTGAATTTTGTAATGCTTTCTAATCATTTCACTGAAATATCAACTTCCCTACCGAGGAAGGACCCCCAAAACGATTCCATGACCTTCTTTATCTGTGTATTATTATTGATCGAATGGATTGAGAAACTTGATCAGGGGCTATGGCGAAGAAAGGCAACGGCGTGGTGGCGAAGTTGATGAGATGGCTGGCCTGCAGCACCATAATTGCACCTGTTGCGAGAGAGATTCGCACGCTGGGTCAGTATTTAATTCCATGTTTCTCTCAAGATTTGTTTGCTTGATCATGGACATTTCAGTAAGGTGATTCATCTAACCAGCCAATGCATCCCACCTGCTCACACTTGCATTTGTTTCTTTGTTATTCTTGGCTTGGTCGACAAAGACAAAGGAGGGACCTTTATCTGTATCGGACGGCATTTACCTAGTACAATTACTATCCACCCAAATAAAGTAGGAACTGGTGAGAAAAGATAGATGGGCAGGTAAAGCAGGATCACTCTCCTCTGCAGAAGATTTCTTCTTCCCGGTTTTCTAGGGGGTTGGTTGAGGCCTCTGTATGGATTAGATAACCTATAAAATAATATTAAAAAAAAGTCCCATCAGTTGAACACGAACACATTAGTTGACTTGTCTTTTGTTATTGCTTGTATCTTTATCTTGTTGGAATAGTGCTGCTGCCACAGGGCTTTATTCTTTGGGTAGTGCTAAATGGTTAAAATTTAGCCGGCTAGAATTGTCCTTCTTAAGTTCTTTTTAATTTTTAATTATTATTAAAATATTTAAATTAATTTATATTCTTTCCTATTTATTTTCATATTAATTATATTTTTTTCTATTTATTTCATATTAATCATATCTTTTTCTATTTATTTTCATATTAAATTAATTTTTTAACTTATAAAATCTATTATAATTGTTTTATAATTTTAATGAACATTAAGATGTTTAAATTTAATTATATTTTTATTTTTATTTTCATATTAATTATATTTTTTCTAATTTATTTTATATTAAATTAATATTTTTTAATTTTTAAAGGGTCATTCTAGCTGGCTAGATTCTAGCCATCTAGAATTACCCTTATTCTTTTACTCGAGTATTGATATTGGAGCTGCGTCGTGATCTCACTTTTTTTTAGGAAGTTGCTGGACAAGATCTGCGCTTTCCATGGCTCGAAGGAAGTCTCTGGGTAGGTCCCTCGAGAGAAATCGACAGGCATTTGGTGGTGGAGATCTCGACCATGAAAAGAGGGATACAGGAAGAAGCAGTCGTGAGGCTCAAGAGTCTTCAATTTTCAACCTTCTCGAGGTGCATTGTACGCATCACGCAGTGCCTGTGCCACCCCACCAATTGAGATCTCGGAGCTCAAAAGATGCTCCGTATCTCCACTGTCATTCCTCTTTTGACAAAGAAAGAAAGAACAGTGGGGCAGAATATTAATGGCTTGCATGGGAATCTGCTAGGTGTCATGAGATAGGCTGCAGTTGAGGGAGGTCGAGGAAAGGTAAGAAGTTATTGAATGCTTTCTTTTTCTGGGAACGAGATCTGATCCATAACATAACATGGCCAGTTGAGCCAATAGAAGAAGATTTTTGCAAGTAGTTGTGACATTATATGATGAACGGAGACGGCTTCAGTAGAGGAAGTAACGTTGGATACGGATGAGTGAAAAAGAGGGGAGAAAAAAAAAAAAGACTTCATTCACATTATAGTCCCATTGAGAGTTTGAAGACACGGTATTCATTAATTCATAAATATATTAGTTGAGAATAAATATATAGAGTGTACGAGCGCAAATTTAAAATCTTGATTTATACTAAATCAAGTTCGCTTGTGTGCGAACTTGACCAATGCACGTCGAATGCTAGATAGATCGAGATAAAATTTTATCATATCGATGTGGATTGGCAAGAGAGATAGGGGTTGAATTATCCTTGTAAAATAAAATAAATTTTTTGTGCGGTTCATAAAAATTCCAGATTAGTTACAACAATAAATTAAAATAAACATAGATTAATTAAATTAGTAAAAGATTAAGACACAAGAAGTTATTTAGTTGCAACCTGGGTGGTTGTTAATTCAAGATGGTTGAAACTCACTATCAAAATCTCTTTTTATCGGAAAAGTCTTTTACAGATTTTGTAGCACTAGACAGAAGCTAAAAAACAAAAAAAAATTTGTATGATTTGATGGATGATTTGGAACCTAGCTTTGGGGGCACGTCGAATTCTAGATAGATCGAGATAAAATTTTGTCATATCGATGTGGACTGGCAAGAGAGATAGGGGTTGAATTATCCTTGTAAAATAAAATAAATCTTTTGTGCAATTCATAAAAATTCCAGATTAGTTATAACAATAAATTAAAATAAATATAGATTAATTAAATTAGTAAAAGACTAAGACACATGAAGTTACTTAGCTGCAACCTGGGTGGTTGTTAATTCAAGATGGTTGAAACTCACTATCAAAATCTCTTTTTATCGGAGAAGCCTTTTACAGATTTTGTAGCACCAGACAGAAGCTAAAAAACAAGAAAAAATTCGTATGATTTGATGGATGATTTGGAACTTAGCTTTGAGAGCCTATTTATAGTCCCGATCAATCCTATCCGATTGCTGACGTGGAATTATAGGGGCGCTCGAGTGGTTGAGGATGCCTGACACATGGCATGTGCGTTATTCGAAGTGCAACGTTTGCAAACGACTAGCTGGATGGATAAAAGTTGCTCTCGAGCACCTATAAGCACAGGTGCGCCCTAGTACTCGGGCGCCCGTATGAATAGGGGCGCCCCGAGAGCCCAAGCACCCTTATTCATACAGGCGCTCGAGTGATTTTTCATCAACAACTTGCTAACCAGTCTCCAGAGGATCTTCTTAGGTGATTTCTGGCCAACCGGAGTTAGGCTCACCCGAACTCGACTTCAGCTTTTTGCCCCTCAAGCGTTTTTTCTCCTGGCTTTTCACCCCTCGGGCGTCTCTCACGTCCTTCTCGTTCCACCGATGTACTCTCCTACAACTTATGCGTCCCTCGGATGCACCGAGCCCGTTGGCTAACTTTTTTGTGCTATCCTTCTCGTCCACTGCGTCTTACGCTCGACTTCCTCCGCTCCTAAGCTCCTGCATACTTAGACAGAGAGATAAAAATCATAACAGGACCTAACCTAACTTGGTTGAACACATCAAACTAACTGGCACCAACAATCTTCCCTCTTTTGATATGCATTAACCCAAGTTTAGTTAGGGTAAAAAAATAATAATAACACTAACTAAGACAAGTAAACATAAAAGAAATATTTGTAATTTAAAACCATAACCTCCCTATGAACATAAGCTACTCTTTCCTTTTGATTATAGCAAAAAATGGGGCATACAAAAAAAAAGGTAAAGAGAAAGAAAAAAAAAATGAACTCTACCTAGAAAAATATAAAAATTTTCTAAGTATTTTTAAAGTTAAAAAATAGGAATTCCGATAAAAAAATCGTTGGAAAAATTTAAAGATTTTTGTGCAATTGTAATAAAATATTTGAGAGTAGGCCAAAAGTTTTCAAAATAAAATAAATTTTCTATGATCGAAAATAAATCAAATATTCACAGATTAAAATTCTTGAAGATAGAATTTTCAAAATTCAAAGTTATTAGAGAAAATTATATTAGATTAAACAGATGAAGAATAGATCTAGAAAAATTAGATTTGGTAAAAATGATTTTCTATCGAAATTTAAAATTTAAAATTAAATTTCTATAAAAGCATTGATAGAAAATCAAAAATATATTAGAAAAATCTGAATATTTTTGTATAAGTAGAAAATAGAGTTTTGATCTTGCACAAAAAATTTTAGCTTTAAAAACGTTATCCAAGTCTAAAAATAAATCAAAGTAAAATTTTTGTTAAATAAATATTTAAAAATTTAAAAACACTACAAAAAATTTCAATAAAATTTTACTAAAGTCTACTCATCAAATCTAGATCCGAAAAAATCAGACCTAGGAAAATAAATCTTTTATCTATTTTTTAAATTTAAAATTTGAATTTTGAACTAAAATTATGAATATTCAAAAAAGTATTTGAAAAAATTTCAAAAATTCACAGTTAGTAGAAAAAATATTCGTGTATTGAGAGAAAATATGAATATAATTTTATCAATCTAAAATTTGATTGATTTCATTTTTCAAAGAAGGTTAATAATGAAGAGTGACAAAAAATGTTAATATGTTTCTATATAGCACTTAAACATATAATAATTAAAAATTAATTTAGAAATGACTTGTGAACTCAAAACAAGTTTTCTATCTATGGGGTTAATTAATAATTTAGGAGGAAAATAGTTTTTGGTACGTTTCTAAGTTAACCACTATGATTTTTAATATATCAATTCATATTATTAGAATAACTATTTTTACTTTGCCGTAAATATACAATATCAAATTTTAATTTTTCAACTAAGTTTCTTAAATTTACATTTTCACTTTTTAAATTATCAGAAATAGAAGAAATGCACTAGTCAATTTCTTTTTCAATTCTAGATTTTATTTTTCTTAATTTACAGTTAGCTTTAAGGATCGCTTTTATTCCAGAATATAATTGATCGTGAAGAAAAAGACATACTTCATTTACCGAGTCACTTTTGAAAAGAGAGACTCCTCCTTCATCGCTACCTTCTTCTAACGTAGCTCCCCCTTTATCAGTGATATTCTCTTGATGACTTGCCACCAACGTAAGTCCAGCGTATTCTTCGGTTTCTGATTCATTGGACGAGGTCTCGTCCTAGGTGGCTTTCTTCTTCTTTGGCTGGTTCTCGAGTTTGGAACACTAGTCTTTTAGATTACCCTCTTCTTTGCAGATATAATATCAGACTATACGTTTCTTCGGAGATTGTCTTTTGCCCTGAAACTTTAAAAATTTATTAGCCTTCTTAAAGAAACTTTTAAGGCTTTTTACCATCTCCGTCGTATTTTCATCGTCCGTTGACAACTCCTCCTCGATCTGAATTTTCCTCGCGTTCAGAGCGACGTTCTCCGTTTTCTTGTTCTTCCCTACACACCGAGATTCTTGAAGTTTAAAAATCGAAAAGAATTGTACTAGAGTACTTGCCTCAAGGTCTTTTGATATGAAGTACGCGTCAATTACTAAGGTCCAATCTGAGGTTCTTGGGAAAGAATTTAGTACGTACTGTTGAGGGTCGTGATTTGCTACCTTTTGACCGAGGTTCTCAAGGCTCGTGATTAGCTCTTTTACCTTGGCGTGCAGTTGGGCAATTGATTGCCCGTCTTCCATTCGGAGGTTGGTAATCTGGCTTCGAAGGATATCTTATCGCGCCATTTTTGCCTCCGAGGTGCCTTCGTGCAATTCTAGGAACTTTTCCCAAAGTTCATTTGCTGAGTCATACTTTCTGATTCGATTGACATCTTGTTCGGTGAGGACGGTCAGCAGATGAAATTCCATCATTCCGTTCGCTAAAGCGTCTGCTTGGTCCATGCTCCAGTAGTTAGGTTTCTTGATCTTTCTTTCGTTATATTTTGGAGTTGAACAATCATTTTTCATTGTCAGTAATGTTGGATTCTCCCGGCACAAAACAATAAAAACGCAGCGGAAACAAGAACCCACGAGCGATCCATGCGAAAGAAAACTCGTACAAAGCTATCTATCTAATAGATTTATCTATTGTTTATACCTTTGAAGCGTGCCCTTCGGTTATCCTGCTCATCCAAGATACGCCAGATCTCTTGCACGTTCAAGCGTCCGTGCCTCTATTCGTATCCACACGGACACAATCTCTCAACTTCGGGAGAACTACCTTAGTTGTGCTAGCAACTTGAGGTAGCTCGAAAACACCAAGAACCTTACAATAAGGTTTCGGCCAAGAGTGGAGGAGAGGAAGAAGAGAGGAAGGGAAGGGGAAAAGCTAAGGCAAGAAGAAGACCAAGAAGTCTCCAAAGTCACAAGGCCCTCTTTTATAATCATCCCATGAATATGAAGAGGTTTGTGTCTCTTTAGCTTCCCAATAAAGAGCACATTTTTTTTATGTGACTCTTCATCCTTTCCCATGCAAGAAAAGAATCTTTTCATCTAATGAAAAGAGACTTTTCTCTTTCCTCCATGCAACTCCGACCGGGCCTCTCGGGCTTCCGACTCGGTCTCCCGACCAAGTCTCCCGAGTGGCGAGCTCCCGACCCAGTCTGTCGAGCTCCGACCCAGTCTGCCGAGTGCCGACTCAATCCACCGAGCTCCGACTCGGTTTGTCGAGCTCCGACTCGGCCCGCCGAGCTCCGACTCGGCCCGCCGAGCTCCGACTCGGCATCTCTCGAGTTCCCAACTCGAGCCCCCCGAACTGACCTCCCGAGTTCCCAACTCGGGCTCAGGTCTCCCGAGTTCCCAACTCGGGCTCAGATCTCCCGAGTTCCCAACTCGGGCTCAGATCTGCCGATCAACTTTCCCGAAGCATTGTGTCCTTTGTGTGTGACCCAATAGGTTCTCGTGACGTTGGCAATGCGCCTAAACACTTTAGACACATAAGCAATGAGCAGTATCTAGCAATGCATCATTGCTACCCAAGTAACAAGAAAAGTCGAGATCCGACTAAACCTCTGTGACTATGATAGTGTATATGACCTTGTCCTTCTATCCTTGATATCTAGATTGACCAATGAGGCATAGACCGTGTCATCCTCAATCAATCTTGTGTTTCTTGATCCCCGAGTAGACTCACTCAAACAAATGAGCTCAATATCTCATATTGACTCATTCGAGCATGGCCATGCGTTTCAGTAGTCCTACTCGATCAAGGGGCCCACAGATATCACTCCCGTCATATGGGAGGGATAGATCCCATCTACATCACTCACATCCCTCCGCATAATTCATTACATACCCAGTGATCGCCTTTATAGTCCACCCTATTACGGGTGACGTTTGACGATACCAAAGTACATAACTCCTTATGTAGGGAACTGTAGTGACTTCAGGTCTAAGGACTATTCATACCAATAGTCACATGAGAAAGTCTATGACAATCTATGAAATTTTCTCATGGCGGGTCATTCAGTACACATTCTCCAATGTATACCCATGTGTCAACTTGATATCACATATCCATGACTTGTGAGCTCAAGTCATTAGTTGACCTACATGCTAGTCTCCATTCATTAATATTGTCCCTGAATATTAATGCTTGACTAGGAATAATTCAATGTAGTGTTCTCTACATTATCTCACTATCGATTCAACCAATCGATATAATGTAGATAAGAACTTACTACACAAGAACATTATTATACTTAGTCATTCGACACAGAATTCAAAGTAAGTATAATAACCAAACATGCCTTTATTAATAATAGAATATGATACAAAAATGCCTCTAGTCAATCATCACATAATTGGCTCTAGGGCTCTTACTAACAAGTAATAGTTCATAGTCAGTAGTAAAAATACCTTCATCTTCCTCTTCCATGTTGCAAACTCCCCCTTAAACTTCGATGGATAGATCACTAGTTCAACCATTTTTTTAAGAATTTGCTGCAGTTGACGATTAGTCCTTCTGCGGCATCCTTGCTCTGATACCACTTGTCAGATTGATGTGGACCGACAAGAGGGGGGAGGGTGAATTGCCCCTATAAAATAAAACAAATCTTTTGTGCACCTCACAAAGATTCCAGATTAGTTGCAATAATAAATTAAAATAAACATAAACTAATTAAATTAGTATAAGACTAAGACACAAAAAGTTACTTGGTTGCAACCTGGGTGGTTGCTAATCCAGACGATTGAAGCTCACTATCAAAATCTCCTTCTGGCGAAGAAACCTTTTACCGACTTTGTAGCACAAGACAGAAGCTAGAAACCAAGAAAAATTCTTATGCTTTGATGGATGATTTGGAATTGAGCTCTAGGGGCTTATTTATAGCCTTGGTCAATTCTATCCGATTGCTGACGTAGCACTATAGGGGCGCTCGAGTGGTTGAGGGTGCCTGACACGTGGCTTGTGCGTTATCTGAAGTGTAACCGTCACAAACGACTAGCTGGGTGGATAAAAGTTGCTCTCGGGCGCCTGTAAGTATAGGGGCGCCTGAGTACTCACGCGCCCGTATGAATAGGGGTGCCCGAGAGCCCGAGCGCCCGTATGCATACGGGCGCCTGAGTGACTTTTGGTCAGCAACTTGCCGACTAGTTTTCAACGGGTCTTTTTGGGTGATTTCTGGCCAACCGGAGTTAGGCTCGCCCGAAGCTGACTCCGGCCTTTCACCCCTCGAGTATTCTTCTTCCCAGCTTCTCGTCCCTCTGACGTCGCACACGTCCTTCTCATTCCACCGGTATACTCTTCCGCAGCTTCTGCGTTCCTCGGATCTACCGAGCCCGTCGACTCACTTTCCCGTACTATCCTTCTCGCCCACTGCGTCTTACGCTCGACTTCCTTCACTCCTAAGCTCCTACACACTTGGACAGAGGAATCAAAACCACAACAAAACATAATTTAACTTGGTTGAACACATCAAAACTAACTAGGGCACCAACAAATTTGCCCAAGCGAAATTAACGATGATTCCGTAATCTCTTAGAGATAATGACCGATCAGTAATGATAGACGATCGTCATTAAACCTAGCGGTGAATGACCATAATTCGGTGGGTTATTTTCATCCACTTTCGTTCTCTAAAAATATATAGAGACGATAAAATCTCCATCCACTTTTGTTTCCAAAAAATTTCTTCGCATATAATTTTCACTTGATGGGTTTTTCTTGTGGCAACACTCAGATAAATCCTCAGTTTGCTATGAACCACCCGTGCTTGGTGGCGATCACGGTCTATCATTGTATTTTGGAAAACAAATGACCCACGTAACCTCGAAGCATAGACGGAGGTGGGATGAATCTGTTTGAAGGAAACTACATTATGTAGGCATCAACAATGCTTCCTACAACTCGAACTTTGTAATTGGGAATTTACACTCAAATTCTGCACTTGGGAGTCGAGAATCTATAACTTGGACTTTACCTTCAGGAGTTTATAACTTAAATTCTGCAATCGGGAGTTTACACTCGGACATATAAGACAACTCAATTTTTCTTACTTAACTATTTCAAATAATTTTTTTTCCTATTTAGCAGTTTAAAATTATAAATTTAGGCCATTCAACATATATGTCTGATTTAATTTATAATTTCGATTCAAATTACTTTTCCGACATATCTGCCAAGCCTATCCAAAGAAAATGACAGGGTGGTTGAATCATATATCTCGAATTTCTCCTATTTAAATATTATTCATACATGAACTTCTCCTCCATCTTCTAAGCAAGCTGATTGAATCTTAGAATATTAACACTAGTCAACGCATGTTTAGTCCACTGTGGGGTTGAAGTAATTGTACTGCATGGGTGGTTAGCATGTATCAATCAATCAGAGCAACCGGCGTTTTGCTAATGAATGATATGAGCAAACAGTAAATGATAAGACTAAGTGGGCGGTGTGTAGGGGTTAAGCAATATTATGCAACCCATCCACTGATGGCCACTGACTGGGTAGGGAAGTTTGATCGTGATTAATATTTTGTACTGAAAGCATGTCCATGATCATCAATGACGATTCTCAACTTTGTTGATTGCATAGCGAGTAGCTTTCGGCATTTCATTATCAGCAACAGCCAGCTTTTGCCGCCCCGCAACGAATGAATCACGATTCATGTGTGCTTTGTTTGTCACTGTTTTGAATTGGAGGCATGAGCTGACCCATTCAACATTGGTGTCCTTGTCCCGGCGTTCTGCCAACGTACGGCTAGCCGTTCAACAACATGAAGAGGTAATAACAACTAGCATGATGCCATCAAACAATATTGGAGTCATCCCCTTGATTCAACAAGTAATTGAGCTTAGGATGCTCACTATTAAGCTCCAATATTGACTAGACATTGTAAGTATTTCAGGTTGATTTTGATATGATCAACCGATTTAATTAGGTCATTGGTATTTTTAATCTCTGTGTTTAAGTGTACAGGAACTTAGAAGTACAGGAAGTTGAACGGAAGACGCAGCGGTCGAGAAGGATGACACGGAAAGGGAGTCGACGGGCATGGTGCATCCGAGAGACGCGGAGCTCTGCGAAAAGTACGTCGGCGGAGCGAGAAGGACGCGCGCGGTGTCCAAGGCACGAGAACCCGGGAGGAAGGACGTTCGAGGAACGAAAGGTCGAAGTCGGATTCGAATGAGCTTAACTCCGGTTGGCCAGAAATTACCCAAGAAGATCGGAAGTAGACTGTTGCTGACCAAAACAACCACTGTTGAGCGCCCGTGAGCATACGAGCGCCTGCGCTGTCGGGCGCTTGAGCACTAGGCATCCGTGTGCTATCAAGCGCCCGAGAGGCTAATCTTAGCCGTTTGCGAACGTTGCTCTCTGGATAAGCATCAGACTACGTGTCAGGCGCCCAAAAGCTCTCGGGCACCCTACAAGTGTCATATCAGTAAACGGATAACTCTAACTGGGGCTATAAATAGACTTCTGGAACTCAGTTTCATTCATTTCATCAATTCCAAGTATTAACAAACTAGTTTGGTATAATCTTTTTTTCTTTCTCTGAGCTTTCCATGTGTAAAAGGCTTCTCCGTCCGAAGAAATTTTATTCAGGAGAATCGAGTCATATTCAGTCTTGGATTAGCAACCTCCCTAATTGTAAACCAAGTAAATTCGATTGTCTCTTTATTTATTGTTTGCTTTATTTGTTTATGTTATTTTTATCTAAACTAACATTTTTGTCAAAAATAGATAAAAGATTTGAGTTTTCTTTTTTAGGTACAATTCACTCATCTCTTACTGACCTTCGATCACCCTCCGACACATCAAAAGGGTGAACTAGGTCAGGCATGATCAACTCCAAGTCAATAGCCAACACATTAGCTTAAACTTAGTTTAGCTCTTCACATGTCTGAGCTTGGTTTTGTCATCCATAATTAGTCCGAAACTAGATCTATAATTTTTTTTAGCAAAAGAGATATATATTAAAAAATTTAAGAAATAAAAAATTAAAAAAATATATATAGTTTTAGATATTTTTAATTATTATTTCTCTTTATTAATTTTTTAAAGTATTCGAGTTAGACACAAATATGCGGGATGGGCCGTATAGGCCTAAGTACACACTGAGCTCGGCATGGCCTGCAATGGGGGCTAGCCGCCCTTGCCCAATAAAGTGTAATGCCCACATAGGGTCAGGCGGCGTAGCCCATTTTACATCTCTAAAGCCCGGTTTACAGTGCTAACATTGACTTCTTAAGAAAATATAAGCAAATTATGCATGTCGACCCGAAATATTATTTCCTCGGAAAAGTTAGGTTGTGTTTGGTATATTTATTTATTTTTTATTTTTCATAAAAAATATAATTTTTAAAAAATATATTTGATTTAAATTTTTCAAACTTATTTTTCAAAAAAAATGTAGACAACGTTTAATATGTTTATTTTTTATTTTCATTTTTTATAGAAAATATGATTTTTAAGAAAATGTATTTAGTGTTATTTTCAAACTTGTTTTTCAGAAAAAGATATAATATTTTTTGGAAAACTAGAGAATGAAATAAAATCATTTTCTAAAAAACGAGAAAATATATTTTTTTATTTTCTATTTTTATTTTATTCTCTAATTTTTTTAAAAAAACGTTATATTATTTTTGAAAAATAAGTCTGAAAAATATAAATCAAATATATTTTCTATAGAAAATAAAAAATAAACATACTAAATACAGCCTATGGGTTTCTAGAAAATAAAAATAAAAAACGGATTAAATCAACCACTCACTGAAATTTTCCTAAATTCTGGGTCATGAATTATGGGGTCAATGAAATCCAACCGCGGTTGGTCCTTGAGCGCTAGCAACAAGGGTGAACTGTCTCAATCGTGGAAGCTAGTAGCAAGGGTGAGCAACGGTCGATTGTCGAGCGTGAACAGCTACGGCAGTGTTGGTTCGGCGTCGCCACCATTCCTTTGTGCGGAAGGATCACGAGGGGCAGCAGGTGGCAGGTGGTTCATTGACCGTCTAGCGTGAACAACGAGGGCTTTGCTGGCTCGGTGTCGTTGTCGTTGTCGTTCCTTCGTGAGAAAGGCTTGCCAGGGGCTGGTGGTGGCAGGCAACTCGCGCGGTTGTCGAGTGCCAAGTGAGGGTGGTGCCGACTGAGGCAGCGAGCGCACGATTGTGTGCATGAGGCGCAGAGACAACTATTTTTTTAACTTTAAGTTTTATTTATTAAAACTTTGGACGAACGAATCCTCTCTTAACTGCCGTTTAAATAAATTAAATAAATTTTGTCTAAAACCTAATAAAATTATCTAAAAAATTCTAAAATAATAAAAATTTTAAAATATTATTCAATTTTATTTATTTATATATCACCATTAATAATAATATTATTATTATTAAATATATATATATATATATTTATATTACTTTATTAAATTAAATTATACGTTAAAACATTCAAATACATTTTATTTATTTACGATAACTTGAACTAACGTCGCCTTATATTAAGGGTGTATTTGGTTCAAGTTATCATATATAACCTTAGTTATGTGATTACAAAGTAATCACATAACTAAGATAACAGAGAATGAAATATAATCTGAAGTTTTTTTGTTCAATTTAGGTAAACAAATAAAATCTGTTTGGAGGTAATAGTTTATAACATAATATAATATTTTACCATATTATCCTTTTGAATTTATTTAGAAAATTTTATTAAAATATTAAGTTAAAAAAATATTCATCGGCGTCGACGTCAACGTCGACCGTCGGTGTCCATGTAAGCAGTCGATGTGCAACACCGGCGGGCACCTGTCAGCACCGAACGCTTGCTATCGATGAAGATCGCGGGTGGCTGCCGAGCGGCTGTTGACGTCGATCGCCAACGATCGATGCCGACTGTCGATTGTCGGCGATGGTCGTTAGTCGCCAGCCGCCGCACGGTGGTCGCCAGTCGCTGACCGCCGGCGGGGGTCGCCGGTCACCGGCGGGGGTCACCGATCGTCAGTTGTCGGCGGTGGTCGCTGGTCGTTGCCCGCCGACGGTGGTCGTCGGTTGCCGACGGTAGTTGTCGACCGCCGGCGGTGGTCACTAGCCGTCGTTGTCGGTCGTCGGCCGCAAATAATACTTTTGAATGTTAATAAATTGTAATGGTTATTTTCTTCTTAAATATAAATATTGAAGAATAATTTTGAAAAGATAAGTTGCATAACCCCGGAATCAAAGAAAAATCTTAGGGGGCGTTTGGTTTGTTCCATTTTCCATTTTTATTTTTCAGAAAATCGCATTTTCTAATTTTCTGAAAAATGACTTTTTTTCATTCTCCAATTTTTCAGAAAATGTAAACCAAACATGTTTTCCAGAAAATCGCATTTTCTACAGAAAATGAAAATGGAAAATAGACTGAAAAATACAAACCAAACTCCCCTTTACTTTCCTAAGGTTTTCCAATTCCTGATTGCATGACCCTTTTGCTGATGTGTCGGGCATCGATCATTACTTGGGAATCGCTAATTATCTAAACCAAATAAGATTTTCGTTGATAACATTAGATGGATAACCAAGGTTATCAAGGATAACTCTCAACCAAACGCACGCATAAGTCAATTGTCCATTAGCAAATAAGGTTTTTTTATTTGTTTTGTTTTACAAATATATTTTATATTTCATCATTTTGAAGCGTTTTCATTATATATTCATTGTATTTTATACGATAGGGTCATTTTTATAATTATAAATTACCTTACAATCTTCAACCACACTCCTAAACTTTAGAGTCACTTCTTATATCAAAAAAACTTTATTCTTATTCCCTAAATATAAATGTTTCTTTACTTTAGCTCCATAATAGATACCAATTTATCTAGTTATCCTATTTTTTATAGATAAAAAAAATCTAAAAAGAGATATAATTCTTTTTAAATTTAATATATTTAAATTAAAATTTTTCATCAAATTGAGGACACTTTTTTCGCCTGACCAACCTAACTAAATGATCAAGCGAAAAAAAAGTTATGCTTAACTTGATAGAAAATATATTAGATTTTATTTTAAAATGATATTAAATTTAAGATAAATTATATCTACTTTTAGACTTTTGTACTTATAAAAAAAATGAGGGTTTTATTTCCTCGCAATAAACCTAACTTATCGATTACCAATCTGATTCCCAATTGATCAAATTGCCCAATCATAATCAATTCATCCTAAACTAATCGATTGGTATGAGCTCTCAATCAATTGATTAGGCTAAAAAAAGTCGTACTAAATTTGATAAAAAATACTAGATTTTTTTTAAATGATTCTAAATTCAGTATGAATTATATCTTATTTTGAATTTTTATATCTAAAAAAATATTAATAATTAGATAAATTAATATATATTTTGGAGTTGAAATAAATAAAAATTTGTATTTAAGGAGTGAATTTTTCAAGCGCAAAGACTATGAGGAAATTTAGACTGTGTTTATTTTTAATTTTTATTTTTTTTTATAGAAAATGTGATTTTTTAGAAGATATGTTTAGTTTATATTTTTCAGACTTATTTTTTAAAAAATATATACTATTTTTTTAAAAATTAAAAAATAAAATAAAATTATTTTTTTTAAAAAAATATAATTTTTAAAAAATAAAAATAAAAATTGTAGAAATCAAACGCTCCTTTAGTTTTGTATGAGCAAGTTTAGCCCAATTTCTCCATTTTGATATCTGTTAATTTTAAGGGGAATGGATTCGAGAGATTGATTCTTATTCCTGGCCCAATAAATCAAACGAGTCGCAGCAGTAGATCCAAAGCTCGGAGGAGGGCAGCAATGGCGAGGGGGCGACAGCGTGAGATCCCGCCTTGCTCCAAGACGTATGGCTTCCCCATCTTCTGCGCCTCTTGGGTTCCCCTCGACCGCATCTCGACTTCCGCCGCCGCGTCGGCCGAGGGTGACGCCCCAGCAGAAGGGGAGGAGAAAGAAGGTCAACGAGGTTTGGCGCAAACTCACGATCCCAACCGGATCATGGCTGTGCTCGGAGGCGGCGGCGGAGACAGCCGGAGCGGGGTTCCCAATGTCCTCCTCGTCGCCGAGTTCGACTTCGCCTCGCGATCCCTCTCAGAGACGCCGGTAAAACCCTCTTTAGCGCCATTTGGTTTCATATTTACGTGCAGATCTATCTGGTTTCCATGGGAGACCCACTTCTGTGGGGTTTCTAAAAAGCTCAATTTGTGGGGTGTGTAGGTATGCAGATTGGGAACTGATATGGATGCGCCTTATAGAATGGCCGTGCATCCTGGAGGAGACGGTGTGGTCTGCTCCTTTACGAAGAGTTGCAGGTTTGTGGCCTCTGTCCTTTTTTTTCCCTGACAATTCATTGCCAGATAATTTTCTGACAATTTATTTTACATGTTTGTATGAAATCTATACAGCAAAATTGTCTAGGTATTCTAGGCTTAAATTTCTCTACGGAATATATATTTTGATTTTTTTGAACTTATAATGATTCTGTAATTTAGTCCATGTTATTAAGAGAATTTGACCAGGAATTTGCACATAGCAATCACAATTTCACCATGTTTTACCAAACAGAATATTTGAAAGGATGTTCCTTCTAGTGTTGCACTTTGAATTAATTGTAAATAAACATGCTCTGAGATGAAGTTTTTATTATTTTGATTTAGTGCCTGTCATGTATTAGACTGTAATGAGTTGAACTAGAATTTTATATACTGTATTTTCCCTTGCTTTTTCTAATACCTTCGAACTGTTTAATTTTTACTTAGCAAGCTGTCTCTTTGAGATGTTTATGTGTACAAACTTTACGTGTGTTTTCAATATATGATTTTGATCTTTCAATTTTCCTGTGGTTATGAATCCAGTACACTGGTTTGCTTTTGTTTGACATGAAGTTTGGCAAGTGTTTCTTTATGCTGAATGATTTGACTCATCAATCATAACCATTATTATAAATATTTTACCTTTTCTTTTAGATGGTTTGAGTGGGATATTCCAGAAAAAAAAGAATCCAATAAACTAAACTTGAAATCTTCAGCAAAGAAATTAGTGCAACTAGAAGATGTTGGACAGCAATTAGCATTGGCCTTCAATTTTGACGGTTCTATACTTGCTACCGGTGCTGAGGTAGATAAATTTCTATATGTTTATTTGTTTATATTAGTTAATTCACCATGTTAGCTATTTACAATGTGGCAACACGTTACACATTTGATGCTATATTCTACAATGTATTTATTTTAGCACTTAACTATAAACTTTTATTTTGTTAGTTACTGCTTGCTCATAAATCATTATATATAGACTACAAAATGGACAGGATTCCATTCTCCAATTAGAATGATAAAGGCCACGGTGATGATTGTGATTTCATATCACTTGTTAGCATTTGATGACACTATTAAAATATACAAAGTTTATTGATTAGGAAAAATAGATAAGAAAAGTAGGTATCATGATGATTCCACTGTGAAAAAAATGTCCTTGTTCTAAGGGAGTGAAGTTTCATTATAAATCTTGTCTTGTTGTCTCATATTATATATGAAAAGGACTAACATAATATAGTAAGTTCATTGTTTAACCACTCATGTGACTTTGGATGCATGTTTAGGATTTGCTGTGCTGGGTCCTTCACACCCTGATTTTTCGATATGCATCAATATGCCCATAAGATATCATGTATTCATGTCCACATCATGTCATTATATTTGGCCCCATATATTACTGGTATGTTAATTATTGTGATCAGACATTTCACTCCTTTTAACTGTCATATTTTCTTTACCTTAATTAACCCATTGTTCGTGTAGTGAGATCTATTATCTTTTTGCATATGACCTTGTTATGGATGTCTGACTACATTCTCATAGTAGCTTTTTATCTTTACCTTCGTTGAGCTTTGACTATGGAAGGAGGAAGTGGAGAGATAATAATAACAATAACCTTTTTTTATTATATCACAACTTTTGATGCTTGTATCCACCTCTGCATCTACCGTTAGGTAGATTGCATGCAATCACTATCCTAATTATGCCCTATGTTTTGGTTTATTTCTTCTAGAACACACACGCCTTTTTTGATTATGGGTCTACCACTGGAAATTCAATGTGCATTCTTGAATAAGTAGGTCACTCCTCTTAGGTCACACTTCTTCGGTATTGGTGTCAGTGTTCTATCCTTTGTATATTTGAAAACTCATTGCCAAAAAGAGATACATGAGATGCATACACCATCCTTACTCTGTGATTGATCAGAACATTTTCTTGAGACCAGTGAAAAGAAAGATGGCTAAGTTAACGTTTAGTTCTCTAGGAACTAGAAGGAGAAAGAAGATACAATAATATCTCTCTCATTGAAAGGGATGATCAAGGAAATATAATGCAGAAAGCATGCTAATCAGAGTGAAGCAATTGTTCCCTACACTTGGAAATTGGTTAAAGAAAGATGCCAATAATTTGTTGTATTGTCCAATTTTCTTGGTATAGCCAATGCAATTAGGAATTTAATGTTTGAAAGTTAAACTTTGTAAATTAGTATGTTGGTGGATATTTTTATGTTGATACCTTGTATAGAAATAGGAGATTTATTCCAAGTTAAATAGAGTCCTTTTAAATAGTTCTCCTTGTGGGATTATTGTTCCTTGTGCTGCTTCACACTTTTTCTTTTTCTATTCAATTTCTAAATTTTGCTACTTAAACATGTCTTATAGTTTGATGCTTATCTATTTATTTGTAAAGCGCACTTTGATCTCGATTCCTTAAATAAACTTGCTTTCTCTATTCATATTGTTTTGTCTTAAATAAACACGTTTTAATTTGTGTTCTTGGTGCTTGCAGGATGGCCATCTAAGAGTCTTCAAGTGGCCAAGTATGGAGAGTATTCTTGATCAAAGTGATGCTCACACGACCGTGAAGGATTTGGACTTTAGGTGGATGGATAGCTTGTTACACGCTAATTCAATCAATAGCATTTGATTTCTAACTACTCTTTTTTATTGAATAAAAGTTTCAAAAATTACTCTGCAGTTCCAATGGCAAGTTTCTGGTATCACTGGGCAGTAGTGGCCCGTGCAAAGTTTGGAATTTGACATCATCAACTGTCATTGCCAGTCTAGCAAGAGAAAGTGTAAGAAGCTTCTTAATTGATTATTTATCGTGGAGGAGTTTGAACTTTTCCTTGTAAATATAACTCCAAAATACTTGTTACCAGGGGGAAAATTTTGGTTTCTGTAGATTTTCTCGGATTATGGCCGATAACCAAGTCTTATACGTGACTGCAATCAATGGTACTGTTATTTTTCTGTTTCTCCGAGTTCACATCACTGTTGTTCCTATGATTTTTGGATTTAAAGTCACTTGTATGTTTCTCTGTAGGTAACCAAGCAAAGATTATTTCTTGGGATTCCCTTTCCTGGAAGAGAATTGGCTCAAAGAAGGTTACCCGGGAGCCTATTTCAGCATTTAATGTGTCAATGGATGGTAAACACCTCGCCATGTAAGTGACTAAAACTCTCCTACATTTGCGAGGATAATTATGCTAGGAGCATCTTTTCACTGTTTGTTAATCGACTAATCTTTTGTTGGTTGTGAATCTTATACTTGTATTAATTTTGCATTTTTATGAGATTTTCCAGTAGTGCCTATGCTTACTGACAATCTGTTAATCTCATTACTTATAATCGTCAACTGAAAGCGCTATAGACTCCAAATCAAAATCACAATTTTTTTTCTTCTTTAACATAGTATGAGAGTTGGTCTTCAATTTTTGTCCTAGCTATAATAACTTTTCACTCATCTTGCAGTGGGAACCTGGATGGGGATGTTACCATCTTAAGATCCTCAGACTTGCAGGCACAATTAACTGTTAAAAAGGCACACCTTGGGGCTGTTACCGCCTTGGCTTTCTCACAAGATTCAAGGTCAGTCACTAAATCTCTCCTTGTTCTAAATTTCTGGCCTGTAAGAAAGTAGAGCAAAATACTTGCCCAAGTCCCTGTTTTAGCTGAACTATCTTTGCACACCGCACCCTTTCATGTAATACACATGATCCAGCCCCTCTTTCCCCAAAATTGAAATAGAAGCTTGGGGACTGTCATTAGGTCGTTACAATAGAATAGAGGTCTGTCGCGATCGCCTAATGCCTATGTGGCGGCTGCGTGAGTCTGTTTGCCAAGATGTTTACAGCAATTTACACAAGAACTTGCTCCTCATGCTAGTCGAACTGTGTCAAATTGATAGTTCCAAGCATAGTTTGCAAAATCGCGATCCTGGATCGTAGGATCGTACGATCCTACGATCCTGGGCCACAAAACGATCCAGAATCGCGCAGAATTGTTTTTTGTAGCAGGATCGGACAGGATCGGACAGGATCGTATAGGATCGGAACAGGATCGGAACATGATCGATGAAAGCTTTAAGAGGTCATAACTTTTGACTCGGATTGAACCACGTGACCTATAATATATCAAATTGAAACTCGTTCAAAGATCTACAAGTTAGTTTTAAGATTGAATCCCAAAAAATATTGTTTAAAGCCTTTTCAGAGGCCCAGAAGATTATTAATCTTTTTTATTATTTTTTTTATCTTTTACATCGTTAGTGTTAGTGTTTTAAGATTATTTAAATATCTATTTAATTATTTTTTAGTTAGTTTTTGATTAATAATATTATGTTATATCTTTTTTCTAAAATGATGAGTCTTTAGATGTCTATTATCTAATAGGTTGACAATTAAATTGGATCATCTTGTAATAAATAGAATATTCTTGAAGTTAAACGTGATTATTTTCATTATAGTGTTAATAAAAATTGTATATTTTTTCATTTTAAGGGTTTTTGATAGGATCGTACGATTTTACGATCCGATCCTGACCGATCCGATCCTGACCCCAAATCGATCCTATGTAGGATCGCGATTCTACGAACCTTGGTTCCAAGTAGCCTAATGATACAATTAGTGCAGAGGTAGTTCTGCTAAAATAGTGGCTTTTTGCGTGCCCACAAGAAAATAATAGCCGAGTCACTAGTTCCTTCATGTGCAGGGCATTGATCTCTGCATCTTTCGACTCGAATGCTCGAGTCACAGTGATCGAAGGGCAAAAAGGGAGTGGTAAGCACTCTTATTTTTTCTTCTTATTTTCTTCGGAATTTAATTTTCAAGTCATTTATTAAGTGCAAATACAACAACGACAGGATTCAACACCTGGGTTTTGCTGCTGGTGATCCTACTGGCTATTGTCGCCTACTACTTGAGGTTGAAAGAAATGCTTTAAAGAATTCTACCATGTTCGGGAACTTCTTTTGACTCCTTAGCAGGGGAACGAAGTGTTTTATCTAAATTTTTTGGATAAATGGATAAATTGCCCTCGGTTATATAATTCAGTGGTAAATATTTGAGATAATACTGCAGTGATTGGGAGGTCAAAATTTTCATTATCTCTGCTTAGGAACCTTCATTTAGATTTTCCCGTTTTATCATAAGCGTCCGAGGGTTGTTAATGTGGCAGTTATATATATATACTTTATGAATAAATTAGTTGAACCGGTCGGTCGGTTCATTTTATTTGAAAAAAAAAGACTTTTGCTTAATAGAGAATGCTTTTTTTTTAAAAATAAATTAGTTGAACCGGTCGGTTCATTTTATTTGGAAAAAAACATTTTTAATAGAGAATGATTTTTTTTTATAAAAATAGCTTCTCAAATAAACAATAAATATATTTAATTTTCGACTCGTAATCCGTTGAGTCTAATTGAAGTCATATATACAATTCATTTGATAAAATAAGATGGCCAAGTTGGTTTTGGTATCTCTTATTTATCATTTATTTCAAAATAATTTTTTTATTGTTAAAATAATTTCTCATATTTTAAAATATTTTTTTGAATTCATACTCTATTAAATTTTCGTTAAAAAATCTATCCCCTATTTATAAGTTTATTTTTATTCTTTTTATTTGATACTTATCCCAAAAAATAATCGTTCATTTTTTTCATGCCGCCAAAATAATCTTTCGTATTTAAAATGTTTTTCAAATTTATCTTTCCTATTAAATTTTCGTTACAAATAAATAGAAATAAAATTATCATTCATATCTTCTATTAGTTCATTTTCAGATGCATTATATAAATAGAAATTATTCAATCTCTACTCACGAAAAGTATTTGTATTTTCTTTTAAAATAACTTAAACGTTTATAGCTCGTCAAAATTTCTCATGTTTTTGATAATTTTTTTTCTTATGCCTTTATAATTAATGAATATGTATTAATAATTCAGACTTAATTTAATAAAAAAAAATTTAATTTAAAAAATATGAAGAAATAAACTAGCAGGAGATATGAATGAGTAATTAATTTTATTTTTGTTTATTTTTAATAAAAATCTAATAAAAATAAACATGAAAAATCATTTAAAAAAGAGAGATTACATTTAAAAATAAGAGGGATCACAATTGTACCCCCCATAAAATAAGTTATAAATACAATAAATTATGACAGGATCAATTTTTAATAATTTTACATCAATATTAATTTAATTCATTTTGTGTCTCCTTTAAATAAAGAAACAGGTCTCTCCCTGACGTCCCAAAAAAAACGTAAGAAAATTACAAATACAAGATCGAAATTAATAGCAGCTAATTATGAAGCGCGAGATTAAGGTAAAGAATCAATGTAGAAATCGGGGCGCAGACGCAGATCTAACTGGATCTAGAGCGCCGCGGCGGCGATCCACACCGCGCCGGCCACGGACATCCAGCTGACGGCAGCCGAGGCGGCGCCGTTGCTCGGAGGTGAGCTGGGGGACTCGGGGACCCCGGCGTGCGGGACGGCGGCGGCGGAGGGCCCTTTGGAGTGGGACGGAGGTGGGGCGGGAGGGGAGGAGACTGGAACCGCGGCCGGAGCTTCGGAGGCAGGCGGAGAGGAGGCGGGGGCGATGGTCGGGGGCCTCGCGGGTGCCGCGGCCGGAGGCCGAGTGGGAGCGGGGATGGGTCCCTGGCCGGAGCACGCCACGGCGAGGAGCGCCATCAGGGCGAAGCGAAGGACGGCGAAAGCCATGGCGACGCCGCGAAATAGATCGGGCGGCGAGAGTGTCGATCGGGGCTAGGGTTCGTAGTGGGAAGGGAAGAAAGAGAGAATGACGATTTATATAGCGATAGCCACGGGGAAAAGCGCAGGAAATTAAGGGGAAAAAAAACAAAGAAACCGTTTCCTTCCTTTTTCGAACCGCTACAGCTCAGCTCAAGAGTCCACGCCAGCTGTCGAACCGAAAGCGTGTGCAGGTAAAGATTTTCATGTTCCTATTGATGTTTTTATTTCCGAAAAAAACGGTGGCCGTAGGATCGCGATCGTACGGATGAAACGGCGCGTTGGCGTTACTAGTGGGGTTCGGTGGGGGTGGGGAGGAACGCAACCAAATAATTGGTTTCGTTTTTTATTTACTTAAAATCAAAAAAGAAATATTTGGACACGTGTTAAAATTATAGATTTACACGTGGTGCGGTCGCGCGGCACACGAACTCATCATTGGAGTCTGATTGGGAAAAGATTCATCTTAATATCCATTTAAAATGACCCTATATATTTTAGATAGGGATAAAACAAGTAAATTTATTCAATATTAACCGAGCTATCTTTTTATACGGGAGATATGATGTAATTAGAGATAAATATTTGTACTTATCCAGAAACAGAGTTCTTTGGGATTTATCATGGGAGTCATTGGTGGTAAGAGATGAAATCGTGTATCACTCTCAGAAATACTTTGAAAGATATAAATTATGAAAGTTTATTTATGACATTAGGCATAAATATTATCGAGAATCAAATAATGCCTCTAGATATACCAATTCAGTTATACCCGTGAATTCATCATGAGAATTTAGGATGATAAAAAATAAAACGACAATTTATCAAAGAGCACACCTGAGAATTAGTATTTACCAAAAGACATATCATGATTTTATTTTTACCAAAAGGTATATTCATTTTAGTGAACTTCCTTTTATACCCCTTCCGTCAAAATTAGCCTTTCTCTTTCTCTTTCTCAGTAACAAATCCCGAGGCAACTGAATCTGCTTTTTAAGATTTATCATTTTAAAATAATATATTTAGGAATCGGCTAAAAAACGTAAGGTAAAGAAAAAAAAATTATTTCCATTAACAGAAAGCTCTCTTCCAACGTGATTTTAAAAATCTAAAGGATGATTTTTTTATATTTTACTAATATAAATTAATATATTAATATATATATATATATATATATATATATATATATATATAAGAAATTAAAAAGGCCTGAAATCTTTTGATTTCAGACCAGCGTGGATCTGAAATCAAAAGATTTCAGGCCCAGCGTGGGCCTGAAATAAAAAATTTCAGACCTAACGTGGGCCTGAAATAGAAATATTTCAGGCCTAACGTGGGCCTGAAATAGAAATATTTCAAGCCCAGCGTGGGCCTGAAACAAAAGATTTCAGGTCCTGTGTCGGCCTGAAATAGAAATATTTCAGGCCCAGCGTGGGCTTGAAACAAAAGATTTCAGGCCCTGCGTCAGCCTGAAATCATGTGTTATAATAGGATTTTTTACGTAGGCCTAAAACGTAAAAAAACATTTTTTTTATATTTTTGAAATCACAATAAAAATCACTAAGAAAGACTACCTTACATGAGACATTCTAATTAATATAAAACGTGCATTATATTAAAAATGAACTTTTATATATATATATATATATATATATATAAAAAGAAAAATAACTTCAACATCAGGGCCTGAAATCTTTGATTTTAGGCCCTGCATGATTATATAAAATAAATAAATATAAAAAAATAATTAATAAAGATAATAATATATATCGATAAGTAAAATTAAAGATATAAGGATAATTTACTAAAACAAGCTATGATTCTACATTATTTCTGTATCGTTCTGTGCCAATTGATACAGTATGAGAACATCAGTGGGTTTTGGTGAAAACCCACTGATAGACCTAAAAAACTCTTATTACAACATAATTTATAATCATTAGAAAAATATCATCTCCTAAGGTGTCTAAACCTCTAATCTTGATGTATCACCAATGTTATAGGAGTAGTTTAGGTATATCAGTGAGTTTTGAGCAAAACCCACTGATGGACCTACTATATCTGGAATTCTGAAAACCCTATATCAGTAGACAGGGTTGAGCTAGGAGATGATATTTTTGGTGTCCAAACCTCTAATCTTGCTGTCTCACCAAGGCTATAGGAGTAGTTTAGGTATATCAGTGAGTTTTGAGCAAAACTCACTGATGGACCTACCATATCTAGAATTCTGAAAACTCTATATAAGTAGACAGGGATGAGCTAGGAGATGATATTTTTGGTGTCCAAAACTCTAATCTTGCTGTCTCACCAAGGCTATAGGAGTTGTTTAGGTATATCAGTGAGTTTTGAGCAAAACTCACTGATAGACCTACCATATCTGGAATTCTGAAAATCCTATATCAGTACACAGGGATGAGCTAGGAGATGATATTTTTGATGTCCAAACCTCTAATCTTGCTGTCTCACCAAGGCTATAGGAGTAGTTTAGGTATATCAGTGAGTTTTGAGCAAAACTCACTGATGGATCTACCATATCTGGAATTCTGAAAACCCTATATCAGTAGACAGGGTTGAGCTAGGAGATGATATTTTTGGTGTCCAAACTTCTAATCTTGCTGTCTCACCAAGGCTATAGGAGTAGTTTAGGTATATCAGTGAGTTTTGAGCAAAACTCACTGATGGACCTACCATATCTAGAATTCTGAAAACTCTATATCAGTAGACAGGGATGAGCTAGGAGATGATATTTTTGGTGTCCAAACCTCTAATCTTGCCGTCTCACCAAGGCTATAGGAGTAGTTTAGGTATCAGTGAGTTTTGAGCAAAACTCATTGATAGACCTACGATATCTGGAATTCTGAAAACCCTATATCAGTAGACAGGGTTAAGCTAGGAGATGATATTTTTGGTGTCCAAACCTCTAATCTTACTGTCTCACCAAGGCTATAAAAGTAGTTTAGGTATACCAGTGAGTTTTGAGCAAAACTCACTGATGGACCTACTATATCTGGAATTCTGAAAACCCTATATCAGTAGACAGGGATGAGCTAGGAGATGATATTTTTGGTGTCCAAACCTCTAATCTTGCTGTCTCACCAAGGCTATAGGAGTAGTTTAGGTATATCAGTGAGTTTTGAGCAAAACTCACTGATGGACCTACCATATCTGGAATTCTGAAAACCCTATATCAGTAGACAGGGATGAGCTAGGAGATGATATTTTTGATGTCAAAACCTCTAATCTTGCCGTCTCACCAAGGCTATAGGAGTAGTTTAGGTGTATATCAGTGAGTTTTGAGCAAAACTTACTGATGGACCTACTATATCTGGAATTCTGAAAACCCTATATCAGTAGACAGGGATGAGCTAGGAGATGATATTTTTGGTGTCCAAACCTCTAATCTTGCTGTCTCACCAAGGCTATAGGAGTAGTTTAGGTATATCAGTGAGTTTTGAGCAAAACTCACTGATGGACCTACCATATCTGGAATTCTGAAAACTCTATATCAGTAGACAGGGATGAGCTAGGAGATGATATTTTTGATGTCAAAACCTCTAATCTTGCCATCTCACCAAGGCTATAAGAGTAGTTTAGGTATATCAGTGAGTTTTGAGCAAAACTCACTGATGGACCTACCATATCTAGAATTCTGAAAACTCTATATCAGTTGACAGGGATGAGCTAGGAGATGATATTTTTGGTGTCCAAACTTCTAATCTTGCCGTCTCACCAAGGCTATAGGAGTAGTTTAGGTATATTAGTGAGTTTTGAGCAAAACTCACTGATGGACCTACTATATCTGAAATTCTGAAAACCCTATATCAGTAGACAGGGATGAGCTAAGAGATGGTATTTTTGGTGTCCAAACCTCTAATCTTGCTATCTCACCAAGGCTATAGGAGTAGTTTAGGTATATCAGTGAGTTTTGAGCAAAACTCACTGATGGACCTACCATATCTGGAATTCTGAAAACCCTATATCTGTAGACAGGGATGAACTAGGAGATGATATTTTTGGTGTCAAAACCTCTAATCTTGCTGTCTCACCAAGGCTATAGGAGTAGTTTAGGTATATCAGTGAGTTTTGAGCAAAACTCACTGATGGACCTACCATATCTCGAATTCTGAAAATCCTATATTAGTAGACAGGGTTGAGCTAGGAGATGATATTTTTGGTGTCCAAACCTCTAATCATGCTGTCTCACCAAGGCTATAGGAGTAGTTTAGGTATATCAGTGAGTTTTGAGTAAAACTCACTGATGGATCTACCATATCTGGAATTCTAAAAACCCTATATTAGTAGACAGGGTTGAGCTAGGAGATGATATTTTTGGTGTCCAAACCTCTAATCAATATATATTATTATCTCACTTAATTTTTTTTATATTTATAATTTTATAGATTCATACAGGGCTTGAAATCAAAAGATTTCAGACCCTGCTGTAAACAATTATTTTAACATACTTAGAAAAACAATTAAATAGAAAAGTAATGCTGTTTTTTTTCTTGAAAGGAATATATATATATATATATATATATATATATATATATATATATATATATATATATAAAAGTTTGTTTTTAATATAATGCTCGTTTTATATTAATTAAAATATCTCACGTAAGGTAGTCTTTCTTATTGATTTTTATTATGATTTCAAAAATATAAAGAGATATTTCTTTACATTTCAGGCCTACATAAAAAACCATATCATAACACATAATTTCAGTCTGACACAGGGCCTGAAATCATTTGATTTTAGGCCCGCGCTGGGCCTGAAATATTTCTATTTCAGGCCTACGCTGGGCCTGAATTCTTTCTATTTCAGGTCCACGCTGGGCCTGAAATCATTTATTTCAGGCCCACGTTGGGCCTGAAATCTTTTGAGTTTATGCCCTCCTTCTAAAATATTTTAATTTTAAAAATATTTTTTATAATATTTAATTATGATTTATTAAATTAAATAAAAATATCAATAGTTGTAGGAGATGATATTTTTGGTGTCTAAACTTCTAATGATTATAAATTAAGTTGCAATAGAAGTTTTTTAGGTCTATCAATAGGTTTTCACCAAAACCCACTGATATTCTCATACTATATCAATTGACATAGAACGATACAGCAATAATGTTGAATCATAACTTATTTTAGTAAATTATCCTTATATCTTTAATTTTACTTATCAATATATATTATTATCTTTATTAATTATTTTTTTATATTTATTAATTTTATATAATCATGCAGGACCTGAAATCAACTGATTTCAGGCCTATATATATATATATATATATATATATATATATATATATATATATATATATATATATATCTATATATATATAAGTTCGTTTTTAATATAATGCACGTTTTATATTAATTAGAATGTCTCACGTAAGGTAGTATTTCTCAGTGATTTTTATTGTGATTTCAAAAATATAAAGAGTTGTTTCTTTACGTTTCAGGCCTACGTAAAAAATCCTATCATAACACATGATTTCAGGCCGACGCAGGGCCTGAAATCTTTTGTTTCAGGCCCACGCCGGGCTTGAAATATTTCTATTTCAGGCCCACGTTGGGTCTGAAATCTTTTATTTTAGGCTCACACTGGGCCAAAAATCTTTTGAGTTCAGGCCCACACTGGATCTGAAATCAAAAGATTTCAGGCCTTTTTAATTTCATGTCTTATATATATATTAATATATTTATTAAATATTATTTAATATATTAATTTATATTAATCAAATATAAAAAATCATCCTTTAGATTTTTAAAATCACGTTGGAAGAGAGCTTTCTGTTATTAGAAATAATTTTTCTTTTTTTACCTTACGTTTTTTAGCCGATTCCTAAATATATTATTTTAAAATGACAAATCTGAAAAAGCAGATTCAGTTGCCTCGGGATTTGTTACTGAGAAAGAAAAAGAGAAAGAGAAAGGTTATTTTTGACGGAAGGGGTATAAAAGGAAGTTCACTAAAATGAATACGCCTTTTGGTAAAAATGAAACTATGGTACGCCTTTTGATAAATACCAATTCTTAGGTGTGCCCTTTGGTAAATTGCCGAAAATAAAATTGTCACCTTAATGACTCTTCTAAGTCAGTTATATACATTTCAGATGAAGTGAATAAATACGAAAACTTATTCAAAATTAATTAATCTATCTTGCGATAACATGGTGGTGATGAAAAGAGAACCCATTATCATTATATTGATGTGGATCAATGGATGTATTCAGCACATAGAAAATCTTACTGGAACTAGGCAAAATAATTCAAGCAGCTTTCAAATTGTTCTTACTGCTAACTTACTTTTGCACCCTACAACACAATTGTCAGAGTTGAAGAAAATGAAGTAGAGGTGAATGTAAATGTCTTTGTCACATATTTCTTCATTCAGTATAGGAATATATATACACTATACAATAATTGAAAGAAATAAAAAAAAGAGAGAATCAAAATTATTATATTCTTAATAAGAAGATCTTTTCTTACTAAAGGATTTTCTTTGTATTAAGTTTTCTCAGAATAGGAATATCAATAATGAGAAGATTTTTTTCGTGATTAAATTTTCTCAGAATAGGAGTTTCTCATATCAAGAATCCCTGAGATCTGGAAGAATAAATGTATCTTTAACACCCTCTCGCAAGCAAAATGGGGAGGCACACACTGTGAGTGTGCAAAACGATGAGAGGATAGCCCCTTTGTGAAAATGTCAGCACTCTGATTTTTTGTAGAAATATATTGAACTAGAAGTGTCTTTCGAACAACGTGCTCACGGACAAAGTGAAGTCAATCTCAATGTATTTCGTCCGCATGTGAACAATTGGATTGACAGTAAGAAAGGTGGTGCCAACGTTGTCACACCAGAGAACTGGGGGTTGCAACATGGGAACATGGAGCTCACTGAGAAGCGACTAGAGCCAGCATAATTCAGCAGTGGCATGCGCTAGGGCATGATATTCTGATTCAGTACTGGAGCGAGCAACCACCTGTTGCATCTTAGAATTTCAAGAGATAAGGGCGTTGCCAAGAAAAATACAATATCCAGTGGTAGATTGACGATCATCAGGACAACCTACCCAATCAACGTTAGAATAAACAGTCAGACCTTGATAAGACGAGGGTAGAATTAGGATACCATGGTGTGGGGTATGCCTAAGATACCGAAGAATACACTTAACAACCATCCAGTGAGAGACAATAGGAGATTGCATAAACTGTCATGCACGGTTGACGGAAATGCAATATCAAGACGTGCGAGAGTAAGATATTGAAGGGCACCAACAATACTCCGATAAGGTTGAGGATTAGCCAAGGGGTCGCCATCATGGCGAGAGAGGGATGAACCAGAGGCAACAGGAGTGTGAAAAGGTTTGGATTGATGCATATGTGCCCTAGTCAATAGATCAATAATGTAGCGTGACTGACCATAGGGTGTGCGAGAAGCTTCAACACCAAGAATTTGCCTTTAAGAGGATATATCCAAGTATAATGCCTAAAATCATTCACAAAATGCACAAAATAGTGATACCCATGTATAAAAAACTCTGGAGATGGTCCCCAAACATTAGAATATATTAGATCAAGAGGTTCTTTAGATCTAGACTGAGACAACGGAAAAGACAGTTTATGAGCCTTTGCAAATTGACATGCATCACAAAAAGAGATAGTCTTATTGCATGAAATAGGTAAATCATAATGAGAGATAAGTCAAGCAACCGTAGCGTACGCCGGATGTCCCAAATGATGATTCCATGTGCTAGCAGAAGAGCACTCGCCAAGATAAGCAGAGGGCTTGGTAGATGGCGCATCGATCTGGGCTAGACGATAGAGATCATCTTTAAGGGTACCTCGAAGTAGTTCCTGTTGGGTTCTCCCGGCACAAAATCATAAAAACACAGCGGAAATAAGAACCCACGAGCGATCCATGCGAAAGAAAAAACTCGTACAAAGTTTATCTACATCTAATTCTAAAGAAGATATACCTTTGGAGCGTGCCCTTTGCTTATCCCGCTCGTCCAAGATGCTCTGGATCTCTTGCACGTTCAAGTGCCCGTGCCACTATTCGTATCCACACGGACACAATCTCTCAACTTCGGGAGAGCTACCTTGGCTGTGCTAGCAACTTGAGGTAGCTCGTAGAACACCAAGAACCCTACAGTAGGGTTTCAGCCAAAGGAGGAAGATGAGGGAGGGAAGAAGAAAGGGGAGAAGGAGAGGAGAAGAAGACCCATCCAAAGTCACAAGACCCTTTTTTTTATACTCATCCCATGAATATGAAGAGGTTTGTGTCTCTTTGGCTTCCTTCATTAATCCCAATAAATAGCACATCTTTTCATGTGGCTCTTTATCATTCCCCATGCAAGAAAAGAATCTTTTCTTTTCTCTTCATTAAACACTTTAATGAATTTTCCTTTAATCCCGACCGGGCCACTCGGGCTTCCGACTAGGTCTCCCGACCAAGTCTTGTTAGTGATATGAGAGAAGTGTCCTAAGGCAATCGCCTTATGATTGTAAAACATTTATATTAATAAATGATAATTCACTATTTGAGTATACATGCTTGTGTATTTGATTGGGATCTTAAACTCATCTACTGAATGTCCGCAATACAACTCACAGCATAAGAGAATTTGTGATAGGATCACAACTAGTGATTATCTCTAAATGTGCAAATGTGAAGTATTGAAAATATCCCTAGTCGATGAATTGATAAAAACGGACTAGGTGCCACTCATGATCGTTCTATAATTAGTCGATTATAGACGGCCAACATAAATCGAAAGCCTATTTAGTCACACGCACTACGAGTAATCCGAGGAATTTAAAACGAGTTGAAAATTGGATTTTCCGATCAAGAGAAATAAGTCGAATCTGAGTTAGTCAGAGGCGCAATGGAAGCTAAAAATGGCTAAGTCTTTTGAAGGCTTTTTGGGCGAATTAAATGAGTTTAATTCGCGATCGGTTCGGGTCGGTTTTGGCCGGCCAAAGAGGGTGTTAACCCTCCTTGGGTGGCCGGCCATTAAAGGGAGAAAAACCAATTTAATTGGTTTAATTAATAAGATAAATCCAGCGCGATTTATTTTATAAATTATGGATAAATAAATTTATATAAAGAAATTTATAGAAATAAATTTATAGAAATTTATTTTTTTATGGAAGATTAAAATAATCCATGAATTGGGTTTATTTTAATTTTACAAAATCAATTATGAATTGATTTATCCATAATAAGAAAGTTTATAAATTTCTTATAAAATTTATTCCATAATTTAAAGAGAAGAAGAATTAGTTTTTATTATAAATTAGTTTATAATAAAGACTTGGTTTAAACGGAATTAATTCATAAGAATTTATAGGATAAATTTCTTATGATAAATAATTAGTTTTATTATAAAGTTAGTTATAATAAAATTCATAAGAGAATTTATAGGATAAATCTCTTATGATAACTAATTTGTTTTATTATAAATTGTTTATAATAAGACTAGGCTTAAATGGAATAATTAATAAGAAAATTTATAAGATAAATTTCTTATAACTAATTCCGTTAATTCGGTTTAGAGGGAGACTTAGCAAAGGAGTTGCTACTATATAAAGGAACCAAAGGCTAGCCCTTATTCCTAACTCAACTTATCATAGAGCTCTCCCTCTCTCTCTTAATCTCTTCTCCTCTCCCTCTCCCCACTCTTGCCTAGGGCCGGCGCCCACCCTTGTGGATTAGGGCCGGCGCACCCAACCAACTTCCAAGGTGAAGTTGGCGTGAGCAATCAAGAAGGAGGAGAACCCGAACACGAAGAAGAAGAAGCGGATAGCGACTCCTCTCTTCCCGGAATACGATTCCGTTACTTCGTTGGTTAGTTTTCCATTATTTCTCTTATTCTTCTAGTTGTGCCTTTAGAGAATCTAGTAGTTCTCGTTGGCACAAAACTCGTGACTTTGCGAAGTCATCCCGAAGAGAACTCGGCGTGGACGCGAATAGAGGCGAAGCTTCTAAGGGACGCTACGGTTGGATCTCGTCCCTTACTTCGAGTTACGCGAGGTACTTGGTAAATTAATTTACTTTTCGCAAACTTTTATTTTATGATTATGTCGATACACTATAAGGTTGCATGCTAGATACGAAGTTAAAATAATTTAGGAAATTATTTTATGCAAACTCTTCCGCTGCACGTAAAAATTTTAAATTTTACGAACTCGTATCCTTGTCGACATGCACCCGGTCCCAACAGTGGTATCAGAGCCGGTTAGTGTTCGACTTAATCATATAATTGTTTTGTGGAAAACTTTGTCATGATCTTAATTTCGGAAAATTTTTTCCAATTATGGAAACTTTCGAATTATAATAAATTTTAGATTTAGGAATTTCAAAGTTTGGAAATCCTCATGAAATTTCGCAAACGTTTGAAATTTTCTATTTTCTGAAATTTTATAATAATTTCGAAATCTTCCCATCTTTGGAAACTTTCCAATTTTGGAAATTTTTCTATTTTAGAAATTTTCCAATTTTGGAAATATGTAAGTTTCCTTTGTACCAGAAACTTACAATTATTCTGAAAATCAATTTTCGAAATCTCGCAATTTTGGGCACTTTCTTTTAAGAAAGTCTAGACAAATTCATGGACAGTTAATTGACAATTAAATTTGAATTGGTTTTTAAATTGACAACAAAATTCTTTATTTTGGATTGAGCCTCGGGGAGCCGTCCAATTTAAAGTTAGTTGTTGTAATTTAATTTCCCAATTTTAATTGAAATTGTCATGTTTGATTGGATTGAGCCTCGGGGAGCCGTCCAATTGGATTTACAACACATTACTTTTCTTTGGGTATCTGAGCCTCGGGGAGCCACCCTTAGAAAACAATTTGTTGTAATTAATTAAATCCATGAATAAAATATGTTNTTTCTGACGAAAAGTACAGGAGCTCCCCAGGGTGAATGACTCGGACGAATGAAGCCCTTATCTAGTAGCTCCTGGAGTTGCTCTTGTAATTCCTTCAACTCTGCTGGAGACATACGATATGGGGCCTTCGAGACCGGACCGGTACCTGGTACTAGCTCGATCTCAAATTCCACTTCTCTGTTGGGAGGTAGTCCAGGTAGTTCTTCTGGGAATACTTCTGGATCCTCACAGACTACCCGTACATCCTCCTGCTTGCGTTCTTCCTTTGCTTCTATGTCCACTATGCATGCAAGAAAACCAGCCCACCCTTGTTCTAGCATCTGGTGGGCTGTCAAGGCTGAGAGGAATTTCTGAGTCTTCCTCCTTGGGGCTCCTTGAAATTCGAACGGTGGTTCTCCTTCTGGACTGAAAACCACCTTCCTCCGGCGACAGTCCACTGAAGCACTGTACTTACTGAGGAAATCCATGCCCAGTATGACGTCGAAGTCTTGCATCGCAAGGACTATTAGATCGACATATAGCTCTCGGTCTGAAATCTTGATTGGCACAGCCCGGAGCCGCTGGGTGGATTCCATGATTTCCCCTGAAGGGAGAGTTGTCAGAAATCTGGACTCCCAACTCTCTGCAGGCACCTGTAACTTACTAGCAAAAGGTACTGATACGAAAGAATGGGTCGCCCCCGTGTCAAACAGTGTAGTAGCTAAATGCTGAAAAATAACTATTTGACCTGTTACGACCGTGGAGGCGCTGGCAGCTTCTTCCTTCGTGAGGGAAAAGACTCTGGCATTGGTTGGAACTGGTGCTGCTTCCAACCTTCCCTGACTGATCTGAGGTTCCTCCAGTATAGTAGGCATGTAATGTAACTGAGGCTTGCCTCCATACTGTACGGACTGCTGAGGAAGTACCTTAAACTTGTTTGGGCAGTCTTTGGATCTGTGTCCCTCTTGTCCACAAGAGTAGCATCCAGTTACACCCAAAAGGCATGCTCCTGGATGGGTCCTCCCACACTTAGGACAAGGTGGATACCTAGCTTGCTTGTTCTCTGGGTTTCCTTTTTGGCTGCCAGGCCACTGCTTCCTTTTGTGGTTCTTGTTCTTCCAGTTCTGGTTATTTGACTGAGGCTTCTGGCCTCCTATTGCCTTGTTCTCAATCAGGACCGGCTTCTGCTGTGCTCACTGTGCCTTGATGCTGTTCAGGTAGTGCTCTGAGACTAGAGCACTACTGACCAGCTCCTCGCTGGTCTGGGGTCGGTGGTCCCGCTGTTCACGTTGAGTGCTATTTCAGGTCTTAGCATACGGAGCATCAGTCTGACTCGCTCCCTCTCTGTGTTGACTAGCTCTGGGCAGAGGCGAGCTAGTCTGTTGAACTTCGCGACTGCTTCTCCACTGGTAGGTTACCTTGTCTGAACTCCATGAAGTCCTCGTAGTGCTTGTTGGTAACCCGCATGTGGAAGAACTCCTCATAGAACTCTTGCTCGAAATCTGTCCAGCTCATCTGGTTGACTATCCTCTTACTCTTGACCCGCTCCCACCACATACGAGCATCTCCAATTAGGCAGAAGGAGGCACATTTGACCTTCTCGACTTCTGGCCAGTCAAGAAGCTCCATTGTGCTCTCTAAAGTCTTGAACCAAGCCTGGGCATCCCAGGGCTCAGTCGTGCCTGAGAAGCTTTCAGGTTTCAGCCTCTGCCACTGGACGAGGTATGCTTCTTGTCTTCGGTTCGCGGCAGGGGTCTCCTGTGTGACTGGTGGAACTTCAGCCACCACTGGAGTTCCCACTCCTGCTGTGGGTGGTGTAGGGGGCACTGGGTGCTGATTTGCCATCAGTGTGGCGATGGTCTTCTGTTGCTCTGAAATCTGGGCTTGCATTTGAGCAATGACTGCCATCAGGTTTGGTTGTTCTGTGCCAGGCTCATTGTTATCTTGAACTGGAGTGCTGTTCCTTGCATTAGGAGCTCGGCCCCTTCTTGCCATCTAGTAATGTATAAGGGCATAAGCAATCGCTACTACATCTCTAGCATAAACTTGTCTTCTTACTTAGTAACCTAATACCCCTTCTAGGGATTAAACATGATTCCGTGATACTAAGGTATTAAACATGCTTCCTTGTTCTATACACATAGGAGTAAGTACTTAAGCATTTCTCTATACTGCAATTAAATAAAGGAGCAATAGAAAAACTGAAACTTAAAACTTTCTTACTTGAAGACGGCAAGGTTGATGCTGATGTGTGTGTGATGCTGGAGAATGGGAACTGCTCTGATACCAAATGTAGCGACCCGCCTTCTCTACCTTAGACGGACCGTTACTTGTCTACTTCTTGACTCTAATGCACGACTAAAAATGCGGAACTTTCTTAAACTTGTATTTTTTGTATTTAAATCTATCTAAGAATGATATTCTAACTTTAATAGTCATGCATTTAAACTCGTCACACAAGGTTCTATAATATTGCTAAAGCATTATGGAATATGAATGCAACTTTTCTAAGCACATTTAAAGCAATGAAAACTTAATTCAAAAGGAGCACATGCATCAAATAGCTACATCGAAGTATCGATATTCAAAACTACTCACGCTCATACTCATCCAATGCAATCATAAGGATATGTATACTAAATAGAATGACATGGAATCTCTATTCGTGGTTTTAAGACAGGCAAAATATCTAAAACGCAAATACATGGATAAATTCTATGTGATCTAACTTAAACTAAGAATTCGTAATAAATGCACTTTAAGTCTTTTATTTATCTCGTCCCAAGGACCTCTCCAAGGTCAGCCACCACACACACGTTACCCAGCACCGCCTCGTCGCCTTCCTTCAGAATTGCTTGCCTTTACCTTTACCTGCAGCAAGAGGAAATGCAACTAATGAGCATAAAGCTTAGCAAGTACTATCTAGCTCACAAAATCTCGAAATGTGCAAGCATGCTCTTTAAACAATGTGAAGTCACATGAGATACTTTTATGCTTAACAGAAACACTAAAACATGGATATACTTTTATGCTTAAAAGAAACACTAAAATATGTATATACTTTTATGCTTAAAAGAAACACTAAAACATGTATAACTCAAAACATGCATACTCAAGCATTAATAAGTCTTAACTCACTTTTTCTTGGCTTAACATGAAACTTTAGCAATTCTTTAACTTTAAATCTTTCTTTATCTTTTAGAAAACTTCCTTAAACTTTAGGAAAACTTTGCTAAAGCATATACTTGAAAATAATAACTCACTTGGATCCACTTAAGACGTAAGTACCATCTTATGCGCGTTCCCTAAAAGGTTGGGGTAGCGAGCCACCAATCCCAATAGAGCAGACCTTGGTCTACCAGGGCCAAGACCTTGGAATTGGACACCTGGATTTCTTTAACGACGCCCTTGGACGCCGGGTACTGGCCTTAGAAAATAAAATACTTACTTTTTCTTATCTTGAATGCCTTGGCATTTTAACGAGCACCTTGTGTGCCCAAATCCCTAAGTCTTGACTTTTGGGGATTTCTTAAGGCCTTGGCCTTTTCTTTTCTTAGCTTTATCTTCTCTTTTCTTTTCTCATAACTTTTCTTAGCCCCTAACCTCATATAGGGTACTTAATCAACTTATACAAGCATGGATTAAACTAGAGTTACATGCAAAATCATAAACTAAAGGAAAATTGCATTTTTAACTTTTGATCACATGCAAAATCTTAAACTAAAAGTAAATATCTCTTTTAAAACTTTTAAGGGAAAATTCTTGCGGAAAACCGCCTCTTACTGCAGGTGAGCAGTACTTACCTTGATATCTTGGACTTACAACCAAGAACGGCGTCGGAGGTTCCGGAGAAACTTGGAGTCTCGGAGATTTCTTCGCGCTCACGCGTTCCTCTCGTCGTGGGGATTCCGAATATCGAAAAATCCCTCCGCACTCCTTGCTTTTCCTTGGCCGGCGCCCCCTTAGAAGAGGAGAGGAGGCCTTGGTGTGTTTTCGCCCAAGGGAGGAGAGAGGGGCGGCGTGAGGGTTTGGGCGAGGAAGAGAAGTTGCCGAACCAAAAAAATAAAAACCCCACTTAAGTTCTTCTATTTATACTTATGGGGGCGAATTTACCTAATTATACCTTATCTATTGTTTCGCTCAATCTATTTCAACAAAAACAACCAGCGCAGCTGGTCCGCCCATTCGACTCTCACAGCGTAGGTGAAGGGTTCGATTCCCACCTACGCGATTTTCTGTTTATAATTTTTTTTGCCACTTTCGTTTACGGAAAAATTCTATAAAAATATCCATAAATTTGGAATAAATTCTAAGATATTTCTAAAATTAGTTTCGAGATTTTTCGGGCGTTACACCAACAAAGCAAGCCAGCGAGAAGCCAAACGGATGAGGTTTGACCTGGTCAATCCGGGCACCCCCAGCGTTCCGGGCGCCCCCGTCAAAGCTTGATCCCGAGTTTTAAGGGATCAGAGCTGATCGAGACGGAAGCGGATCGGCTGACACGTGGGGGGGGGGGGCGCCCCCGACGTTCCGGGCGCCCCCAGGTGCCATAAAAAGGGCCCTCGACCCCAAGGCTTCAACAATCATTCTTTCAAACGCATACACTCTCTTCTACTCCCGCGCTCTTCTCCGGAAACCTCCCGACTAAGGACTCAAGAGCCGACGACGTCCCGCTGCTCCGAAAAGTCAACCTACATCGAACGTCGGTAAAAGAAGAGTTTTCTTATTAAAGTTTACTTCGCTATACTTGTAAATTCAATCTTGTAAACTGATTTGCGAAAATATAGAATTGCCCGCAGAAAACGGTCAACGACCGTGGGCCTTGGAGTAGGAGTCGACCTAGGCTCCGAACCAAGTAAAACTACTGTGTTCGCGATTGTTTTAATTTCCACTGCATAATTTCTCTAATTCTTAAATCCGAACATTTTCCGATATTCACCCCCCTCTATCGGTTCTCTCGATCCAACAAGTGATATCAGAACGGGGAAGTTCAAATTTGATGCAACCACCAGTTTGAAAATTTTTCGGTTTTTTTTCTTTTTTCGAATTTCTTCTAATATTTTTTTTGTTCAAATTTCTTCTCGTTGATCGAGGTTGGTGCAACACCACTCGACAAATACTTTTTCTTTATCCCGCACTACTAATCCAAGACCAAGTCTTGGGATATTCTTTGTCTAGTTTACGTTTCAGATAAAATGGCCATGCAAGAAGGCTTCAGCACCGCAAGACCACCTCTCTTCAGTGGAGAAGACTTCTCCTACTGGAAGAGCAGAATGGAGATCCACCTGAAAACTCAGGTGGACATGTGGATAATCATCCAGTCCGGACTGGAGATTCCGAGAAATGCTGAAGGAGTACCTCAAAGCTACACAGAGTGGGACACCGCTCTGAAACGGAGAATTGAAGCGGATGCAAAGGCGACCCAGACCCTCCAATGCGGCTTAACAAAAGAGGAGCTGAACCGGGTGGGTCCCTTCAATAGTGCCAAGGAGCTGTGGGAGAAACTGATCGAGCTGCACGAAGGAACATCAGACACTCGGATCAGCAAGAGGGATCTCCTCCTGAACAAGCTGTATACAATTAAAATGACCGACAACGAAACAACAACTCAGCTTCACGCTCGAATCCAGGAACTGATGAACGGACTGCACACCATCGGTCACAAGGTAGAAAACCGTGACTTAATAAGGTACACTTTAAATGCTTTCCCTAGAAACACCTTGTGGGCATCTATGGTAGATGCATACAAGGTTTCAAGGGACATTTCAAAAGTTAAATTAGATGAATTATTCTCTGAATTAGAGTTACACGAATAGACTAACTGCAATTTGGCCGAGAAAGGTATTGCCTTTGTTGCAGGAACAACTGGAAGGACAACAAAGAAAAAGCGTCAACTTGAACCCGAGTCTAACTCAGACTCAGACTCAGAAGACGAAGAAGGAGATAGACCCAAGCTGGTTCGACTGGCAAGAAACTACTACAAGGAATTAAAGAACCAAACCAACAAACGAAGAGCCAGTAGAAGAAAGGATGAACCAGCTGAACCCGCAAACGAAAAGAACAAGCCCAACGTGACCTGCTACGTGTAACGCCCGCCCTTATATCTACTCTCGGGGTGGAGTTACGTACTAGTAATCCATTCATATAATAAAAATTTAACATATAATAATTGCAAGTGCGCAAGGACTAAGTGCTAAGCATGCTAGTCAATACATGTCAATCACATGTCATGCTTGATCAAAAGTTATTCTATAACATGATAGGTTCACATATTATTTCAAGCTCACAACCTAACCAAACAAAATCAAGTATATGAGAATTCTAAGTGTAATCGTTATCATGCAATATCAAACCTAATTACTAACATTCATTTTTGAAGAAAATGTTATCATAAACATAGTAATGTAGATATAAAGATCTTTCTTTCCCGAGCCACCACCCCACACATCTTCAGCCTCCTGCCTCTTCCTTTAGTTTAAGTGTTCCTTACCCTTATTTGCAGCATAAGACAACACATAAACTAGTAAGCACAAATGCTTAGTAAGGATCCTGACCTACTCGCAAAATCTATACGAAAGAATACAACATGTACACATAATAAATCATAAGCATGAGTTCATCAAAGCATACTAAACATCCTAGTTTCTAAGCATGCAGTATAAAGTACCTTAAGTATACCCTTCACATATAATAAATGTTTTCAATGAATGTTTTCAAAACAATTCTATAAAGGTATTACTTAAAAATACATCCATATCATATAGGGCCCTGTTGTGTACCACATATTGCGCGGGTCACATATTGCGCGTTCCCTAATGAATTGGGGTAGCGAGCCACCAACCAATTAGAGCAGGACCCTTCCGTCCTACCGGAGCCATGACCTTACGTTAACATGCACCCCGGATTTGTTTAACGCCCCCCTTCCGAGTCGGGTACACAACTTCCAAAGTAAAATACTTATCATGCTTTTACATATATGCTAAGGGGTACTCCAAATCCACTCTTAAGGGACACACCACTCTTCAAGGGTGCTCATGATCCCGTAGGGACACATCACACAACATAAGGGGTGCTCTTGATCCCATACTTAGTGGAGTATCCTTTCAAGCATTTTATCATACACATCACATGCAATTCATAAAGGGTGCCCCATGGGCTATATTAACATGCTCATATATACATCATATTTCAACCACTTACACATACATATATATGACAAGATTGGTCACATAAATCATATTCATGTCATAGGAAGTGGTAGCATGCTTCATAAGTTAATTGAGTTCTTCTTAACCCTAAACCTAAGGTGTTGGCCGAAAGTCAAGGGTAGAGGTAGCTTAGGTTTTTGACATCAAGCATCCCATACAACCATCATATATATATATACATCATGTATCATACTAAGCATGACATACATTATGGAGTAATCAACCTTCACAAACCCTAATACTCATGCCTTGGCCGAATATCACATGCTAGGGACATTAAGATTTCCAAATCAAGTATTCCATTTAAACATCACATGCATATACATATTATCTTACTAAACATAATCATGTCTCGTAGGGTAGTTTCACCTTCACAATCCCTAATGTTCATGCCTTGGCCGAATATCACATACTAGGGAACCTTAAGATTTCCAATCAAGCATTTCATTTAGACATCACATGCATATACATATTATCTTACTAAACATAATCATGTCTCGTAGGGTAGTTTCACCTTCACAATCCCTAATGTTCATGCCTTGGCCGAATATCACATACTAGGGAACCTTAAGATTTCCAATCAAGCATTTCATTTAGACATCACATGCATATACATATCATCTTACTAAACATAATCATGTCTCGTAGGGTAGTCTAACCTTCACATACATTTCATGCAACATATTAAGCCTAGAATACATCCTAGGATAATCATGCACCCTAAACCCTAATTTTTCTAGGGTTGGCCGAAAGTCAAGCGTAGGGAAACTAGGGTTCTTGAACTTAGGTTTCACACAAACATTTACACAAACACTTTGTCTACACTACTAAACATGGATACATCATAGGAAACCATACAACCCTAAACCCTCTTTACTTCATGTTTTGGCCGAAACCTTATAGGGGGTTCAACCCTAATTTTTGTCATCACAACATGTAGGGAAAATAACATATAAGTATACCCTAAATTCCAAGGGGTCTTCTCATGCATCAAGGAGTAACCAAGGTCTCCCCCTTGGGGGTGGCCGAAACCTACTCAAGGATGAAACCCTAAAATTTTTTTCATAACATCATGAAGGAAACAACATATACATATACCCTAAGTTCCAAGGGTCTACTCATGTAACAAGAAGTAACCAAGGCCTCCTCTAAGGGGGTGGCCGAAACTCACTAAAGGAGAAAGATCCCCATTTTCGAAAACTACAAGGAGAAGAACTCATACAATAACCATTACACTGCAGGCGAGGGGATACTTACATCCTTTCGCTTGAATTTCTCCTTAGGGTACCCTTGGTTGAAGGAGAGGTGAGAATTTCCCTTGTTAGACTTCTCTAGCACTCTTGGCCCTAGTAGAGGGCAAGATCCTTGAATGGTTCCTCTTCCTTCCAATTCCCTAGGGTTAGAACCCTAGGGTGCACTTTTCGAAAATGAAAAGGGGGAAGAAGGGCTCTAGGTTTTCGAAAATTGAAGTGGGGAAGAAGAGGAAGAAATGTAACTTCTTTCTCCCTCTCTTATTTATACTCTTCTCATGAAGAGACATGTCTCTTCACTTCCCTAGCTTTAACAAGCATGTTTCTTATTCTCTCAACATGAAACATGGCTTGGTGCGTTGGTTATGACATGATTAGTGCAACTAGGAGGTTCAAGGTTCAATCCTTGCTTCCTCCTTTCTACATTTCCTTTTTATCACATTTTGCACTAATCCACATCCAAGCCCATTAAGCCAAGCCCATCATGAAATTTCATAATAATAAAAATATTTCATGAATTCATAATATTTCATATGGGAAATTTTGGGGTGTTACACTACGAGTGCAAGAAGAAAGGTCACTACAAGACGGAGTGTCCGAACCTAAAGGAGACCAAAAAGAATAGAAGAAGAAGAAGGCACTTCAAGCAACGTGGGACGAGTCCTCCTCCGAAGAAGAACAAGAGGTCCCACAATCGAACCTACTCGCACTAACCGCCTCAGAAGAAGTCGAGACCGAGTCAGAATCAGAAAAGGACGACGGCAGACTGATATTCTCAGAGGATGGCGAAATCAAGGTAAGTGGATTTACTAGAAGTCAATTAAACGAGTTAATATCTTATCTTTCTCGAGATTTGGCGAAAGCCAAACTCCGAATCGAATCCCTCCGATAGAAAGTAAAACTCCTGAAAGAGGGAGTTGATCCTAAACCCTTAACTGAGAAGGTTCAAGAAGGAACCTCTACTCAAGTTGAAAAACTTGAGAAAAAGAACTCCTCCCTGAAAACTCAGGTTAAGGATTTTAGATCAGCCTTAGAACGATTCACTTCTGGTTCCAAGAATTTTGATATGATTCTTGAAAAACAGAAATCGATTCTAAATCGAGCCAGACTAGGTTATAGAACCAAGTCTCGACAAAGGCATAATAGTTGGAAAAATTAGTTTTTTTCTTATTTTTTTGCTTTTAGTTCATATGTTTGTCATGCATGCATGTAAAAATTTCTCAATTAGAAATAACTAAGTGAGAGAGGGACTCTATGAGTCTCAAGGCCTCGATTACTAATTTGACATGTGATGCAAACAAGCTTGCGCGTTGGCTCTGAGTGCCTTCCTCCATATCAGATGAACTTGTTTTGCGGATCACTAGGTCAGACATGATAGGAAATTATTTAGAAACATGTGATTTTACCCATCGGACAACACATAATCCTAGATAATTGTCTTAGTATCGTGTAATGGTAAACACTTAGATGTAAATAATAGTATCCTCTCCATCGGAGTCACCGTTATTATTTGTAGGGCCAAAGAGGAACCAACTTTTAATTTTATTTGTCAAAAAGTTAGGTTGACAAGATAATAAAATTAATGGGTAAATCCTCCTCTTACAAATGTATAATTCATATACGTCCACACCATCATGACATGCGATATTCTTGGTGTTTTGAGGTATTGGTTGATTTTAAAATTTATTGTTTGAGGAATCAATATTTTTTGAAATCTAAAGTTATGATCATTGTGATTATCAGGTTTTTCAAAAATGGCTTTCAGCCATCTAGCTGTAATATTAAAAGAAAATAAACTTACGGGCCCTAATTACATTGATTGGAAATGGAACCTGGACATTGTCCTAACTGCTGAGGAGTATAAATTTGTACTTTTTGAGGACTGTCCTGAAAATCCTAGCGAGAATTCTGGTGAAGAGGAGAATGAACGTTATAAGAAGTGGGTGATGGCAGACGAGATGGTGTGGTGTTACATTTTGGCTTCTATGTCAAATGTGCTGCAACATCAACATCAGGCCATGGTCACTGCTTATGAAATGATGTTCAATCTCAAAGAACTCATCCGACTTCAGAATCGGGACACAAGGTAGGAAGCATTGAGGAACTTGATGACGACAACCATGATTGAGGGAACACCCGTGAGGGATCATGTTCTCAAAATGATGGTGCGTCTTAATGAGATAGAAGTCCTTGGAGCGGAGATCGATGGGGAAACCCAGGTCGATATCATTCTCCAGTCACTACCTAGGAGTTTTGAGCAGTTTCGCCTGAACTACAATATGAACAAACATACATATTTGTTGGCAGAACTTCTAACAGAACTCCAGGCGGTAGAGGGGCTTTTTTGTTAGAGTGCACATGCTATGGTTGCTCAAAGGGTTTCTACTTCTAAGCCGAAAGGCAAGAAGAAGAAGAAACAAGATGTGGCAAAGAATGTGGTAGGATCTCAGGGACCTCAGGCTGGCGTGAAGAAGCCGAAAGGCAAGTGCTTCACGTGCAAGCAGACTGGACACTGGAAAGAGGACTGCCCCCGTCGTCAGGAGAATAATAAAGGTATATATTTATGTTTAGTTGTTGAAACATGTTTAGCGGTGTTATCTATCGGTACCTGGTGTGTAGATACCGAGCCAATGATCATGTCTGCAATTCTTTGCAGGGGTTCCAGGAAACCCGACGACTAGCTGAGGGAGAGATTACCATCTACATGGGCAATGCTACAAAGGTGGCGGCTATTGCAGTGGGAGATATTTATTTATCATTTGATAGAAATAAAATTTTGGTTTTGAAAAATTGCCTCTATGTACCGACTTTTTGAAAGAACCTTGTTTCAGTTTCTAAACTAATAAAGGATAGGTATTTTATTGATAGAGTTGTTATAAAAAGGGTTAGAGAGATTTGTTGGGAATGGCTTGGCGGGTTTCCTTAGCGAAAACTTGGTCATCTTTGAGAGACCTCTCCATGTCTATGGATTAAAAATTAGTCTAAATGGAGACCCGTCTCCCACTGACCATCTCGTGCCGTATTGAACAATCCAAATTACTACTCGGCCAATCACAAAGATCGAGCCTTGTAATTTGCTTGACTGTTCGACCGTGGAAAAGGCGACGAGTGGATCGCCAGCTTTTGTGTTTATGGTCAGGGTCCAATTAGTTAATTATTAACCATGACAAACAATCAAAATAATTAACTAATTAACATGAAATGACGAGGCAATTAAACATGGCACATAATATACATAAGGAGCTTGGGAAGAGATTATACCTTCCCGATCACCTCGCGACCTTCTACCTTATGTCCCTCTCCTTTCCCGGACGTCGTGTGGGCGATGATCTACCGGGAACCGAGATCACCAAGTCGCTATCTTCCTTCTTCTCACCTTACTAGCAAAAACCCTATCTCCACCAAGGAGTTGTGCCGACCTTCTCCTCCTTCTATGGTTGTGCCACTGGCTATCCAAGACTGCCTAAAGTTGCCGGCCACCTAGCATTAACCAAGGAGGGGATAGAGAAGAAGTTGGAGAGAAAGAACCTCTCCTTTCCAACTCAAAACCTGATCAAACCCACTCCCTTCTTAGCCTTGCGCCACCGCCGCCGAGACCTCCATGCGCCACCTCATTCCGGCCACCGAGTCTTCCTCTATCACCGACGCTCACCACAAAAGAGAGAAGACTCTCCTCTCTTTGTCTAGTGGTGCTTGCTCACGGTGGAGTTGAGGGAGGAAGAAGAAAACAAGAGGATGGTGAACCCCTTGTTGTCGTGACCTAGGAGAGAGAAGGAGAGGAGAGGAGAGAATAATTTGAGTTGGATGATTACTCTTGGTTTCTTGATCCCATAGGGTATTTATAGGGCTAAGGTAGGGACTAAGAGGAGGAGTTGGAGCTTGGCCCACCAATGGATCTAAACCCGATCCATTAATTAAGGACCATTCCACGAAAGAATCTTAATTGAACTTCCTCACCAACCCCCATATTTTCATATGAGCACCACATATTACGAGTCATCCATCCCCCCATGTTTAAGATATCGAATGCCCGTTAATTAATTTAAATTACTCACAATTCAAATAAATTATCTTCTGGATCCTTGATTAGTACCACTCAACCTTATCATCATGCCGGATCAAATCCACCTGCAGGATTTAGCATGATGAACCTTTTGAGCTCATCAAGGGGGCATCATCATCCGTACTCACCAAGACACGGATTTCGTCAATAATCAATGGCATATCATATTATTAATATTATCTCCTAACTTACCGGGCCTATCGATCTAACAGAATAGATCTCTCCCATTGGTAAATCAAAAAAATAATAATTAATAATATATGCCCATTATTATATCGAGATTAATGGAGCATACTCCATAATAAAATCTTAGGTCCTATCCAATTATAAAGCCAGTACAAACTGGATAAACTCTAGTTTTGGTCCTACTCAATGTACTCAAAGCACACTAGCGTAATTCTATGGTCAAGACCAACCACACCTAATTACACTACAACTATCCCGATGGTTTGTCCAATTCCATCTCGGTTGTGAGCTTCAACTTATACTAGGCAAGGAACTGATAACATGATCTTCCGTGAAACACCATACACCATGTTATCTATAATTCAAAGTAATGGACTTTTATGTATGTACTAATACAAACAAGCACCTAGTGTAGTTGTGATTCTCTTTTCAAAATGAAGATGTTCATATAAATGAAGCATGTCTTTCAGTATACACATCATACAATCTCCCACTTATACTTAAAGACTTTGCTATTCTCTCACTGCCATACATCTAACTCTCATATCCTCCACATGTTGATCAAAAGCTCTAGCTGGAAGATCTTTAATGAAAGGTGTTGTGGAAATCTGTGGATCGGAGTGACCATGTGTTTTGATGTTTGGGCAAAGAGTTTAAGTTAGGTTTACCCTTGTGTACTTGATATGTGTATGTGAGTGTGCAAGTTGCATAGGTTACATATATGGACTTAGCTGGAGGAACTCGGTATGGTGAAGGGTGGCATGGAGTCAAGATGGAGGCTTGTGTGCACCTGAGGGACCTTGGAGAGCAGGGACGATTAGCTGAGCGGTGCGGACTTTGAGGCATGCGTGAAGGATAGTATGGAGGCAAGTTGGAGGCTTGCGTGCATCCGAGGGATGGCAGCCAAAGATGAAGAGGGCGCGAAGGCAATAGTCAAGGCTGCTGATGAGGAGTCAGTTGAGTCGTGAGGGTATGAGTACTGTGTGATTGTACTCGGGAAATCCCATGGTTCGAGTGCGGAGTGAAATGTACTTGGGATGGGTAACCTTAGGTGTGTGAGTAGACCAGTCGACTGCCCTAGTAGGGAGTCGACTGATAAAACTCACAGAGAGTTTTTAGGTCTGGACCAGTCGACTGCCTTAGGAGCAGTCGACTGGTAACCTCGAAAACTAGCCGTTGGGTTAGCCTTTGGCTAGCAATTACGGCTAGACCAGTCGACTGGTAAATGGGCAGTCGACTGGCGGCGAGGGTTTCAGGTTGAGTTCTATTTAAGTGAACTAGGTTCGAGCTGAGAACTTTTGATGAAACAAGCTTGGTTAAGGCTTGTTAGTAGTCTCCAGTGTCCAGATATTGTCGAGGAGTTGTGGTGAGGTTTTTCCACCCACAAGGAGCGACAAGGGCTAGCCGGAGGTTATTCGGGGAGTGATCCACCGAAGGATTCTTGGATTAGTCACCCTTAGGGGTGGATACCAAGTAAATCATTCTTGTTAGCGTTGTTTGTTTTCATTATTATTGTTTTCATTTGCGCAACTAACAACGTAGGTACAAGAAGAATCGAAGAATTTCTATTCACCCCCCTCTAGTAACCAAATCGATCTAACAAGTGGTATCAGAGCGAAGGACCGCTCGTGATTGGAATAACCGCCAAGAAGAGCAAAAGCTAGAGGGAAGAACAATGGAAGACAAATTTGGGGATGACATCTACACTCCACCGCCCTACGACCATGAAGATTTCGCATATTGGAAAGTTAGAATAGAGACATGGTTCAGAATGGAGTGGGACCTTAGGATCACGCTTGAAGAGCCCTTCGATATTCCAATGGATAAGCACGGGAAGATGCTTAGGCCTAGATATTGGAATCAAGAGCAACAAGATCAAGCAAAAGCAAATGAAAAGGTAATTACAATTTTAATCAATATTTTACCTAACAATGTCTTGAGTGGTGTAGGGGTATATGAAAATGCACACGATCTATGGAGAAAGGTAGGAGAATTTCATGAAAACCCTACACGAGGCCAATTAGTGGAAGAGCCCAAGGAAGTAAGCTCAAGAGCCCAAGAGGAGGAACAGTCAAGTGAGGAATTCTCTACGTCATCAAGAGAAGAGGAAAAGGGGCAATCGGATGCGGAGAAAAGTTCAACATCCGAAGAAGAAGTCAAAGAAGAAGAAGAATTGACAATATCTTCAAGTAAAGGAGAAGAAGAGAGTGAGAGGGCATCCACCTCAAGTGAACAAGAAGAAGCTTCAACCTCCTCCAAAGCAAATAAAAAGGACCATATCACATGCTTTGGATGCAATGAAAAGGGGCACTACAAGGACAAGTACCCACTAAGTAAAAAGGAGGTAAAATCTAAACCCATTTCAAATTCTCTTAAATCTAATGTGGGTTTTAGGAATGGAGAAGCCCAGGAGAAGAACAAGAAGATTAGATGCTTCACGCGTGGAGAGCTAGGACACTACCACACGAAGTGCCCAAAGAGTGGAGAGCTCAAGAAAATGGAGCACTTGAGAAGATTGGAGAAGGAGCAAAGGAAGAAGATAAGCTTACAACAAGGAGGAACTACAAGGGTAAGAGAGGTAATCCCTAACTTTAAGTTAAAACACATTCAAATTTAAGTTCCTCTATGCATGATAAAAATAGAATTAATTGCTCATCCATGCATGCTAGGATTAATGGAAACTTCTTACTTGTGCATAATTTTGGATTTAGATACAATGATAGGACTAGGGTTAACAAGGTAGATCAAAATCCTAGGAAAAGCATACATCATGATAGACCTAAGACTGTTGTACCTAAGGATGGAGGCATTAACCCCAAGAAGGGGAGACACATGCCTAGGAATACGGGTAGGTCTAGGGATGTCCAAAGTGAACATGCGGACACTAAGGTTAAAAATTTAGAAAGGGAAAATCAAGCCTTGAGGGCAAGGCTTGATAAATTAGAAAAGACCCTAGAAAGATTCAAGGTTGGATTTAAGGGTCTAGATATGGTGTTGGGTAGTTTAAAACCCAACTATAATAGATCAAGTTTGGGATACCGGTCTAAGACCTCCAAGGCCAATGGAAAGAAATATGCTGGGGAAGCATATAATCATGGCAAGAAGGAGAAGTCCAAAAACGGCAAGGGGGTGCCATTCAAAGGGAAAGAAAATGACTTAACCAAGGGCAAGGTGTCCAAGGTTAAGAATGTTAGATTTGTAGGCCAAGAAACACCGGTGGCTCACTGGTGTGGTCTAGTATGGATCGAGTCACCTAGGGAGGTGGCTAAGGCTAAGAGCTCAAGGGGGAGCTCTAGGAGCCTTTGGGATCCATGGTAAATGGATCTCAAGAGGTTTTCTCCTAGGAAATTAGATGAGATGTGCCAAAAGGGTTGGAAGACTTGGGTAAGTCTTAATCCTAGAGAATTGGCACATTAAATGGAGTTTGAGGGAGAAAAAGATGGAAATAGGGTTATATTCGATAAAATTAAGGTTTAATGGGTAAATACCATATAAGTCAGTGATAGAAATGAACTATGATCAAGCATTGGAAGATACATTGAGGAGAACTCAAAATTAGAACTTTTTACAGAAGTCTAATTGATACAATTTAGAAAGTTTTGAATTTTGTACCAATCATGGGATTTGGAAATCATTTATTTGGAAACATATTTTTCCCAAATAGATATACAATCCACAAATCTCTCCATAAAATTTTAGATTTTTTGGAGATTTGTAGAATTAACTAGGCATTACTGAAATTGGACTGAAAACCTGAAATTCAGGTATCAGTCGATTGCCCTGGGGACAGTCGATTGCCCTGGGGACAGTCGACTGGTCTCAGCCCAGAAACCTTCTATTCATTTTGCCAGTCGGCTGCCCTAGGGGCAGTCGACTGATCTGAGGGTTTAGGTAGAAAAGGCCTATTAGATGATCAGAAATTGCAAGATTGAAATCATAGGAAAGTGTCATTCTATCTTGTGAGATTTTATGTCATAATTTGATATTATATGGTTTGAAAGTCATTAGATAATATTGAATGATAAATTTTGGGTGAATGGACGAATATGGAAGCTTTCCATAGGTATCTAGGATTAAGAGATAGAAAGGGGAAGACTTTTATTATATTAAAGATATGGAAAAGGGAAAATTGAGGACAATTCCATGTGTCAAATTATAATGATAAGCCTTAGCAAACACATGGTATTATAGATGATTTTAAAAACTGATATAAAATGTCAATCTTTTGAGAAAATTAGAAGTTGTACCAAAAGTCAAGCACATTTGTGGTTTTCATGAAATCATACTTTTCTAGGATAGGGTATATCCTAGCGAATGTGCTTGCAAACTCTTAGATTGTTTAAGGTTTTGTTGAGTTCTTTTTGGCACTAGGGATAAGGTTGCTTAGGGGTAATCCTTAATTGTGTCCAAGGGGGAAAGAACTTGGAAGTTGAGTTGGGTAGAACATGACTTGGTGTTATGGTGTTAAGTTGGGTAGAACTTCACCTTGGTAAAGTGAAAATTGTGAGAAGACATAGCTTAAGGGGGAGGTTGCCTCCTTGGTTGCCTTAATTTTCATAGGAAACTTTTGAGTTTTGTGTCAAACCTGGGAATGGTGATAGATACATTATGGAATGTATTTTTCCCAAGTAGGTACGGGTACCACAATGTTCTCCACAAAATTTAGGAATTTTTAGATATTTGTATTTCTGGGGCATTTATGAATTTAGCAGAAAAGCTGATTTTCAGAGTATCAGTCGACTGCACTGGGGGCAGTCGACTAGCCATGGTTGATTTGTGTATCAACAGCTGGTTTGGTGTCCAAATGATGTAAAACAAGTGTATAGGTGTTTAGTACACTGTGTTTAGGATCATTAGGGTTTAAAAGATCCAATAATTGAGATATTGTTGGAGTCTTTTTGATGTTGAGCAAAGGGGGAGAAGTGTTGGGTTTAATTTGTGAAACCAAACACACCCTTGCAAGGAAACACTAGGTTTAGGGGGAGCTGAGATTAAGGGGGAGCATGGTAGCTACATTCTTGACGTAAGGGGAACCTTGGAGAGGTTCTTAAAAAGTCTTTGTAAGTCCAATGTAGGGGGAGCTTCGGAGAAGCTTTAAAAAGTCCGTTTTGGTGAAAAATCCTAACTTGGAGGGTTAGGTGTGGAAAAGTCCTAATTGGAGAAGTTAGGTGTGGAAAGTCCTAACTTGGATGGTTAGGTGTGAAAAAGTCCTAACTTGGAGGGTTAGGTGTGAAAAAGTCCTAACTTGGAGGATTAGGTGTGGGGAATCTTAGGATAGGTTTTAAAAAGCCTGTTTTGGAAAATTCCTAACTTGGAGGGTTAGGTGTGGGATGCTTTGGGATAGGATTCATGCATGCATTGCATATGCATTGGGGGTGTAAGTCCAAGATGGGGTCTTGGCAACGTAAGTCCAGTTAGTTGTTTAGCATTGTTTTTGCTATTCTATTACTATTTGTTTTCCCTAACTTAAACGTATTGTCAAACATCAAAAAGGGGGAGATTGTTGAGGCAATCTGTGGTCTAGAGTAACCATGTGTTTTGATATTTGGGCATAGGGTTTAAGTTAGGTTTACCCTTGTATATTTGATATGTGTATGTGAGTGTGCAGGTTGCGCAGGTTACACATATGGACTTATCTGGACGGCCTCGATACGGTGAAGGGTGTGTTAGTAGGAGCCCTAGAGCCAATTATGTGATGATTGACTAGAGGCATTTTGTATCATATTCTATTATTAATAAAGGCATATTTGGTTATTATACTTACTTTATATTCTATGCCGAATGACTAAGTATAATAATGTCCTTGAGTAGTAGGTTCTTATCTACATTATATCGATTCGTTGAATCAATAGTGAGATAATGTAGAGAACACTACACTAAATTATTCCTAGTCGAGCATTAATATTCAGGGACAATATTAATGTATGGAGACTAGCATGTAGGTCAACTGATGACTTGAGCTCACAAGTCATGGATATGTGATATCAAGTTGACACATGGGTATACATTGGAGAATGTGTACTGAATGACCCGCCATGAGAAAGTTTCATAGATTGTCATATGAGTGTCATAGACTTTCTCATGTGACTATTGGTATGAATAGTCCTTAGACCTGAAGTCACCATGGTTCCCTACATAAGGAGTTATGTACTTTGGTATCGTCAAACGCCACCCGTAACAGGGTGGACTATAAAGGCGATCACTGGGTATATAATGAATTATGCGGAGGGATGTGAGTGATGTAGATGGGATCTATCCCTCCCATATGACGAGAGTGATATCTGTGGGCCCCTTGATCGAGTAGGACTACTGAAACGCATGGTCATGCTCAAATGAGTCAATATGAGATATTGAGCTCATTTGTTTGAGTGAGTCTACTCGGGGATCAAGAAACACAAGATTGATTGAGGATGACAAGGTCTATGCCTCGTTGGTCAATCTAGATATCAAAGATAGAAGGACAAGATCATACTCTATCATAGTCACGGAGGTTTAGTCGGATCTCGACTTTTCTTGTTACTTAATTGGGTAGCAGTGATGCATTGCTAGATGCCGCTCATTGCTTATGTGTCTAAGGTGTTAGGCGTATTGCCAACGTCACAAGAACCTATTGGGTCACACACAAAGGACACAATACTTCGGGAATTCTGTTCGGCTGTAAGGAGCCCGAGTTGGGAACTCGGGAGTTCGAACCCGAGTTGGAGAACTCGGGAGTCCGAGCCCGAGTTGGAGAACTCGGGAGTCCGAACCCGAGTTGGAGAACTCGAGAGTCCGAGCCCGAGTTGGAGAACTCGGGAGTCCAAACCCGAGTTGGGAACTCGGGAGTCCGAACCCGAGTTGAAGAACTCGGGAGTCCGAGCTCGAGTTGGAGAACTCGGGAGTCCAAGCCCGAGTTGGGGAACTCGGGAAGTCCGAGCCTGAGTTGGGAACTCGGGAGATCTGAGCTCGAGTTGGAAACTCGGGAGCGCAGATCGGGAGCTCGGCACTAGGCAAACTGAGTCGGCACTCGGCAGACTGAATCGGAGCTCGGCAGACTGAGTCGGAACTCGACAGACTGGATCGGCACTTGACAGACTGGGTTGGCGCTCGGCAGTCGGGGCTCAGCACTCGGGAGACCAAGTCGGAAGCCCGAGAGGCCCAGTCGGATTTGCATGCAGGAAAGAGAAAGGTCTCTCTTCATTGGATGAAGAGAAGGTGAAGAGTCACATGGAAAATGTGCTCTTTATTGGCTTTAATGAAGGGAAGACAAAGAGACAAATGACTCTTGGTATTCATGGGATGAATATAAAAGGGGTCAAATCATTTTCGAAATTAACTAAGTGTGCTTTCATCTTCCCTTCCTCCCTTCTTCCTCTCTTCCACTCTTGGCCGAAACTCTACTGTAGAGTTTTTGGTGTTTTCGAGCTACCTCAAGTTGCTAGCACAACTAAGGTAGTTCTCCTGAAGTTGAGAGATTGTATCTGTGTGGATACGAATAGAGGCACGGACGTTTGAACGTGCAAGAGATCCGGCGCATCTTGGACGAGCGGGATATTCGAAAGGCACGCTTCAAAGGTATAAACAGTAGATAAATCTATTAGATGGATAGCTTTGTACGAGTTTTCTTTCACATGGATCGCTCGTGGGTTCTTGTTTCCGCTGCGTTTTTATTGTTTTGTGTCGGGAGAACCCAACAGGGTGGCATGGAGACAAGTTGGAAGCTTGTGTGCACCCGAGGGACCTTGGAGAGTAGGGATGATGAGCTAAGGGGCGCGGACTTTGAGGCATGCATGCATCCGAGGGACGGGAGCTGAAGATGAAGAGGGCGCAAAGGTAATAGTCGAGGCTACTGATGAGGAGTCAGTTGAGTCGTGAGGGTACGAGTGTTGTGTGATTGTACTCGGGAAATCCTAGGGTTCGAGTGCGGAGTGAAATGTAGTCGGGAAGGGTAACCTTAGGTGTGTGAGTAGACCAGTCGACTGGCCTGGGAGGGAGTCGACTGATAAAACTCACAGAGAGTTTTCAGGCCTGGACCAGTCGACTACCCCAGGAGCAGTCGACTGGTAACCTCGAAAACTAGTCGTTGGCTAGCAATTAAGGCTAGACCAGTCAACAAGTAAATGGACAGTCGACTCGTAGCGAGGGTTTCAGGTTGAGTTCTATATAAGAGAACTTGGTTCGGGCTGAGAACTTTTGACGAAACAAGCTTGGTTAAGGCTTGCTAGTAGTCTCTAGAGTCCAGATATTGTCGAGGTGCTGTGGTGAGATTTCTCCACCCACAAGGAGTGACAAGGGCTAGCCGGAGGTTATCCGAGGAGTGATCCACCGAAGGATTCTTGGATTAGTCACCCTTAGGGGTGGATACCGAGTAAATCGTTCTTGTTAGCGTTGTTTGTTTTCATTATTATTGTTTCCGCTTGCACAACTAACAATGTAGGTACAAGAAGAATCGAAAATTGCTATTCACCCCCCCTATCTAGCAACCAAATCGATCAAACAAAAGGATCTGCCAGGTTGTCCTTTGATGCAATCTTGGATACAACCAATTCTCCTAGCTTTACGATTTCTCGTATCAGGTGGTACTTGCGCTCTATGTGTTTACTCGCCTTATGGACTCATGGTTCCTTCGAGTTTGCAACTGCACCACTATTATCACAAAAGATTGTGATAGATCTGGGCAAACTAGGAATCACATTCAAATCCATGATGAAGTTTCTGAGCCATACAATCTCCTTGGCTGCCTCTGAGGCTGCCACATACTCAGCTTCAATGGTGGAGTCCACCACGCATTTCTAGTTGACACTCCTCTAAACAATGGCTCCACCTCCTAAAGTAAACACAAAACCTGAGGTAGACTTACTCTTGTCCCTGTTTGACTAGAAATCTGAATTCATATAACCCACAGGGACTAATTGGTCTGTCGAGTAAACCAGCATATCACTAGTCCATCTAAGGTATTTCAATATATGCTTTACCGCAGTCCAATGTCCCTATCCAAGGTTACTCTGATATCTAGTAACCATGCCCACGGCAAAACAGATATCTGGTCTCATGCACAACATAGCATACATGAGGCTTCCCACTGCCGAAGCATAAGGAACCATCTTCATTTCCTCTATCTCCTTTGATGTTTTCGGATACATCTCCATGGATAGAGGAACTCCATTCCTGAAGGGTAGGAATCCCTTCTTGGAGTTTTCCATGCTAAAACTAGCCAGGACAGTGTCAACATATGATGCTTGGGATAAACACAACATCCTTTTCTGGCGATCCATTATGACCTTGATCCCAAGGATGTGTCCCGCTTCTCCTAAGTCCTTCGTATCAAACTGTTTTGACAGCCAGACCCTTACCTCTGATAACACTTTGACATTGTTGCCAATTAACAAAATGTCATCTACGTAAATTACAATAAACACCACTACATTTCCGTCACATCTCTTGCATACACATGACTCATCCAAGCTTTGAGTAAATCCATATGACTGGATTACTTCATCAAAGCGGATGTTCCAAGATCGCGAAGCTTGCTTCAATCCATAAATGGATTGATTAAGCTTGCATACTAGATGCTCTTTGCGCTTTGCAATGAACCCTTCTGGTTGCTGCATGTAGTTGGTCTCCTTAAGACTTCCGTTAATGAAAGTTGTCTTGACGTCCATCTGTCATTCCTCATAGTCCATATGACCTAAAATAGATACGAGAATCTGGATAGACTTAAGCATGACTACCGGCGAAAAGGTCTCCTCATAATCGATACCCTCTTTTTGGGTGTACCCTTTCGCAACAAGCCTAGCTTTGAAGGTCTCAACCTTCCAGTCTGATCCTCTCTTTTTCTTGTAGATCCACTTGCATCCAATGGCTTTTACACCATCGGGTGGTTCTACTAGCTCCCAGACATGGTTAGAATCCATAGATTCTATCTCAGAATTCATTGCCCTTTGCCAAGAATCTGCATCATTATCTTAGAGGGCCTCTGTTGGATCGATTAAACATGATAGAGGGGGGGGGGTGAATATCATAAAAGCGTTTGGATTAATAAAAGAGAATGCACAGCGGAAATTTAAACAAACAAGCACGAAACACAAGTATTTTTTACTTGGTTCGGAGTGGCGGTCGGCTCCTACTCCAAAGCCCATGGTCCTTGACCGTTTACTGCGGGCAATTCTATATTTGCGTAAAACGGTTACAGAAATTATTACAATATAAAAGCAGTAACTAAACAAATGTACTCTTCGTTACCGACACCCAGTGTAGATCATATTTTGCAGTGGAGGGTCGTCGGCGGCACTGGAATGTCGAGAACGGAGTTTGCCGGAGCGAATCGCTTGAACGAAGAGAGTAGAGGCGTCGAAAAAACTGTTGTTGAAGCCTTAGGGGTCGAGCCCCTTTTATACTGCTCCTGGGGGCACCCAGGGCGCTGGGGGCGCCTGGCACATGCCTTCGGATTCGAGAAAACTCATTCGAAGCTCAGTCAGTGCTTATCCCTCCAGAATCGGCCTCGGAGCTAACGGGGGCACCCGGGACACTGGAGGCGCCCCGGTTGACTTGGTCTGCTTGGCTTCGCGGCTGATTTCGCTTCGGTCACTGGTTAGCTTGGACCCTGGGCACCCGAGGCATCCAGGGCACCCGGGACCATCAGGGCGCCTAGCCCAGTTAAGTCTTTGAAGCGATTCTTGCACAACTTGTTTTGCCTTGACCTTGGGGGTGCCCGGGACCTCCGAGCCGCCCTGCCCAGCTATCTGCCCCTCTCCTTTGGGGCGTTCTGAGCTGCAGAAACACATTCCTTCGGTCATGCATTCAAGGTTAGTTCCAAAATAGCAAAGCAAGAGTGTTAGATAATCTTTTACAACCATAGCTATCTTGGTTCTGACTTCGGGTCTCCCAAATGGAACGCTAGGTCGAGTCGACGCCTACTGTTCCCTCGACGGGGAACGCATCCTCACCTACTCCTCTCAGGAGAGTTTACCTTTTGCCAACCGGCTCCTCCGGTTGGACTTTTGCCCGATACACCTGACCAGGTCTTCGTGCCCACCTTCCGAGTAGGTCTTCAGTGCCTAACTCCTTGCCAGGGCTTCGTGCCCAGTCCTCGACCAGGACTTCAGGCCCACCTTCCGAGCAGGTCTTCGGTACCCAGCTCCTTGCCAGGGCTTCGTGCCCAGTCTTTGATCAGGACTTCGTGCCCACCTTCCGAGCAGGTCTTCGGTGCCCAACTCCTTGCCAGGGCTTCGTGCCCAGTCCTCGACTAGGACTTCGTGCCTAGTGTGCCTAGGGCTTCTTTCCTGCACACTCAGTGAATTACATTAGACCAACATAACATCTTAACTATTGAACCCTTTGCCATTATCAAAATCCAGGTTCGACTTAGGTGCTACCTGCACCAACAATCTCCCCCTTTTTGATTTATGGCAACCCGGTTCAAATGTGATGTTGAAATTCAAACAGGTAAAATTCCATTTCCTCCCCCTGGGAGGAATCTCCCCCTAGATTTTTCAAAGGTTCATGGGGTTTGAAAAAATTATTTTTCAACACTTAGAATCTTTTCCAGAAAGAATGTAAGTTAAAAAATATTTTCAAAAAAAAAAATTAGGTTGAAAATTTGGAAAATTTTACTTAGAAAATTTACACTTAGAAAATTCTCAAGTCAATACTTAGTTTTACCACTTTAGAAAATTTTCTAAACTTCTTCTGAAGTTTAATTAAAAATTTTATATTTTTGGGTTATGAAAAATCTTCCAAGCACTTTAGAAATTTTCAAGAAAATTTTGAAATTAATACTTTAGAAACATTTCTATTAGTGAAGTTTAAATTATGTACTTAGAGAAAATTTTGAAAACAGCTTAAGTCAAATACTTAGAGATAATTTTGAAACTAGCTTAAGTCAAATACTTAGAAATAATTTTGAAACTAGCTTAAGTCAAATACTTAGAAATAATTTTGATACAATTGATTAAGGGATTTTACTTAGAAATAATTTTGAAACTATCTTAAGTCAAATACTTAGAAATAATTTTGAAACTAGCTTAAGTCAAATACTTAGAAATAATTTTGATGCAATTGACTTAAGGGATTTTACTTTTAGAAATTTTACTTTTTGAAAAAAATAAATAGAATTTTGAAATTTTGAAGAAAATTTTAAACCTTCTCTCCTTTCCAATCTCTCGCCCTTTGCCATATATCAAAAATAATATAGTAAAACAATGTGGCAACAGAAGTAAGGTGTTGTACTGAACCAATTCGAGTTATAAACTGGACCAAATCAATTTGAATTATTTCTTTCGAGTCTTGTCTAACCCAATTAGCTACTTACTGACTGTTATAAACAGTAGTTTTTGCTAGGGTTAGTCAAGTTAAGTATTCTGTTCAAGTTAGATTTTTTAATCTTGACACTTAACCTGATTACTGTTCAATTTGTATTTAGTGTCCCAATTACTGCAGATGCACTGACTTAATGCATCTTGAATTAAGGCAAAGACCTAAGCATCTCAACCCATTCTAGGTTATCAATCAAAAGTACCCTAAGGTGATTGTGAGATGCTGGCTTCTAGATCTATAGGTGCATGCAGTTCTAGGGTTAGGGCCTAGGCTAAGTCCATTTGCGAAAAAGCCCTAGTTTTGAAGGGGGTAATTTTTCAAAAAATAAACTAAGTCGAAGAAAAAAAATTTCAAAATTGATTTTGAAATCAAGTACTAACGCAGTAAAAAACCGAAGAAGAGCAAACCTATTTTACCAAGCTCAACCCTATTTCCTTTCTTAGTGAGCTGAACTCAGACTCAGGTAAGGGTTTGGTGAATATATCTGCTAAGTTAGACTTTGAGTCTACATGCTTAAGGACTATCTCTCCCCTGTCTACGTAATCTCTTACGAAGTGGTATTTAACTTCTATGTGTTTAGTTTTGGAGTGTTGGATTGGATTTTTAGTTATATTAATTGAACGCATATTATCAATGTAGACTTCAATTTGGGTGTAGTTAAGCTGAAAGTCCTTAAGAGTGTGCATCATCTATAAGAGTTGTGCTACACACTCCCCTAAAGCAACATACTCAGCTTCAGTTGTGGATAGAGCTACACAGTGTTGCTTTCTGCTGCACCAACTTACTAGATTATTTCCTAAGAGTTGGCAGCTTCCACTAGTACTCTTTCTATCTAGTTTACAACCAGCATAGTCAAAATTCGAGTATCCTAACAAGTCAAATGTTGAGGTCCTAGGATATCAAATCCCTAAATTTAGGGTGCCCTTAATGTATCTTAATATTCTTTTTAGGGCTGCTAAGTGTGTTTCCTTAGCACAGGTTTGGTATCTGGCACACATTCCTACAGCAAAAAGGATATCAAGTCTGCTGGTTGTAAGGTAAAGTAGATTGCCAATCATACTTCTATAAAGTTTAAGTTCTACTGGTTTACCGTTAGGGTCACTATCTATTTTTACATTTGTGGCCACGGGAGTGTTTATACTTTTGGAGTTGTCCATTTTGAATTTCTTTATTAATTCCTTAGTATATTTGGATTACTGGACATAATTTCCATCCTTAGTTTGTTTAATCTGTAACCCTAGGAAAAAGTTGAGCTCACCAACTAAGCTCATTTCAAATTCATTTTCCATTATTTTAACAAATTATTTTAAGAAACTTGAGTTGGTGGACCCAAAGATTATGTCATCGATGTAGATTTGGGCAATAAAGATTTCTTTTCCTAAGGTTTTAATAAATAGGGTTGAGTCAATTTGTCCTTGTTTAAATTTTTTAGAAATTAGGTAGGTTGATAAGCGGTCATACCAGGCCCTAGGTGCTTGTTTTAGTTCATAAAGTGCATTAGTGAGTTTGTAAACATGGTCAGGTCTTTCTAAGTCCTCAAAACCGGGGGTTGTCCTACATAGACTTCTTCCTTAATAAATCCATTTAGAAAAGCTGACTTTGCATCCATTTGGTAGAGTTTAAATCCTTTATGGGATGCAAAGGTCAACAACATCCTAATTGACTCAAATCTAGCTACTGGGGCATAGGTTTCGTCATAATCTAACCCTTCTACTTGACTGAACCCTTTGGCTACTAAGCGGGCTTTATTTCATACTATTTCTCCTTGATCATTTAGCTTATTCCTAAAGACCCACTTAGTATCAATAATGGATTTGCCATCAGGTTTAGGTACTAGTTCCCAGACTTGGTTCCTCTCAAACTGGGCTAATTCTTCTTGCATTGCTATGATCCAATCAGGATCAGGTAAGGCTTCCTCTATAGTCTTAGGTTCAAATTTTGAAATCATTGCAATCTGACTAAGGTTCCTATAGGCGGGCCTAGTTCTGACTCCTAAGGTTGGATCACCGACAATTTGATCAGTTGGGTGACTGAGTCTGGGTTTCTTAGTTTTTCTAAAACTTGGTTCGGCCTCAGGTCCGGTCGGTCGGTTTGGTTCAGTATTTGGTTCATCTACTTGGGTTGGTTCATTTGTTGGTTCAATTTGTTAGGGCAATCGGCCATGAGATGATTTGGAGGATCATGATATTTTGATGTGTGGGCAATACGGTTAAGTTAGGATTTGTGTTGTTCTCATATGTGTACATGAATGTGCAGGTGTACAGGTACATGGTTGATGTCTTCAGGTGAAGGATGGCATGGAGGTAAGCTGGAGGCTTACGTGTGCATCCGAGAAACCGTTGGATAGCAGGGATGATGAGCCGAGGGACGCGGACTTCAAGGCGTACGTGAAGGGTGGCATGGAGGCAAGTTGGAGGATTGCGTGCGCATCTGAGGGACGAGGGCCAAAGATGAAGAGGGCGTGAAGGCAACAGTCAAGACTGCTGGTGAAGAGTCAACTGAGTTGTGAGGATCTGAGTATGTGGGTTTGTACTCAGGAGTCTAAGCCGAGAGGGTTTGAGTGCGGAGGGACATGAACTCGGGAGTGAAACCCTAGGCTTAAGGGTGTCCCAGTCGACTGGCCTATTGGCAGTTGACTGGTATAGGCTGGAACTGGCTGGCAGATTCGAACGTTGTGTGTAACGGTCGAATCTGAGTGGAACCAGGTGACTGCCATTTGGGTAGTCGACTGGTAGCGGCTGTTTCAGATTCGAGCCCTATTAAAGGGGGCTCATTTCCTACTATCTTCTTTGACGAAACTCGCTTGGGTAGAGTGAGTTAGTAGTCTATTGTGATCAGAGAGCTTCCAAGTGTTTGTGGCGAGGTTTCTCCACCTACAAGGAGTGACAGATCTAGCCTGAGGTTATCTGGGGGTTGATCCACCGAAGAATTCTTGGATTAGTCACCCGACTAGGGTGGATACCAAGTAAACCAGGTTGTTAGCATTGTTTTGTTTCTTATTTGCTTTGCATATTATTATTTCCGCTGCGCTAACAACGTTGTAGAGATCCAATCCGAAAAAGTGCTATTCACCCCCCTCTAGCACGCCTAGACAATCTATCAGTTGGTATCAGAGCGAAGGACCGCTCTTGATCGGACTAACCGCCGAGGGAGCACTCACTAGAGGAAGAAGAACATGGAAGATAAGTTGGGAGAAGATATCAACACACCACCATCCTATAATCATGAAGAATTCGATCATTGGATGACAAGGATGAAAAATTGGCTAGGGATGGATTGGGAATGTAGAATGACCATTGAAGACTCATTCAAAATCCCCAAGGATAAGCATGGCAAGAGGCTTCGTCCCAGATATTGGACAAGTGAACAACAAGAACAAACTAGGGCAACTGAGAAGGTAATAAATATTTTGATTAATATCTTGCCTACTAATGTGATGTGGTGTATAAGACACTACAAAAGCGCACATGAGTTATGGAAGAAATTAGAAGAAGTTCACAAGAACTCTACACAAGTTCAATTAGTGGAAGAGCATGATGAAATAGGTTCAATGGTCCAAGAGGACCAAAAAGAAGAATTGTCCATGCCATCAAGTGAGGAGTCATCCACCTCATCAAGAGAAGAAGAGAAAGAATCAATATCAAGAATTGAGGGGGAGAAGAGACCCTCAACTATACAAGAGAAAGAGAAGACGATAATCTTCACCAAAGCCAAGTCAAAAGAGCACACCACATGCTTTGGATGCAACAAAAAGGGGCACTACAAGGATAAGTGTCCACTAGGTATAAAGAAGATAATTCCTAAGCCCAAGTCAATTCAAATTAAATCTAATATGGGTTGTAGGAATGAGGAAGCTCAAAACAAAAGAAAGAGAATTCGATGTTTCACATACGCGGAGCTCGGGCATTATCATACAAAATGTCCAAAGAGTGGAGAGCTCATGAAGATGGAACACCTTAGAAAATGGGAGAAGGGAGAAAGGAAAAGAAGCACTTATCAAGGGGGAGCCCCAAGGGTAAGGGAGGTAATCTCTAACTCTACTTATGCTTTAAATTTTTCAATGAATACTCAAAATGGTGGTATGAATGATAAAATTGACAACAATTGCTTGCCCATGCGTGTTTGTGGTTTTAAATATCATGATAGGAATAAAAATAATTTTGTATGCCGAAACACCAAACATTCTATGATGCATGATAAATCTAGGAACTCTATGAATAAGGACCAAGGCATAAATTCTAAGAAAGGGGGAAATATGCCTAGAAAAATAGGTGGACCTAGAAATGATCAAAGTAGATCTAGTGATCCTAAGGTTAGGAAGTTAGAAAAGGAGAATCAAGTATTAAGAGCAAAACATGATCAGTTAGAAAGAAACCTAGGAAGAGTTATTCAAGGGTCTAAGAGATTGAACATAATATCAAAGGACCAAAATCATAGGAATGGTAGGTTGGGTTTAGGGCACCATCCTAGGAGGACTAATATTGATAAACTATCATATTCAAGAATGCCCTATAACTATGGTAGAGAAAAAGTCAAAAATGGCAAGGAAAAGCCATTTGAAGGAAAAGAAAAGAATTTGACTAAGAAAAAGGTCTATAGGGTTATGAGAGTGATAGTGGAAAGTCAAGAAGCACCGAAGGAGCATCGGTGTGGGCTTGCCTTTGTAGAAGAAATACCTAGCCAGGTAGCTAAGGCTAGGAGCTCAAGGGAGAGCTCTAGAAGTCCAAGTGGGTTCATGGTCAATGGATCTTAGGTGGTTTTTGTTGGTGCAGGAAGCACCAGATCGAACCTTGTTTTGATATTGGCAAAGGATTCAAAGTTAAGGGTTATTTGTTGTCTAACAATGCTGCTTGAGAGTGCAGGAAACCAAGTCCTAGCGAAGGGATGCTAGGCACCTGACGATGGGCTGTCAGGAAGCGAAGGGTTGCTAGGCGAAAACCAAGTCCTGGCGAAGGGCTGCTAGGCGAAAACCAAGTCCTGGCGAAGGGCTGCTAGGCGAAAACCAAGACCTGGCGAAGGGCTGCTGGGCAAAAGTCCAACTGGTGAAATCGGTTGGCACCAGGTAAATTCTCCCGAGAGGAGTAGGTGAGGACGCGTTCCCCTAGAGGGAACATTAGGCGTCGGTTCGACCTAGGGCTCCATTTTGGAGACCCAAAGTCAGAACCAAGACAGCCAAGGCTGTGTAAGATTAACTTATTAATTGCTATTTTGGACTAACCCTGGATGCAGGACCGAAGGACTGTGTTTCTGCAGCTCAGAGAGCCTCAAAGGAGTGAGGCAGTAGCTGAGCAGGGCGCCCCGGATGTGTCGGGCGCCCCAGAGTCAACCCAAAGTCAGCAGAGAGGTAAACGCCCCGACAGCAGCGCAATTGGGGGCGCCCCGCGTGTGTCGGGCGCCCCGCATGTCGGGCGCCCCGCGTGTCTCGGGCGCCCACTGTGCCACGCCACTGAAGGCTGCTGCAGCTCACTCTCGCGAAGCCCTGAAGATGACGCTTTGACCGGTCAACCGGGCACCCCGCGCGCGTCGAGCGCCCCGGTCAAAGCTGATCCCGAAGATGAAGAGATCAGCCTTGACCAGAGGGCTCGCCGGATCAAGAGCCACGTGGGGGGCGCCCCGAGCATGTCGGGCGCCCCCTGCCCTATATAAAGAGGGCCTCGACCCTATTCTTGAACAACCAATTCCTTCGACAATTCTACGCTCTTCTGCTTCCACGACACGCTCCAGAAAGCTGCCAACTCAAGCCGACGACGTCCCGCTGCTCCAGAACTTCAATCTTCACCGGACGTCGGTAACAAGAGTTGTATTTAAGTTTACGAGAATATTTTTATTATTATTTGTGTGTAAACTTTTGCGAACTTATAGAATTGCCGCAGAAAACGGTCAACGACCGTGGGCCTTGGAGTAGGAGTCGACCCAGGCTCCGAACCAAGTAAACCGGCTGTGTTTGCGTTGTTGTGTTCTCTTTTATTTCCGCTGCGCACCCGCTCTTTTTAAATCCGAACGAATTGCGACATTCACCCCCCCTCTCTCGCATTTCTCGATCCAACAGTTTTCTTCTAGGAGATTGAAAAGGACTATAGGGTATGCCAAGAGGTTTAAAAGGCTAAGGATAGTTTTAACCCTAGAGAATTGGCATACTAAAGGAAGGATTATAGAGAAAAAGGTGAAATTGGGACTTTAATTGAGGCAAATCGGTTTTAATGCCTAAACACCATATAACTTGATGCTATGAATGGATTATGGATGAGTATGGGAAGAAGCATCAGGGTGAGGTCCAAATTAGAACTTTTGGAAAAGATTTCATGATACATTTTAGAGAAACTCAAAGTTTATACCAATCTTGGGATTTGGGATAACTTTAACTGACATTATATTTTTCTCAAGTAAATATAGGATCCATAAATCTCCCCATGAAAATTCATAATTTTTGGAAATTTGTGGAATTAGTTAGACATTTCTGAAGTTCGGGTTGGGAGGCTGAAAATCAGATACCAGTCGACTGGGAAAACTCAGAATGTAATTACACTCTGGCCCAGTCGACTGCCAAATACCAGTCGACTGGGAAAACACACAGAATGTAATTACACTCTGGCCCAGTCAACTGCCAATTACCAGTCGACTGGGATGCAGGTTTTATAAAAGGGAAACGCGCATTGGGGAAAGCTAAACTCTAGGGTTTTGGCGATTTCCCGGCGATATTCACCTCTCCAAAGCTCCTCCTTCGATCTTAGGCCCCTCCAAGCCCTAAAAACCCTTTCTATGTCATCCTCCAACCACGATCTACTTCTAGGGTTTGTTGAAACCCCTCTTCTACAAGTCATACTCTCAAAATCAAGTAATCATGAGGAGAATTAAAAGGTATTGCAATTTAAGGTTTATTTTTCTCGGTTAAACCATATTTTGGCACTAACATGGTATTTTCGCATGATTCTTTGATGTTTTCCTTTTGGGGGGGTTGTCTTGACATGCATGGGTATGTATTGTGTCTAAAATGGCCTCTAAGAGACCTAGGGGTGAGGGATCCTCCCGACAAGGTCAGGGGGAGTCCAGGTTTAGGTCCCTGGAGTGTAAGAAGCATTTTGATGAAAATGAGTTCGTGGCAATGAATTGCAGATACCTGAACAAGACTTTCTTTCAAGAAAAGACCCCTCAGTTAGCTGAAATGATCACTCATTTTCAGCTGGATCGGCTGGTGTATTGCCAGCATGACATAGATGTTGACTTGTGTATGGAGTTTTACTCAAATTTGACCTGTATTAACTCTGATAGCAATTTGAATGAGTCTCGAGTTGATGGTGTTCCTATCCCCTTCTCTGTCATGGGCTTAGCCGGGTTCCTACAGTGTCGGGATTCAAACAATGCATCTGTCTACTTTTCTACTGTTGTTGAACCCTTAGAGTTTCCTAGAGTCACAATTGATTAAATTCACATGCATTATTTCAGAAGACATAGGAATGACTCAGAGCGTCTTTTTGATGCTAAGCCCATGAGACCATTTAGCCATGTCTTGTATAAGGTCGTTGTCGAGTGCATCTTGCCGATTGTCACCAAGGGGAGGTCTAAGGTAAGACTCCCACATTTAGTGATGATGTATGCTTTAGAGAGAAGGTTGGACATTGATGTCTCCCTACAGGATTTTAGTGCTATTTGTCATTCTTTCCATAGTGTCAATGGGAAGATATATATACCCTTCTGCCACATCCTGACCGAGTTTCTTCATTTACGTTTTGGTATCCATGTGGTAGAGGTCAAGTTAGACACCTATCAAAGGACTATGATCAGATTGGCACGGGCCAATTGTCCTTGGCAGGTATTGAGTGTAGACAGGGGACTTTTGTTTGGAGGGAGCGTCCGGAGGCTGTTGACGCAGATGAGGAGCCTGCTGAGCTGGTCACATGTGCAGAGTACACCCAGCTCCGGTCCGATGTACACACACTTTAGGAGGATGTTCATGTCATCCGTGAGGATGTACATAAACTTCGGCAGGCAGAGCAGCAGCTTGAGGCAAAAGTTGATAGGATTACTACCCGCCAGGACGATATGTACGAGATGATGCAGCAGTGGCATCTCGCGTTTCAGGGTCCTCCTCCTCCTCCTCCTCCACCTCCAAGTGGTGACGATCACATATTTTTCTGATCAGATGGTGCATCTTTTGGGAGTTTTGAGTGTTGAGAGTATTTTCATTAATTGTTGTATTATACCTATCAAACACCTTCTATTTTGATGATTGTAGTTATTTGGATGGCTTCAAGGCTTTGGCCCTAGATACGCTTTCAGGCCATATGTCATGGCTATGTCTATGTTTATTGCATAAAGCATCTATGTATTACTTCACTTTGTAGATTCATGGCATGTGGCTTGTTTCATTAGTTTTCTATTGGGTTATTGAAATTTTATCATGCTAAATGATGGTTTGAAAATTACTTTTCTTTATGATCGTTATATATGTGTTCATGATATGTTTGAAATTTATATTGTTATATCATCTAATATGGGTTGATTGAAAATCGAATAGTGGTGTTATATATAAAAGGGATGATCATTTAGACTCAAGAGGGAAAGAGGGGGAGCTCTTGTCAAAGAATACATTTATATGCAAAAGGAGAGTTTGGGAATCATTTTAAATATCAAATGAAGTTGATAGAAAGTGGAACCTATAGGATACCATGATTGGATTTCATGTTGATACAAAATTGACATTAATTGAAAAGTTTTGGATTTGTATCAAAAGTCAAGCACGGTTGATATTTTTCATGAACCAAATTTTTCTAGGGTAGGGAGTACCTTAACAATCGTTCCTTGCAAAGTTTCACATTTTTCCGAATTTTTTAGAATTTTTTATTCGTTTCTGAATTTCGGCAAAAATTCTGAAAAACTGTGTATCAGTCGACTGGCTGGGGGCAGTCGACTAGTAGTGTGGGCAGGTTGTGAATTTGTGATTTATAAGGTGGTTTTCAGAAATATGATTAGTTCTATTTGGCACCAGGGGTAGGGTTGCTTGGGGCAATCTTTTTTATGGTGTCAAA
>JAGFNQ010000108.1:499911-578009 GCA_024364735.1 Boesenbergia rotunda
AGTGTGAGTAGTTTTGAGTATTGATACTTGATGGAGCTATTTGATGCATGTGCCAAGATATTGTGAGTTTCCCTTTGAATCAAGTTTTTATTGCTAGAAATATGCCTAGAAAAGTTGCATTACATTCCAAAATGCTTTAGTAAGGTGTAGAACATGTATTTTGGTATTATGAATGCATAGGAGTTAAGTTTGGTACAAAACTCTAGTTTAAGTTCCTATAGATTTTCATAACTTAATTCCTTCCGCAAAAGTCCTAATTTCGAGTTTATGAAGTTGTTTTGATTGGCTAAAATGTTTAGGAAACTAGTATAGAGTATAGAAATGGTGTTGTGTCTTTGTATGGCTTGAAAGTATGTGTTTTGTGGATGAATGGAGATGAGTTTCAGGTCTGAAATGCAGGTTTTCAGGCGTACCAGTTGACTGGTACAGGACCAGTCACCTGCCCTATCGAACAGTAGCTTCTGTTCGATGCACCAGGCGCCTGCCAAAAGGTCAGTCGCCTGGTACCAGTCGACTGCTATATAGCAGTCGACTGGTACCATTAATGAGAAGCTGTGTAGAGCAGCTGGTTGGTGCTTTAGTGTCACAACTAAGAGGTCTAGGGGTCAAATCCTGGCAAAGCAGTTAAAATGAAAGTTGTTTTTTTTTTTGAAAAAAAAAAGAAAGTTCCGCATTCTTACTCGTGTATTAGAGTCAAGAAGTAGATAAAGTAACGATCTGTCTAAGGTAGAGAAGGCGGGTCGCTACAGGTGGTATCAGAGCAGTTCCCATTCTCCAGCATCACACACACATCAGCATCAACCTTGCCGTCTTCAAGTAAGAAAGCTTTAAGTTTCAGTTTTTCTATTGCTCCTTTACTTAATTGCAGTATAGAGAAATGCTTAAGTACTTGCTCATATGTGCATAGAACAAGGAAGCATGTTTAATACCTTAGTATCACGGAATCATGTTTAATCCCTAGAATGGATATTAGGTTACTAAGTAAGAAGACAAGTTTATACCTAGAGAGGTAGTAGTGATTTCTTGTTTCCTTATGCATTATTAGATGGCAAGAAGAGGCCGAGCCCCTAATGCAAGGAACGGAACCCCAGTTCAAGATGACAATGAGCCTGGCACAGAACAGCCAAACCTGATGGCAGTCATTGCTCAAATGCAAGCTCAGATTTCAGAACAACAGAAGACCATCGCCACACTGATGACAAATCAGCATCCAGTGCCCCCTACACCACCCACAGCAGGAGTGGAGGATGTCCTTCATGTTGTGATCTTAGTATAGCAAGACCAAGGTCTTGATTTGCCCAAACACAAGGTTTGGAGGATTTCGGCATGTAAGGTGTCCGATAAAAGTTCTGAGAAAGACCAAGGTCTTACTAAGCCCAAGGATGAACTATAGGACTAAGAAATGAGATGAGAAACAAGACCAAGGTATTGTTGTATCCTAAAGCAAGTTTGAGAACATTACCGTTAAGTGTTAAGTTATACATTTGAGGACGCCCTAGAAAGGCCCAAAACGAGGAGCAAGTTCCTAGAGGGCAAGAGGTAATAGAGTCAGTACCACCACCAAATCTCTTAGAGGTGGTGGCTCGGGAGAGTAAGGCAAGAAGCATACCTCATTCAGTAGAAGAAACTGAAGCCAGGGAATTTCCCAGGCACAAGTAAACCATGGGATGCTTAAGCATGGTTCAAAACGTTGGAAAGAATAGTAGGGCTACTGGACTGGCATGAGGTAGAGAAGATAAAGTGTGCATCTTTCTGCCTTACGGGGGATGCTAGAATATAGTGGGAGAGAGTCAAGGCCAAGAGAAATGTCAGCCAGATGGCATGGGCCAACTTTGGGACTGAGTTCTTCGAAGAATACTTTCACATGCAAGAAACCAACAAGCATTATGATGAATTCACGGAGTTCAGACAAGGAGAACTATCCGTGGATGAAGCAGTGAAGATGTTTAAGTGGTTAGCTCATCTGTGCCCAGAGCTAGTTAGCACAGGAAAAGAGATGGTTAGGCTAATGCTCAAGATGTTAAGGCCTGAGATAGCGTTAAAGAGGGCTAGCAGTGTTAAGAGGCCACAAACCTCCGAAGAACTAATACGTGGTACTTTGATCACTGAGCACTACTTAAACAGTATAAAGGCCACCAGAAAGGTTGAACGATGAAGTTCTTAACAACCTTACCGTCAGGGGAAGAAATGGCCTCTACTCAGAGGCTAAGGGCAGTACCAATCTGGATTTCCAACCGAGAGCTCTATAGTGACTGGATAGTCCTTGAGATGGAGGATTATGATGTCATGTTAGGGATGGATTTCTTCAGTAAGTACAGCGCTTCAGTGGACTGCCGTAGAAGGAAGGTGGTTTTCAGCCCAGAAGGAGAACCACCATTCGAGTTTCAAGGAGCCCCAAAGAGGAAGACTCAGAAATTCCTCTCAGCCTTGGCAGCCCACCAGATGCTAGAGCAAGGGTGTGCTGGTTTTCTTGCACACGTAGTGGACTCAGAAGCAAAGAAAGAACTCAAGCAGGAGGATGTACGGGTAGTCTGCGAATATCCAGAAGTATTCCCAGAAGAACTACCTGGACTACCGCCCAACAGGGAGGTGAAATTTGAGATTGAGCTGGTGCCAGGTACCGGTCCGGTCTCAAAAGCCCCATATCGTATGTCTCCTGCAGAGCTGAAAGAATTACAAGAGCAACTCCAGGAGCTACTAGACAAGGGCTTCATCCGCCCGAGTCATTCACCCTGGGGAGCCCCTGTACTTTTCGTCAAGAAGAAGGACGGGTCTATGCGTCTGTGCATAGACTACAGAGCTTTAAACAAGGTAACCATCAAGAACAAGTACCCCCTTCCTAGAATAGATGATTTATTTGATCAACTCAAAGGGGCTACAGTGTTCTCGAAGATAGATCTGCGTTCTGGGTATCATCAGCTAAAGGTTAAAGAAAGTGACATCCCCAGGACGGCCTTCAGGACAAGATACGGCCACTACGAATTTGTAGTGATGCCTTTTGGAGTAACCAATGCTCCAGCAGTCTTCATGGAGCTGATGAACCACATCTTCAGGGAGTATCTCGATAAATTCGTCATTGTATTTATTGACGATATTCTCATATACTCACAGACTCCAGAGGATCATGCTACACACTTGAGGATAGTGCAGCAGTTCCTTCAGCAGGAGAAGCTCTATGCAAAATTCTCAAAGTGTGAGTTTTGGCTAGATCAGGTGACCTTCCTAGGTCACATTGTATCCAAAGAAGGCATTCAAGTTGATCCAGCCAAGATAGAAGCAGTCAGCAACTGGTGTAGACCCAAGAATGCCAGTGAAATCAGAAGCTTCTTAGGCCTGGTAGGATATTACAGAAAATTTGTGGAGGACTTTTCCAGAATAGCCTCTCCACTCACAGCCCTGACCAGAAAGAATCAGAAGTTTGAGTGGTCAGATAAATGCGAGCACAGCTTCCTAGAACTGAAGAAAAGATTGACTAGTGCTCCCATCCTGACTGTTCCAGAGAGTGACAAGGCCTTTGACATCTACAGTGATGCATCCAAGATGGGCCTTGGAGCTATCCTCATGCAAGATGGTAAAGTAATCGCATATGCCTCCAGACAGCTCAAGGACTACGAGAAGAATTACCCTACGCATGACCTTGAACTAGCAGCTGTGGTTTTTGCACTGAAGCTCTGGAGACACTACCTGTTTAGAGTGCAGTGCAGAATCTTCACCGACCATCAGAGTTTGAAGTACTTCTTCACTCAGAAGGATCTGAATATGAGGCAGCGCAGGTGGCTAGAGTTGGTAAAAGATTATGACTGTGAAATCCTCTACCACCCAGGTAAAGCTAATAAAGTGGCAGATGCACTGAGCAGAAAATCCTGTGCAGCACTGATGTCCCTATCATCACTGTCTCTACCACTTCAGAAAGAAATAAAGGATTTTGGAGTCGAGGTAATAATTGGGCAACTTTCTGCATTGACTCTAGAGTCTGTAACGCCCGCCCTTATATCTACTCTCGGGGCGGGGTCACGTACTATCATTCGTATAAATTTTTTTTTCTTAAAGTACTAATAACAAAGTACTAAGCATGCTTGTTCAAAACTAACCTATAACATGATAGGTTCAACTCATAATATAATCAAGTATATGAGTAATCCAAGTGTAACATTCATTACTAAAGAAATGTTAACATAAGCATAATATTGTAGATATGAAGATCTTTATTTCCCGAGCCACCACCCCACACATCTTCAGCCCTCCTGCCTCTTCCTTTAGTTTAAGTGTCTCTTACCCTTATCTGCAGCATAAGACAACATATAAACTAGTAAGCACAAATGCTTAGTAAGATCCTGTCCTACTCGCAAAATCCATATCATAGAAAGATAAGAGAATAAATCACATTCAAGCATGGTAAGTGTTTAAGCATGTTAAACATCTAAGCATATTAACTTCATACGAAGGTTTCTTTGAAAACATATAAACATAATACTTGAACATAGCATAATCATTAGGGCCCGGCTTGTACTTCATGTTTTGCGCGCGCCCCTAAATAGGAACGAGGTAGCTAATCCCGAACCACTAGGGTTTACTAGGCCTTCTCAAAAGTCCTTCAGCCTAGTATCATAATCATTTGACTCGCTTTAAGAGTCTATAGTACAAGCCATTACAAAATAAAATAATTATCATGTTCTTTATTTTCATAAAGTATGCTCTTAGTCCCAACCTTCTAGGGAAGCATTCTTTAGGCCCTAAGCCTTCTTCATTCATGCCCTACAAGGCTTATTCTTATGCATATGAATGCATCCATAATCATGATAACTAGCCTAGTATAAAGCATGCATTTCATAAGGGTGCCCCATGGGCTATAATGCATGCTCATACATAGATCTCCATAATCATGATAACTAGCCTAGTATAAAGCATGCATTTCATAAGGGTGCCCCATGGGCTATAATGCATGCTCATACATAGATCATAATTCAACCCCTTAAACATATCTTATATATGACAAGGTTGATCACATAAACCATATTCATATCATAGGAAGTGGTAGCATGCTTCATGGGTAAATCAAATGGTTCCTAACCCTAAAACTAGGGTCTTGGCCGAAACTCAAGGCTAGGGAGAGTTCCATTTTTTCCTAATCCAACACTCCATTTAAACATCATTTGCATATACATATCATCATCCCAAACATAAGCATATCTCCTAGGGTACATCTCATACAATCATCACATATATAGGCATATGATCTTACTAAACACAATCATAATCTCATAGGGTAAGTTGTCCTTCACAACCTCATGTTTCATGCCTTGGCCAAATGTTACATGCTAAGGAATCCAATCAAACATTTCCTTTGAATATCACATGCATATACATCTCATATCATTTTACATAAGCATATCACATAAAATAATTTAACCTTCACAAACCCTAAGGTTTCATGCCTTGGCCGAATGGTGTAGGGTAGGGAAACTAGGGTTTTGAAATTAAACCTTCACACAAGCATTTATTCAAACACCTTGTCTACACTACTAGGCATAGATTCATCATAGGCAAATCAAGCATCCCTAAACCCTAATCTTCCTAGGTTGGCCGAATGATGTAAGGGTAGGGTAGGCTAGGTATTTGACCTCCAATCTTCACACAAACATTTATTCAAACACCTTACCTACACTACTAAACATGGACACATCATAGGATAGCAAACAACCCAAAAAACCTAACCTTTCTCCTCTTGGCCGAAAGTTGTAGGGTGGCTAACCCTACTTTTTGTTATCACAACATGATGGGAAGTCATCATACATATGTACCCTAAGTCCCAAGGGTCTCCTCATGCATCAAAAAGTAGCCAAGGCCTCCCCTTAAGGGGGTGGCCGAAACTCACCTAAAGGGAAGACTCCCTTTTTCCAAAAGCAAAACACAAAGAAAACATACATTAACCATTACACTGCAGGTGAGGGGATACTTACATCCTTTCGCTTGAATTTCACCTTCCCTAGATCTTTAGGGTACCCTTGGTTGAAGGAGAGGTGAAGGTTCCTCTTACTTTTTCTTCTCTAGACTCCTTGGCCCTAATAGAGGGCAAGATCCTTTAGGGAGTCTTCTTCCTTCCAATCCCCTAGGGTTAGAACCCTAGGAAGCACTTTTCGAAAATGGAAAAGAGAAGAGGAAGAAGAAGGAATTTCGGGTGGGAGAAAGTGAGGAAGAAGAAGAGGAAGTTACTCCCACCCCTTCCCTCTCTTATTTATACGATTCTCATGAAGAGACATGTCTCTTCACTATTACACGCTTAACAAGCATGTTTCTTATTCTCTCAACAAGAAATAATATTTGGTGTAGTGGTTAAGACATGGTGAGTGCAACTAGGAGGTTCAAGGTTCGATCCTTGCTTCCTCCTTTCTACACTTTCTTTTTATTACCTTTTGCACTAATCCACATCCAAGCCTATTAAGCCAAATCCATCATGATATTTCATAATAATTTTTCCATGAATTCATAATATTATTTACATAATATTTCATAATAATTTTCCATGAATTCCCAATATTATTCACATAATATTTCGTAATAATTTTCCATGAATTCGTAACATTATTTACATAATGTTTCATAATAATTTTCCATGAATTCACAATATTATTCACATAATATTTCGTAATAATTTTCTATGAATTCGTAACATTATTCATGGTGAAATTTTGGGGTGTTACAATCCTATATATCTTATAAAAAGTTCCTCCCGAACTTTAAAATTTCAGGGTGTTACAACCCTCTATATCTTATAAAAAGTTCGTCCCGAACTTTAAAACTTCAGGGTGTTACAACCCTCTATATCTTATAAAAAGTTCGTCCCGAACTTTAAAACTTCAGGGTGTTACAGAGTCAACCCTGCTTGTGGATATACAAAGAAAGCAAAGTCAAGACCCAGAGATCCAGAAGATCAAGCAGGAGATCCAAGAGGCAAAAAATTCAGAGTTTCGAGTATCAGATAGTGGCATCCTCTATCTTGGAGACCGCCTTTGCGTCTCCAATAATGAGGAACTAAGGAAGAATATTTTAGAAGAAGCCCACAGTACCCCGTACTCTATGCATCCTGGTTCTACCAAGATGTACCAAGATTTAAAGAAAAGGTTCTGGTGGTCTGGACTCAAGCGAGACGTGGCCAGATATATCAGTACCTGCTTGACCTGCCAGAGAGTCAAGGCAGAGCACCAGAGACCAGGAGGAGTCCTGCAGCCTCTTCCCATTCCAGAGTGGAAGTGGGAAGAAATATCCATGGACTTTATCACAGGTCTTACAAGAACCACCCATGGACACGATGCAATATGGGTGATAGTGGATAGATTGACCAAGTCTGCCCACTTCCTAGCCATCAAGTTATCGCATTCGGTAGAGCAGTTAGCACAGCTGTACGTGAAAGAAGTAATCAGGCTTCACGGAGTTCCGAAGTCGATCGTTTCTGACAGAGATGGGCGGTTCATCTCCCATTTTTGGAGGTGTGTTCAGGACGCCCTAGGCACCAGACTTCAGTTTAGCACAGCTTTCCATCCCCAGACAGATGGACAAACAGAGAGAGTAAACCAGATTTTAGAAGACATGCTCAGGGCTTGTACGTTGGACTTTAAAGGTAGTTGGTGCAAATTTCTGTGCTTAGCTGAGTTTGCCTACAACAATAGCTATCAGGCCACTATCAAAATGGCACCTTATGAAGCATTATATGGCAGGAAATGCAGATCACCCATATGTTGGCAAGAAGCTGGTGAGAAGAAAGAGATGGAGTCAGGACTAGGCAGCCAGACTGAGCTTATAGATGAGACCACTCAGGCTATCCAGACGATCCGCCAGAGGATTGAGACTGCCCAGAGTAGACAGAAAAGTTATGCTGACACACGCCGTAGGCCACTTGAATTCCAAGTTGGAGATTCAGTATTTCTCAAGGTCGCTCCTATGAAGGAAGTGATGAGATTCGGCAAAAAGGGCAAGCTGAGTCCTCGCTACATAGGACCCTACAAGATTATAAAGAGAGTTGGGAAGGTAGCCTATGAGCTGGACTTGCCAGAGGATATGTCAGCTATCCACAGTACCTTTCATGTCTCTATGCTAAAGAAGTGTATTCACGACCCTAGCCAATTGATTCAGCCTCAGTCAGTACAGATCCAAGAAGATCTTAGCTATGAGAGCAGACCGACACAGATAGTGGACAAAGCAGTTAAAAGATTAAGAAACAAAGAAGTGCCACTAGTGAAGGTCATCTGGCAGAATCAAAAGCATGAGGAGGCTACTTGGGAACGTGAGGACAGTATGAGAGAAAGATATCCAGAATTATTCTAAGTTCGAGGACGAACTTTTCATAAGGTATGGGGGATTACAACGCCCGAAAATTATCGAAACTAATTTTAGAAATATCTTAGAATTTATTCCAAATTTATGGATATTTTTATGGAATTTTTTCGTAAACGAAAGTGGCAAAAAGGGTTATAAACAGAAAATCACGTAAGTGGGAATCGAACCCTTCACCTACGCTGTGAGAGACGAGTGGGCGGACCAGCTGCGCTGGTTTGTTTTGTTGAAACAGATTGAGCGAAACAATAGATAAGGTATAATTAGGTAAATTCGCCCCCATAAGTATAAATAGATAATTAAGGAGAGAAGTTTTATTTTCTTCACCCAAACCCTCACGCCGTCCCTCTCTCCTCCCTCGGGCGAAAACACACCAAGCCCTAGGGCTCTCCTCCGGTGGCCGGCCAAGGAAAAACCAAGGGGTACGGAGCGTTTCGTTCGTCTCGACGAGAGGAACGCGTAGGCGCGAACGGTTCATCAAGATCTCAAGTTTCTCCCGAGCCCTAGACGTCAATTTTGGTTGTAAGTCCAAGATATCAAGGTAAGTACTGCTCACCTGCAGTAAGAGGCGGTTTTCCGCAAGCTTTTCCCGTTAGAAAGTTAAAAATGCAAATTGTTCCTTTAGTTTATGATTTTGCATGTATCTCTAGTTTAATCCATGCTTGTATAAGTTTGATTAAGCACCCTATATGAGGTTAGGGGCTAAGAAAAGTTATGAGAAAAGAAAAGAGAAGATAAAGACAAGAAAAGAAAAGGCCAAGGCCTTAAGAAATCCCCAAAAGTCAAGACTTAGGGATTTGGGCACACAAGGTGCTCGTTAAAATGCCAAGGCATTCAAGATAAGAAAAAGTAAGTATTTTATTTTCTAAGGCCAGTACCCGGCGTCCAAGGGCATCGTTAAAGAAATCCAGGTGTCCAATTCCAAGGTCTTGGCCCTGGTAGACCAAGGTCTGCTCTATTAGGATTGGTGGCTCGCTACCCCAACCTTTTAGGGAACGCGCATAAGATGGTACTTACGTCTTAAGTGGATCCAAGTGAGTTATTATTTTCAAGTATATGCTTTAGCAAAGTTTTTCTAAAGTTTAAGAAAGTTTTCTAAAAGTTAAAGAAAGATTTAAAGTTAAAGAATTGCTAAAGTTTCAAGATAAGCCAAGAATAAGTAAGTTGAGACTTATAAATGCTTGAGTATGCATGTCTTGAGTTATACATATTTTAGTGTTCCTTTTAAGCATAAAAGATTCTCATGTGATTTCCCATTGTTTAAAAAGCATGTTTGCACATTTCGAGATTTTTGTGAGCTAGATAGTACTTATTAAGCTTTTTGCTTATTAGTTGCATTTCCTCTTGCTGCAGGTAAAGGTAAAGGCAAGTAATTCTGAAGGAAGGCGACAAGGCGGTGCTGAGTGACGTGTGTGTGGTGGCTGACCTTGGAGAGGTCCTTGGGACAAGATGAATGAAGGACTGAAAGTGCATTTATTATAAAGTCTTAGTTTAAGTTAGATCATATAGCATTTATCCAAGTATTTGCGTTTTAGATATTTTGCATATCCTAAAACCATGAGTAAAGATTCCATGTCATTTTATTTAGCATACATATCCTTATGATTGCATTGGATGAGTATAAGTGTGAGTAGTTTTGAGTATTGATACTTGATGGAGCTATTTGATGCATGTGCCAAGATATTGTGAGTTTCCCTTTGAATCAAGTTTTTATTGCTAGAAATATGCCTAGAAAAGTTGCATTACATTCCAAAATGCTTTAGTAAGGTGTAGAACATGTATTTTGGTATTATGAATGCATAGGAGTTAAGTTTGGTACAAAACTCTAGTTTAAGTTCCTATAGATTTTCATAACTTAATTCCTTCCGCAAAAGTCCTAATTTCAAGTTTATGAAGTTGTTTTGATTGGCTAAAATGTTTAGGAAACTAGTATAGAGTATAGAAATGGTGTTGTGTCTTTGTATGGCTTGAAAGTATGTGTTTTGTGGATGAATGGAGATGAGTTTCAGGTCTGAAATGCAGGTTTTCAGGCGTACCAGTCGACTGGTACGGGACCAGTCACCTGCCCTATCGAACAGTAGCTTCTGTTCGATGCACCAGGCGCCTGCCAAAAGGTCAGTCGCCTGGTACCAGTCGACTGCTATACTGGTACCATTAAAGAGAAGCTGTGTAGAGCAGCTGGTTGGTGCTTTAGTGTCACAACTAAGAGGTCTAGGGGTCAAATCCTGGCAAAGCAGTTAAAATGAAAGTTGTTTTTTTTTTGAAAAAAAAAAGAAAGTTCCGCATTCTTACTCGTGTATTAGAGTCAAGAAGTAGATAAAGTAACGATCTGTCTAAGGTAGACAAAAGTCCTGATGAGTGAAGTTTGTTGGATCGAGAGAATACGATAGAGGGGGGGGGTGAATATCGTAAACCGTTTTCGGATTTAGTGAGAGAATGCACAGCGAAAAATTAACACGAAAACCAAACGCAAACACAAGGATTTACTTGGTTCGGAGTCGCAGTCGGCTCCTACTCCAAGGCCCACGGTCTTTGACCGTTTACTGCGGGCAATACTATAATCGCGCAAAATCTTACAAATAGTTGTACAGTAGTAAGTGCTGTAAGAATACAATTAAAAATTGACTCTTCGTTACCGACGCCCGGTGTAGATCGTTCTTCGGTGCGTAGGGTCGTCGTCGGCGCTAGAATCTCGAGATGGAGGATTTCTGGAGCAGAGCGCCTGAGTTGAAGAGCGTATTGGCGTTGGAAAACTGTGTTGGTTGTTGTTTTCTTCGTTCTGTTTATTTTTCGCTGCACTAACGCTCTGAGTCTAGAACGAAGATTCGAAACTCTATGATTTTCTTAAGAAGGTTTTCACGGTCGATATTCACCCCCCCTCTATCGACGGCACCGATCCTACAATTGGTATCAGAGCTGAGCCGCTCTTCACCGAACTAACCGCCGACGGAGCAACGACGCCAGGAGTTGAGGGGGAGCCCAGGGGTGAATCAGGTACATTTTTTTTAATGTCCACTTTTAAGTTCCATATTATGTGTTTCACGTGCAGGGAGAGAGGGCACTACAAATATCAGTGCCCTACTCGTAAGACTCGGTTTACACCACCGGCGGCAAAGGGGCCACCAGCGCCAGGAGTCCGGAAAAACAAAGATCACGTACAATGCTTCAAGTGCGGAAAGTACAGACACTACAAGAACAAATGTCCGACAAAGGTACGTAAGATTTATATTCCCAAAATTTTACAAATTCCTGCAATGTCTTTTAATAATTTAGATAATTTCCCTGATAAGTTAGAATTACTGCATAGTCAAGTAAATATTTTGTATGTCAAATTAGAAAGTGCAGATATCACTAAAATATCAGAAATTAATTATTTAATTCAGAACATTAATTCAGTAATCTCTAGAATAAATTATCATAACGTTAATTCTGATAATTTTAAACTTAATTCTGATAATTTTGATTCGGATAAATTTAATCCTAAGGATAAATCCGAATTCAAATTTGAAAATCCTAAGGATAAATCCGAATTCAAATTTGAAAATCCTAAGGATAATTCATCAATGAAGCCATGAAGAAATTTAATCGACTGGCTCGTCTATGCCCTGAGCTGGTCCGCACTGAGAAGGAAAGAGTCCGACTTATGTTAAAGATGTTGCGACCCGAAATAGCCCTGAACGTGGCTAGCGGCGTTAACCAACCGCAGACCACTGAGGAGCTATTTAGTAGTGCCCTACTCACCGAGCATTATTTGAGCAATATCAATCAGCAAAGGAAGGCATCAAATGAAAGTAAGAATCAAGATCATTCCGGGATTCTCGATTCTCATTTTCCATTATCCCTAATGTTCCTTCCTTTCATTATCACTCAGGAGGTCAGAAACCTCAGAGTACCAATGATAATTGGAAGGGAAACCAGAGTGGTAAACGGCAGCCGTGGAACAACTCCCAAGGGGGGCCAGCGAATAAACAGTCCAGGTTCCCCCTCTGTGCTACATGCGGTAAAACGCATCCTGAGGAATGTCGCAAAGGTACGAACCGGTGTTTTATTTACGGAGTGGAAGGGCACATGGCCTCTTACTGTCCTACCAAGAACCAGGCACCTCCTCAGCAGCTTGTTCAGTACCAGAGTGCACCGGCGAAACTACATTATATGCAAGCGGAGCCGGAGGGTACCCTGATGAGCCAAGAAAGATTGGAGGCCCCACCAACTGTGGCGGATGCCAGGGTTTTCTCGATTACTAAGGAGGATGCGGCAACTACTTCAACGGTTGTCACAGGTCAGATACTTATTTACAGTCAGTATGCTACCGTATTATTTGATACTGGGGCAACACACTCGTTCTTTTCTATGTTCTACACTAAGAAGATGGATATGACTCCACAAGTTTTAAACTGCAAGTTCTTAACCACCGTGCCTTCGGGGGAAATAATGACATCCACCCACGTGCTGCGTGCTGTGCCAGTGGGAATCGCAAGAAGAGAACTCTACTGCGATCTGATAGTACTAGACATGCAGGACTATGATGTTATAATAGGAATGGATTTTCTGAGCAAATACGGTGCTTCTGTCGAGTGCCGTAAACGAAAGGTAGTCTTTCAACCTGAGGCAGATTCCGCGTTTGAATTTATTGGAGAGCCGAGGAAAAGAACCGGGAAATTCTTATCGACTCTCAAAGCACAAAAGATGTTAGACAAGGGATATACTGGGTTTCTAGCACATGTGGTCGACGCAAGTCAAATAAAGGATCAGAAGTTGGAAGATGTCAGAGTTATATGCGAGTACCCAGAGGTATTCCCGGATGAGTTACCGGGGTTGGCTCCTGATCGAGAAGTGGAATTCGAAATCGAACTGGTTCCCGATACTAACTCGATCTCCAAGGCACCCTATCGTATGGCGCCGGTTGAATTAAAGGAACTTTAAGGATAGCTACAGGAGTTGCTCGATAAGGGACTTATTCGCCCTAGTCATTCCCCATGGGGAGCTCCGGTACTGTTTGTAAAGAAGAATGACAGATCTATGCGAATGTGCATAGATTATCGAGCATTGAACAATGTAACGATCAAGAACAGGTATCCCCTTCCGAGGATAGATGACCTGTTTGACCAATTGAAGGGAGCCACCGTTTTCTCGAAAATCGATATGAGGTCTGGTTATCATCAAGTTAAAGTAAAACAGGATGATATTCCAAAGACGGCCTTCCGAACAAGGTATGGGCATTTTGAATTCGTAGTTATGCCCTTCGGCGTGACAAATGCTCCTGCTATGTTTATAGACCTTATGAATCGGGTATTCTCGTCCTTTCTCGACAAATTTGTAATCGTCTTCATCGACAATATCCTTATTTATTCAAGAAACCAAGAAGAGCACGCCGAGCATCTGAAGATAGTACTACAGACTCTTCGGGAAAAACAACTGTACGCCAAGTTCTCCAAATGTGAGTTCTGGCTTGACCAAGTGGGCTTTCTAGGCCATATTGTTTCCAAAGATGGGGTTATGGTGGACCCAACAAAGATTGAAGCTGTGAATAACTGGAGCCGGTCGAAGAACGCTAGCGAAGTCAAAAGTTTTCTCGGACTAGCGGCTATTATCGAAAATTTGTGGAGGACTTTGCAAGAATTGCAACCCCTCTAACGGCTCTTACCCGGAAGGATAAGAAATATGCATGGACGGAAAACTGCGAAAGGAGTTTCTTGGAGCTAAAAAGGAGGCTTACAAGTGCTCCAATTCTTACTCTTCCAGAAAGTAAACAGAACTTCGACATGTATAGCGACGCCTCCAGACTGGGACTTGGAGCTGTACTTATGCAGAATGGTAAAGTCATTGCCTACGCCTCTAGGCAACTCAAAGAACATGAGCAGAAGTACCCCACCCATGATCTAGAATTGGCCGTCGTGGTCTTCGCTCTTAAGATATGGAGGCACTATCTACATGGAGCGCAGTGTAGGATATATACAGACCACCAGAGTCTGCGATATTTTTTCACTCAGAAAGACTTGAACATGAGACAACGCCGATGGCTTTAGTTGGTGAAGGACTACGACTGTGAGATCTTCTACCATCCAGGGAAGGCAAACAAAGTGGCTGATGCACTCAGCCGGAAGTCAAGTGCCACCTTGATGTCCATATCTAAGTTACCCCGACCACTTGAAAGAGAAATTATGAATTTTGGGGTCGAGGTCATCTCCAGATGGCTTTCTACCATGACAATAACACCGACGCAGTTCGAGGATATATTGGAAAAATAAAATGGTGATCCGAGTCTTCAAAGAATCAAATAGGAGATACTAGAAGGAAAGGGCGATGGTTTTCGAATCGCCAACGGGGGAGTACTCTACCTTGGGGATCGTCTATGCATCCCTAATGATCCAGATCTGCGGAGAGAAATATTGGCAGAAGCTCATGGAACCCCTTATTCGATGCATCCAGGATCCACCAAAATGTATCAAGACCTGAAGGAGAAATTCTGGTGGTCCGGTATGAAGAGAGATGTGGCTCAACATGTTAGTACTTGTCTGACCTGCCAACGAGTGAAAGCAGAACACCAGCGACCCGGAGGAGTTCTGCAACCACTTCCGATTCCGGAATGGAAATGGGAAGATATCTCTATGGATTTTATTTCAGGACTTCCCAGGACTACAAACGGATATGATGGGGTTTGGGTAATTGTGGATAGGCTGACGAAGTCTGCTCACTTCCTAGCAATCAAGATGACTTATTCGATTGAGCAACTGGCTCAATTATATGTTAAGGAGATAATCAGACTTCATGGAGTGCCCAAGACCATCACTCAGATAGGGATGGTCGCTTTACCTCACATTTTTGGGAGTGTGTTCAGAAGTCTCTCGGCACTAAACTACGATTCAGCACCGCCTTTCACCCTCAGACTGACGGGCAAACTGAACGAGTGAATCAAGTACTGGAGGACATATTGCGATCTTGTGCCTTGGATTTCAAAGGGAGCTGGTGCCGATATCTATGTTTAGCGGAATTCGCTTACAATAATAGCTACCAAGCTACTATCGGAATGGCACCTTATGAAGCTTTGTATGGGAGGAGATGTAGGTCGCCGATCTGTTGGTACGAAGGTGGGGAAAAGAAGGAAATGAGGCTCACAACGGATGTCATCGATAGCACTACCTGAGCTATACAGAACATTCAACAACGGATAGAGGCTGCTCAGAGCCGGCAGAAGAGTTATGCAGATGTCCGGCGTAGGCCACTGGAATTTAATGTTGGAGATTTGGTGTTCCTCAAAGTGGCTCCTATGAAAGGGGTGACGAGATTTGGGAAGAGAGGAAAGCTGAGCCCGCGATATGTGGGGTCGTACCTGATCCTGAAAAGAGTTGGCAAGGTGGCATATGAACAAGAGCTGCCTCAGGAGATGTCAGCTATTCATAACGTGTTTCATGTGTCAATGCTTAAGAAGTATATTCCAAATATGGATCAAGTGGTCGAGCCACAGACAATACAAGTTTAGGAGGACCTAAGTTATGAAAGCCGACCAATCCAGATCTTGGATCGGGAGGTCAAGAAGCTAAGGAACAAGGAGGTAAGGTCCTATGGCAAAGTCAGCGGTTCGAGGAAGCTACCTAGGAACGCGAGGACGAGATGAGACGCAAGTACCCGGAGATATTCTAAGTTCGAGGACGAACTTTCACGAGGTATGAGGGATTGTAACGACCCGGAAAATTTTCTCAATATTTTCTTTAAAAATATTGATCATGTCTAGAAAGTTTTGAGGAACCTAGAGATACTAGTACGAACTTTAGCCTAATTATCCATGATTTTCCCATTTAAATTGAGAAGCTAAGTACTAATGGGCCTTTCTAATACCATGGTTATTAGTGGATTTTAGGTAAAATTTAATATAAATATAAATGGGTTTTAATTAGGAATATTAGTATGATTATGAGTGGGTCTTAAGGGAATTTTCAAAAATAATAAAAAAAATTAAAAAAAAAAGTGCATGCACCAAGGATTGAACCTTGGACCTAGTATACCACTAAGCATGTACTAACCAATTCACCTAGCAAGGGAGTGCTAGTAGAGGATGAAGTGGATTTTGGTTAAGGCTTAGGGAAATGAAGAGTCATCAAGGGAAGAGGCACCATGACTCTTCACTTGCCCTCCTTAATGTGGTATAAAAGAAATGAGAGAGGTGGCATGGAAGTTACTTTTTCTTTCCTTCTTCCACCAAGTCCACTCTTCTTCCTCCTCCTTCCTCCTTCTAGTCGAAACCCACAAGGGGATCTTCCCTTTGGAAAAGCTTCACAAGAAGGCCTCATCTTCAAGATCTAAGGGTTTTCCACAAGGCTACAAGGGCTAGGGGTAGCCTAAGGTCAAAGAAGTTCTTTCGGTTTCCCTATATTCAAGGTGAAAAATCAATATAACCCAAGGTAAGACTCCCTCACCTGTGGTATAATAGTTTCCAAGTTATTTTCATGATACAAGAATTTGTTTAGACTATATGTGGAGAAAATCAAAGTTAGGGCCTCCAAGGGTTTCGGCCACCATAGGTTTCCATGGTTGGGTTTGGATCTAACTCTCTAATATTGTTTCTTATGTTTTCTCATGTTGTAAGGGATGTTAATAGGGGTTTATGTGAAAGTTTTTACATGAATTAGGGCCCTTGTAACTTTCGGCCAAGATGGGTTTTAGGGCAAGGGGTTAGGGTTAACTCCAAGCAAGGGTTCAAATGGCTTCCATGGTATTATATGTAAGGTATTAGATGTGAATTGGGAAATTTATGAATTTTTCCATGGGCTTGTGATCCTCTTTGGGTTTCGGCCAATGCATGATTTAGGGCTAGGACTTGGAGTTAAATCCAAATAAGGTTTCAAATGGTTTTCGATGGCATGGTAGGTATGGTATGGAATATTAATCATGACCTATGTGAATTTCTCATGGACTTATAGTCCTTTAGGGTTTCGGCCAAGACCCTAATTTAGGGTTTGGTTTGGGTTAAGGTCTCAAGGATACTTGATTTTAGGTTATTAGGATGTAAGTATATGGTTAAGCAAGATGTGAGGATCTTTATGTTACCAAAACCCTAACTTCATATGTTAGGTATCATGACTTTGTATGTTTAGGTTAGATGTTATGTTTTATTCATGAATGTTTTAATCATATGCCATGAACCTAGGGAAAGGTATCATGTATGAAAAGATCTAGGCATGTTTTCCTATGCACCATGACCATGCATGCTTTATGAATGATATGTATGTATGTCATATTTTATGAATGATATGTGTGTATGTCATGCTTTATGAATGATATGTATGTATGTCATGCTTTATGAATGATATGCACGTATGCCATGCTTAAGAATGAAGATGGTGAATGAAAATGATAATCATTGCTCTAAGACAAAATGATGTATGCATGACATACCTTATGAATGAAGATAATGAATGATGATGAATGTTCATGCCTTTAAGGAATCATGATGTTAAGTATGAATGATGAAATGTTAAGTATGTTTATGTCATGCTAAGGGATGGGCACCTTAAGAACGCCTTGGTTCTGGAATACCGTAGCTGTCCACGGTTCTGGAACTACCGCAGCTGTTCCTACTCTTATGCTATGATTCATGAAACAAAATTATGTTTATGCTAAGTATGTTTTATGAAAGATGAAGCATGTGAAGTTATTTTACTTTATGAATGGGCTTGTACCGGACCGAAGTAAGGGTCCAAGGGATGGGCACCTTAAGAACGCCTCGGTTCTGGACTACCGAAGCTGTCCACGGTTCTGGGACTATCGAAGCTGTCCAACAGGGATGGGCACCTTAAGAAAGCCCCGGTTTTTAGAACTACCGTAGTTATTCCTACCCTAGTAGATCGGGGCTCGCTACCTCGTATTTACTTAGGGATGCACGCTTATGATGTATGTATGTGGTACAAGCCGGGGACCCCAATGATGTTATGATTATGTTTAAGTATTTAAAAGTATGATTTTAAATTAAGCATCCATATGTATATGCATTTGACTCATGCATTCATTCATGCAATGCATTATGTCATGATAAGTATGTTTATGCTTATGTTCATGTTAAGGAATATGCCATGATAAATATGTTTATGCTTATGTTCATCTTAAGGAATATGCCATGATAAGTATGTTTATGCTTATGTTCATGTTATGAAATATACCATGATAAGTACGATTATGCTTATGTTCATGATAAGAAATATGCCATGATAAGTATGTTTATGCTTATGTTCATGTTAAGGAATATGCCATGATAAGTATGTTTATGCTTATGTTCATGTTAAGAAATATGCCATGATAAGTATGAATATGTTTATGTTCATGATACGAAATATGCCATGATAAGTATGTTTATGCTTATGTTCATGTTAAGAATTATGCAATGATAATTATGCGATGCCCATGTTTTACGTTAAGAGTAAGCATATGTTTTATATTCAGAATTATGCTATGTTGAATGTTTCATATGTTTATGTATGATATGACGTATGGTTTTTAGTGAGTAAGAAAGGGTCTTATTAAGCCTATGTGCTTATAGTCTTATATTCTTATACCGCAGATCAAGCAAGGGGTTATTAGGTGAAGCAGCAGGAGGGGCCAAAAGCCTATGTGCTTATTAAGCCTATGTGCTTATAGTCTTATATTCTTATACCGCAGATCAAGCAAGGGGTTATTAGGTGAAGCAGCAGGAGGGGCCAAAAGCGTGTGTGTGGTTGTGACACGGCAAAGGAAAGAGGAAAAAGACTCTTCTATTATGTCTTGTGTTTCGAAATGCCTCTTTAGATTATATGCTATACTTAGGATAAGATACTTGCTACTTATAATGCTTATGGATAAGTTACTTGCTACTTATGATGCTCATGGATAAGTTACTTGCTACTTCTGATGCTTATGGATAAAGTAAGGAATGTTATGCTGTTAATATGCTATGTTACAGTGCTACCATGTTCAAGAATGATAGGTTAAGGCATATATACATGTTCAAGTATTAGTTGCATGGTAAAACGCATGTGTATAAAGGAAAAAACATTATTCCGCTGCATTTAGATGTTCACATGCGTAGGTATGTTAGCGTAACGCCGCCTCTCGCCACACCGTCAGAGGTGTAGGAAAGGCAGGCGTTACAACATAAGCAGGACAACCCCATATCTTTAGATGAGATAAATGAGGATTCTTACTATTCCACGTCTCATATGGAGTAGTAGAGACTACCTTGGTCGGGACTCTGTTTAGTAAGTAAACAGCTGTCTTAAGCTCATAGCCCCAAAAGGATTTTGGAAGAGTTGCATGATTCATCATAGATCTAACCATGTCCATCAAGGTTCAGTTACGCTTCTCAGATACACCATTATGCTGTGGTGTATATGGCGGAGTCCATTGAGACAATATCCCATTGTCCCTAAGATAATCTTGAAACTCTTGACTTAAGTATTCACCACCCTGATCGGATCGAAGTATCTAAATACTTTTGCCAAGCTGTTTCTGTACTTCACTTCTGAACTCTTTGAATTTCTCAAAAGCTTCAGATTTGTGTTTCATTAAGAACACATACCCGAATCGTGAGTGATCATCGATAAAGGTAATGAAGTTGCAATAGCCTCCTTGTGCAAGAGTTGACATTGGTCTACATACATCAGTATGTATTAGACCAAGCAATTCTCCCACTGGTTTACCTTTTTTGGAAAAGGGTAATTTGGTCATCTTGCCTTTTAAGCATGATTCGTATCTATCAAATGAACCAGGTTCAAATGATTCCAGAATTCCACATCGGTGTAATTTGGTCATGCGTTTCTTGCTTACATGGCCAAGACGACAACGACACGTATAGGAGTCTATTTGATTATCTATTCTAGCACGTTTGTTGCTAACTCCGATATTGAAAACGTCACCGGATAAATCTAACGTGTAGATACCATTGCATAAAGTTCCGGTCCCATAAAGAACATCATTTAAAATTATGTAACAGCAATTGTTACTAAAAGTTAAATGATAACCCTTTTCATTCAAGCATNTGGATGCGGGTTCGTAATTTTAAAATTAATTACGTGCAGCGGAAGGTTTAGCATAAATAATTTCTCAAATTATTTAACCACACATCTAAGCATGCAACTTTATCTTGTGTAGACATGATCATATATTATAATTTTGCAGAAACATAAACTAATTTACGTATTACCTCGCGTAACTCGAAGGAAGGGACGAGATCCAACCGTAAGCGTCCCTTGGAAGCTCCGCCTCTATTCGCGTCCACGCCGAGTATCTTCGGGATGACTTCGCAAAGCCACGAGTTTCGTGTTCTCGAGAACTACTAGATTCTCCGAGAACGCGACAAGAAAAACCAAGAGAGAAGTAATCACATCGAAAAACTCACTACCAAGGTTGGCCGGAATCACAATTCCGGCGAGAAGGAGGAAGATGACTTGCGCCCAATCCCAAGGTGATGATGGCTGGAGAGGAAGATCGTCCCAACGGAAGAACTTCGTCGCCTCGGTGCTTCTCCTTGTGCTCACGGCAAGAAGAAGGGAGAAGAACCTTGTGGCCGGCCAAGAGGAAGAAGGGAGGAGAGGGAGAGAGCCCAGGCAAGAATACTTCGATTATTTTCCAAGCCTTGCCTTGGGTCCTTTATATAGTGGCCTCTCAACCATCAAGCCTCTCAAAAAAGAGACTTATTCTATCATGCCAAGTTTTATCATATTTTAATTCATGATAAAAATCGACCAAGTTTCTTTTTTTCTTATGGAATAAATTTTCTTATCATGGTAAATCAATCCATTATTGATTTTATAAAATAAAATAAACCAATCCATGGTTCATTTTAATTTCCATGAAAAATAAACCAAACCTTGGTTTATATAAAAATTTATATTATCCATAATTTTATAAAACAAACCACACTTGGTTTATTTTATAAATTAAACCAAAAACTTGGTTCTCTCCCTTTATTGTGGCCGGCCAAGCAAAGAGGATGGAGACCCTCTTTGGCCGGCCCATCCAAGCCACGCCCAAATGAATTAAACTTATTTAATTCATCTATTAAGTCTTCAAAAGACTTAGCCATTTTACGCTTCCGATGCGTCTCTGAAAAATTCAGATTCGACTTATCGTTTGGCTTAACCAAACCTAATCTCTCTTGATTGGAAAATCCAATTTTCAACTCGTTTTAAATCCCTCGGATTACTCGTAGTGCGTGTGACTAAATAGACTTTCGATTTATGTTGGCCGTCTATAATTAATCAATTATAGAACGATCATGAGTGGCACCTAGTAGTACATCATGATCCCCAATTAATCGAAAGATCAACGGTTGACCTCAGAAACAATTCTGAAACCCTTCAGCAGCTATAATGAATCGTGCCCCATTCCCTTCACCATCTTATACCCACTTGGTTCAGGACATGGTCTATGTGTGTCAGTCCCCACTAGGCTGACTACGTCACACCTAGCCCAAGTAACGTTTTCTCGTCCTACGGATTCTAATTACTCTCATGTATTTAAGAGATTCATACTCTGAACATGTCATGCTCTGGCCAGAGGCTTCGAGTAACAATCCGACGATAGGCCTTGGGTATACATCTCCTCGCAAGGAGTGGTGAATCCTTTGTAGGCTGTTCAAACATCTTCGGGCACTTCGGCTTATACCCAATCATCCTGGGTCCACACCTCCTTGGAGATGCTTGCTTAAGATGTCAAAGTATAAGTCTCCATGACCAAGATGACTTGAACACCGCAAGTCAAAGGAACATCGCACTTAAGCTGCAGTAAGAACTTCATTGACATATCTATATGTAGACTACCATATGAAGTTTTACAGCCAGTCACTCCAATGAACTAGTTCCCTTAACTAGCATTCATGTTATCTCCGGACATCCCAATGTCACCAGCCAGTGAGAATCAGCTGATTAGAGAATAACCCATGCTAGTCTCAACAGAATTGATAGTGTCCGTATTTATCAATTCATCGACTAGGGACAATTTCAATACTTCACAATTGCACATGTAGAGATAATCACTAGTTGTGAATTCATCACAAATTCTCTCATGCTGTGAATTGTATTGCGGACATTCAGTAAATGAGTTTAAGATCTCAATCAAATACATAAACATGTATACTCAAATAGTGAATATTCATTTATTAAAATAAATGATTACAATCATAAGGCGATTGCCTTAGGACATTTTTCTCATATCACTAACAAACTCCCACTTGGCCTAATGCCAATCGCTACGGTATCCAATACCACAGGCTCTAACATGACCCTCAAACTTGCTTTGAGGCAAGGCCTTAGTTAAAGGATCCGCTAAATTCCTTTCAGTGGGAATTTTCTCAATTTGTATATCATTCCTACTTATAATCTCTCTGATCAGATGATAGCGGCGAAGCACATGTTTGGATCGCTGATGAGACCTTGGTTCCTTTGCTTGTGCAATAGCTCCATTGTTGTCGCAGTAAACCGGTATTGCTTCATCAATGGTTGGAACCACACCAAGTTCTGAGACAAACTTCTTGATCCAGACTGCTTCCTTTGCTGCTTCCGAAGCTGCAATGTATTCCGCTTCCGTGGTAGAATCCGCTACGGTGTCTTGCTTGGAACTCTTCCAACTTATTGCGCCTCCATTCAAAATAAATACGTATCCGGACTGAGATTTGGAGTCATCCTTATCTGTCTGGAAACTGGCATCTGTATACCCACGTATTACCATATCACCTTCTCCATATATTAGGAACACATCCTTAGTTCTTCTTAAGTACTTGAGGATTGTCTTGACAGCTGCCCAATGATCCATTCCTGGATCAGACTGGTATCTGCTTGTGACGCTCAGAGCATACGATACATCGGGCCTAGTACATAACATAGCATACATGATAGATCCTATGGCGGATGCATAAGGAATCTTATTCATGCAAATCCTCTCGTCTTCTGTGCGCGGACACATAGACTTCGAAAGGTTGATCCCATGCCTGATGGGAAGGTAACCTTTCTTGGATTCCGACATGCTAAACCTTTCTAGCACTCGGTCTATATATGTAGACTGCGAAAGACCAAGCAACCGTTTTGATCTATCTCTATAGATTCTAATCCCAAGGATATAGGTTGCTTCTCCCAGGTCTTTCATGGAGAAAGTTTTGGACAACCAAATTTTAACTGACTGTAAGACTGATATATCGTTTCCTATAAGTAATATGTCATCGACATATAACACTAGGAATACGACTGCACTCCCACTAACCTTCTTGTACACACAAGGTTCGTCAGGATTTTGTGAGAAATCAAACTCTTTGATTGTCTCATCAAAACGGATGTTCCAGCTCCTGGATGCTTGCTTTAGTCCATATATGGATCGTCGAAGCTTGCATACTTTGGTTTTATTAACCGATGTGAAACCTTCAGGTTGTATCATGTATACATCCTCAAGCAGGTTTCCATTAAGGAAAGCTGTTTCACATCCATTTTCCATATCTCATAATCATAATGAGCTGCTATGGCCAGGAGCATCCGAATGGATTTAAGCATAGCTACTGGCGAATAGGTTTCGTCATAATCAATTCCTTGTTTCTGACGATATCCTTTTGCCACTAATCTAGCCTTAAAGGTAACAACATTACCTTCCATGTCGGTTTTCTTCTTGAAAACCCACTTGCACCCTATGGGCTTAATCCCTTCAGGTGGGTTAACCAAGTCCCATACTTGATTTTTGTACATGGAATCCATTTCCGACTTCATGGCTTCAAGCCATTTATCCCTTTCTGAATTTTTCAGAACATCTTCATAACTGATAGGTTCGTCATCGTTAATGAGTAACACGTCGTTCGATTCACTTATGAGAAATCCGTATCTCTCTGGAATATTGCGTGTCCTATCAGACCTACGAAGAAGTGGTGTTGTTTTAGGTTCAACTGATAGCTCATCATTATGAGTTATTGGTTGTGGGTCTAGACTAGGTGTCTCTGTAATGTCTATTGGAGTTTCTTGAACTTCTTCAAGTTCAATGCTACTCCCACTGTTTTCTTGTAAAAGAAATTCTTTTTCTAGAAATACAGCATGCCTTGAAACAAACACCTTTTGTTCCAAGGGATGATAGAATTGGTAACCTTTCGTTTCCTTAGGGTATCCAATAAATAGACATTTATCAGACTTAGCATCCAATTTGTCTGATACAGTCCGCTTTACATAAGCAGGACAACCCCATATCTTAAGTGAGATAAATGAGGTTTCTTACTATTCCACGTCTCATATGGAGTAGTAGAGACTACCTTGGTCGGGACTCTGTTTAGTAAGTAAACAGCTGTCTTAAGCGCATAGCCCCAAAAGGATTTTGGAAGAGTTGCATGATTCGTCATAGATCTAACCATGTCCATCAAGGTTTGGTTACGCCTCTCAGATACACCATTATGCTGTGGTGTATATGGCGGAGTCCATTGAGACAATATCCTATTGTCCCTAAGATAATCTTGAAACTCTTGACTAAAGTATTCACCACCCCGATCGGATCGAAGTATCTTAATACTTTTGCCAAGCTGTTTCTCTACTTCACTTCTGAACTCCTTGAATTTCTCAAAAGCTTCAGATTTGTGTTTCATTAAGAACACATACCCGAATCGTGAGTGATCATCGATAAAGGTAATGAAGTAGCTATAGCCTCCTTGTGCAAGAGTTGACATTGGTCCACATACATCAGTATGTATTAGACCAAGCAATTCTCCCACTGGTTTACCTTTTTCGGAAAAGGGTAATTTGGTCATCTTGCCTTTTAAGCATGATTCGCATGTATCAAATGAACCAGGTTCAAATGATTCCAGAATTCCACATCGGTGTAATTTGGTCATGCGTTTCTTGCTTACATGGCCAAGACGACAATGCCACGTATAGGAGTCTATTTGATTATCTATTCGAGCACGTTTGTTGCTAACTTCGATATTGAAAACGTCACCGGATAAATCTAACGTGTAGATACCATTGCATAAAGTTCCAGTCCCATAAAGAACACCATTTAAAGTTATGTAACAGCAATTGTTACTAAAAGTTAAATGATAACCCTTTTCATTCAAGCATGAAATAGATACAATGTTCTTTATTAACGAAGGAACAAAATAACAATTATCCAATTCTAAGACAAGTCCAGTAGGGAGCTTTAGCAAATATGTTCCGATGGCAACAGCAGCAATCTTTGCTCCATTTCCAACTCGCAAATTCGCTTCTCCCTTGACGAGTCTTCTTCTATTCCTTAGCCCCTGTATGTCATTACATATATGTGAGCTACACCCAGTATCAAGTACCCAGGTGTACGAGGAAATAGAGTGACATTCAATAACGAAGATACCTGAAGAGGATGGGGCATCGGATGCCTTCTTCTTCAAGGACTCAAGATAAACCTTGCAGTTTCTTCGCAGTGGCCCTCCTTGCCGCAGTGATGGCAAGTGCCTTTTGGTGCCTTTTCAATCTTTTTGGCCTTTTTCTTCCTTCCCTTATTTTGTTCTTTGGGCTTCCTCTTAGAACCTTTCTTGAGGAACCAACTAACAGTACCGTCTTCTGATCCTGCTTTACAGAAGGCTCTACAGTCTTCAGCAGGTTAAGCAACTCAGGAATGGTAGTCTCCAGTTTGTTCATCCGATAGTTCATCACAAACTGTGAGTAACTCTTGGGCAAACAATGCAGAATTAAGTCAATACTTAGTTCGTGATCCATTGCAAATCCGAGTGTGCCTAGTCGCTCAATGTACCCCAACATCTTCAACACAAACTGTGAAACAGAAGTGCCTTCCTGCATCTTAGAGGTGAAGAGGAGTCTGGAGACCTCAAACCTTTCGGATCTCGCCTGCTCGTCAAACAGCTCATGAAGATGGAAGACGATGGTATGAGCATCCATATGCTCATGCTGCTTTTGTAGCTCAGGTACCATAGCGGCCAGCATGATGCAACTCGCAAGTTCAGAATCGGCCACATGTTTCTGATAGGCCACTAACTGGTCTGGAGTTGCATCTTTAGGAGGATGGTTGGGAAGTTGTTCTTCAAGGACATAAGCAAGCTTTTCTGCCTTGAGGACTATCCTCAGGTTTCGAAGCCAGTCCATGAAGTTTGGCCCAGTCAGCTTATTGGTGTCCAAAATGGAACGCAAATTCAGAGAAGACATGATCAGGTGATTATCCTAGAAATACAAATTGAGGTTATGTGATGAGAATGATAAAGAATGCATCAATATACATTAATTAAATCTTATTTATTTTTCGAATTGAATAACCCTTTTTATCAATTCGGGAGATCGTAGGAACATCTCCAAATAGGTTGATATCCAACCATAGATAAAAACAACTATAGCTAGAGTCCATCAAGTGATTCTTATCTATGAAGGTAGGTAATTATACCGATTACATATTATACATATGTAACTATCACATTATGCTATCAACTAATTGAATGTTTGCATAAATCATTGGGTTGTTAACTCATTAACACGTATGCAACAATACACATAGCACCCAACTGCACCTCTCTATACATCGACCTTGGCTGTGGCACAACAAATCGATGCTCCAAGCTTAAAGCTGACCCATTAATCAAGAAATAGTTTTAATATAGTTGGAGCTCATTCAACCGTTTAGTCAGGCTTGGATGTGTCCAACAACCAAAACTAAGGATTGACCTCTAACTCCAACTATATTAATCATAAACTAATTCCATGGTTTGAACATGTTGAGGTTCAAGCCGGGCATGGATGTGTCCATCAACCCAAACGAGAAACAAAACTCCGGTTCTAACCATATTAATGGAAGGTGTTGGCCTTAATATTTTGTAAGGGGTTTTGGGTCTCATCCTTTTCTTTTATGCACATTCATGACATATAATTATGTCATGTTCTAACGATTTCCTTAATAAAGTATGTATGTGACTTAATTTATCAAGTCTCATTAATTGAATTAGGAACCGGATTTCCTAATTCTAATTTCATACTTTATTCAAGGAATTGTTTTTGGGAAACAATTTCCTAAATTATCATAATCAATTTCGGAATTAATATGTTTAAGACTTTGATTTCTCTAAATCAAATCTTATTAAATTAAGAGACAGATTCCCTTAATTCAACCACATATTATTTTCATGAAAATCTTATTTAAGGAAATATACTCTATAGGAAACAATTTTCCTAATTAATTTTGGAGACAATAATATGTAAGAGCATCACCTCATAAATCAAATAAGGAAATTATCGTTTGAGAATCACCTCAAAAATTTCCAAGATTTGATCACATATTTTATTTATGGAAAATTAATATCAATAACTTAATTTGGACGGCTCCCCGAGGCTCAATCCAAAATAAGAATTTGACAGTTTAAATTCAATTTAGGAAATTTAATTATAACAACTAACTTTAAATTGGACGGCTCCCCGAGGCTCAATCCAAAATAAAGAATTTTGTAAATAATTTAATTTCCAATTATGAATTTAAATGCCAATTAATATTCCCATAATTTGTCTAGACATTCTTGAAAGAAAGTGCCCAAAATTGCGAGCTTTCCATAATGGAAAGTTTCCAAAATAAAAGGTTTTCAGAATAATTGTAAGTTTCTGGTACAAAGAAAACTTACGTTTTTTCAAAATTAGAAAATTTCCAAAATGGAAAGTTTCCAAAAATGGAAAGTTTTCACAATTATCATAAAATTTCAGAAACAGGGATATTTCAAAAGTTTGCGAAATTTCATGATGATTTCCAAACTTTGAAATTCCTAAATCGAAAATTTACCATAATTGGAAAATTTTCCAAAATTGAGATCATGACAAAGTTTTCCGCAAAAACAATTATATGATTATGTCGAACACAAACCTCGCTCTGATACCACTGTTGGGACTGGGTGCATGTTGACATGGATGCGGGTTCGTAATTTTAAAATTAATTACGTGCAGCGGAAGTTTTAACATAAATAATTTCTCAAATTATTTAACCACACATCTAAGCATGCAACTTTATTTGTGTAGACATGATCATATATTTATAATTTTGTAGAAACATAAACTAATTTACGTATTACCTCGCGTAACACGAAGGAAGGGACGAGATCCAACCGTAAGCGTCCCTTGGAAGCTCCGCCTCTATTCGCGTCCACGCCGAGTATCTTCGGGATGACTTCGCAAAGCCACGAGTTTCGTGTTCTCGAGAACTACTAGATTCTCCGAGAACGCGACAAGAAAAACCAAGAGAGAAGTAATCACATCGAAAAACTCACTACCAAGGTTGGCCGGAATCACAATTCCGGTGAGAAGGAGGAAGATGACTTGCGCCCAATCCCAAGGTGATGATGGCTGGAGAGGAAGATCGTCCCAACGGAAGAACTTCGTCGCCTCGGAGCTTCTCCTTGTGCTCACGGCAAGAAGAAGGGAGAAGAACCTTGTGGCCGGCCAAGAGGAAGAAGGGAGGAGAGGGAGAGAGCCCAGGCAAGAATACTTCGATTATTTTCCAAGTCTTGCCTTGGGTCCTTTATATAGTGGTCTCTCAACCATCAAGCCTCTCAAAAAAGAGACTTATTCCATCATGCCAAGTTTTATCATATTTTAATTCATGATAAAATCGACCAAGTCTTCTTTTTTCTTATGGAATAAATTTTCTTATCATGGTAAATCAATCCATGATTGATTTTATAAAATAAAATAAACCAATCCATGGTTCATTTTAATTTCCATGAAAAATAAACCAAACCTTGGTTTATAAAAATTTATATCATCTATAATTTTATAAAACAAACCACACTTGGTTTATTTTATAAATTGAACCAAAAACTTAGTTCTCTCCCTTTGTTGTGGCCGGCCAAGCAAAGAGGATGGAGACCCTCTTTGGCCGGCCCATCCAAGCCACGCCCCAATGAATTAAACTTATTTAATTCATTTATTAAGTCTTCAAAAGACTTAGCCATTTTACGCTTCTGATGCATCTCTGAAAAATTCAGATTCGACTAATCGTTTGGCTTAACCAAACCTAATCTCTCTTGATTGGAAAATCCAATTTTCAACTCGTTTTAAATCCCTTGGATTACTCGTAGTGCGTGTGACTAAATAGGCTTTCGATATATGTTGGTCGTCTATAATTAATCAATTATAGAACGATCATGAGTGGCACCTAGTAGTACATCATGATCCCCAATTAATCGAAAGATCAACGGTTGACCTCATAAATAATTCTGAAACCCTTCAGCAGCTATAATGAATCGTGCCCCATTCCCTTCACCATCTTATACCCACTTGGTTCAGGACATGGTCTATGTGTGTCAGTCCCCACTAGGCTGACTACGTCACACCTAGCCCAAGTAACGTTTTCTCGTCCTATGGATTCTAATTACTCTCATGTATTTAAGAGATTCATACTCTGAACATGTCATGCTCTGGCCAGAGGCTTCGAGTAACAATCCGACAATAGGCCTTGGGTATACATCTCCTCGCAAGGAGTGGTGAATCCTTTGTAGGCTGTTCAAACATCTTCAGGCACTTCGGCTTATACCCAATAATCCTGGGTCCACACCTCCTTGGAGATGCTTGCTTAAGATGTCAAAGTATAAGTCTCCATGACCAAGATGACTTGAACACCGCAAGTCAAAGGAACATCGCACTTAAGCTGCAGTAAGAACTTCATTGACATATCTATATGTAGACTACCATATGAAGTTTTACAGTCAGTCACTCCAATGAACTAGTTCCCTTAACTAGCATTCATGCTTATCTCCGGACATCCCAATGTCACCAGCCAGTGAGAATCAGCTGATTAGAGAATAACTCATGCTAGTCTCAACAGAATTTATAGTGTCCGTATTTATCAATTCATCGACTAGGGACAATTTCAATACTTCACAATTGCACATGTAGAGATAATCACTAGTTGTGAATTCATCACAAACTCTCTCATGCTGTGAATTGTATTGCGGACATTCAGTAAATGAGTTTAAGATCTCAATCAAATACATAAACATGTATACTCAAATAGTAAATATTCATTTATAAAAATAAATGATTACAATCATAAGGCGATTGCCTTAGGACATTTTTCTCATATCACTAACACGTAGAAGCGTTGGAAAGATTGTTGTTCGAAGCCTTGGGGTCGAGGGGCTATTTATAGCCTCCTGGGGCGCCCCGAACATTGGGCCCCCCCACGTGCCAGTCGATCCGAACAAGTCTCGGTCAGCCCTTATCCCACTTGAATAGGGCTGAGAGTTGACTATGGGGGCGCCCGGGACGCTGGGGGCACCACGGTTGACTCGGTTAGCTGGCTTCTCGCGGGCTTGACTCTATCCGCTTTGTTAGCTTGAGCCCGGGGTGCCCAAGGCATCCGGGGCGCCCGGGAGCAAGGGGGCGCCCGGGAGCATAGGTTCCGAAGCGTTTTCTTGCTAACTCTTTGTTTGGCTTTGACTTAGGGCGCCCGGGACCTCCCGGGCGCCCAACCCAGCTGCTGCTCCTCTCCTTTGGAGCGTTCTGAGCTGTAGAGACTTGTTCCTTCGATCCTGCATCCAGGGTTAGTACCAAACAAAACAAAGCAAGCATGTTAGTGCATTTTACAGCCGTAGCTGTCTTGGTTCTAACTTTGGGTCTCCAAAATGGAGCCCTAGGTCGAGCCGACGCCTACTGTTCCCCGACGTGGAGCGCGCCCTCACCTACTCCTCTCAGGAGAGTTTACCTTTTGCCAACCGGCTCCTCCGGTTGGGCTTTTGCCCGATGCACCTGACCAGGTCTTCGTGCCCACCATCCGAGCAGGTCTTCGGTGCCCAGCTCCTTGCCAGGGCTTCATGCCCAGTCCTCGATCAGGACTTCGTGCCCACCTTCCGAGCAAGTCTTCGGTGCCCAGCTCCTTGCCAGGGCTTCGTGCCCAGTCATCGACCAGGACTTCGTGCCTAGTGTACCTAGGGCTTCTTTTCCTGTACACTTAGTAAATATGTTAGATCAACATTATATCTTAACTTTTGAACCCTTTGCCATTATCAAAACACAGGTTCGACTTGGGTGCTGTCTGCACCAACAATCTCCCCTTTTTGATTTATGGCAACCCGGTTCAAAAAGTTAAGTTAATTAAAACAGGTGATATAACAGTTTAGTTTCCTCCTCCTGGAAGGAATCTCCCCCTAGGTTTTTCAAAAGTTCATGGGGTTTGAAAAAATTTATAAGTCTAAAGATGGAATTGATTTTTCAACACTTAGAACATTTTTCAACAGAAGTTTTAGAAGCTATTTTCCAAAAGAAATTTTGGTCCAAAAAAAATTTTGATTTGGACACTTAGAAACTTTACACTTAGAAAAATTTAAGTTAAAAACTTAGTAGAATCATTTTCTAAAGTTTAACAAAAAAATTCAATCTCTTTAGTGCTTTAGAAACTTTTCTATTCAAGATAAATACTTAGAAAAAGTTTTGAACATAGCTTGAGTTTATGTACTTCGAAATACTTTTGTAAGCAGCTTTGGTCAAGTACTTAAAAACAATTTTGAAACTGGGTTAAGTCAAGTACTTAGAATTTTTTGAAAACAATTTAAGTCATGTACTACTTAGAAATTTTTGAAAACAATTTAAGTCAAGTACTTTTGAAAACAATTTAAGTCAAGTACTTTTGAAAACAATTTAAGTCAAGTATTTTTTAAAACAATTTAAGTCAAGTACTTAGAAAGTAGTTTTGAAAAAAAAACTTAGCTTAAACTTTTTTTGATAAGAAAGGATAAAGTTTTGAATTTTGAAAAAATTTAAAGCTTCTCTCTTTTCCTATCTCACCCCCTTTGCCATATATCAAAAGCAAAGCAGCATAGCTAAAATAAATAAATTGCAAAGAATAATGTGCTGTACTCAACCAATTCAAGATGTAAACTGAATCAAATCAATTGAAATTATCTCTGTAGGGTCCTGTCTAACCCAATTAGCTACTAACTAACTGTTATAAACAGTAGTTTTCACTAGGTTAGTCAAGTTAAGTGTTCTGTTCAAGTTAGATTTTCTAAACTTGACACTTAACCAGATTACTGTTTAAGTTTATTTAGTGCCCCAATTACTGCAGATGCACTGATCTACATCTTGAATTAAGGCAAAGACCTAAGCATCTCAACCCATTCTAGGTTATCAGTCAAAAGTACCCTAAGGTGCTTGTGAGATGCTGGCTTCTAAATCTATAGGTGCATGCAGTTCTAGGGTTAGGGCCTAGGCTAAGTCCATTTGCGAAAAAGCCCTAGTTTTGAAGGGGTAGTTTTTTTTAAAATAAAACTAAGTCGAAAAATTATTAAGAAGAAAAAGCTAAAAAGATTTTTCAAACTTATTAAAAGCTGATTAAGTAAAGCGGTTTTTAAAATTATTTTAAAAACTGAAAAAGCCAGTAAAGCAATTTAAGAACCGAAAAATAGAGTAAACCTATTCTACCAAGCATAATCCTAACTGCCTTCTTAGTGAGCTGAACTCAGACTCGGGTAGGGGTTTTGTGAATATGTCAGCTAAGTTAGATTTAGGGTCTTCATGCTTAAGGATTATCTCACCCCTGGCTACATGATCTCTCACAAAGTGGTGTTTAACTTCTATGTGTTTAGTTCTGGAATGTTGGATTGGGTTTTTAGTTAGATTAATTGAGCTTATATTGTCAATGAAGACCTGAGTTTGGGTGTAGTTAAGCTGGAAGTCCTTAAGAGTGTGCATCATCCATAATAGTTGTGCTACACACTCTCCTAAGGCAACATACTCAGCTTCAGTCGTAGATAGAGCTACACAGTGTTGTTTTCTGCTGGACCAACTTACTAGACTATTTCCTAACAGTTGGCAGCTTCCACTTGTGCTCTTTTATCTAATTTACAACCAGCGTAGTCAGAATCTGAGTATCCTGACAAATCGAAGGTTGAGGTCCTAGGATACCAAATCCCTACATTTAGGGTGCCCTTAATATATCTTAGTATTCTTTTTAGGGCTGCTAAGTGCGTTTCCTTAGCACAGGTTTGGTATCTAGCACACATTCCTACAGCAAAAAGGATATCAGGTCTGCTAGCTGTAAGATACAGTAGACTTCCAATCATACTCCTATAAAGTTTAAGATCTACTGGTTTACCATCAGGGTCACTATCTATTTTTACATTTGTGGCCATTGGGGTACTTATGCTTTTAGAGTTATCCATTTTAAATTTCTTTATTAACTCTTTAGCATATTTGGATTGATGGACATAGTTTCCATCCCTAGTTTGTTTAATTTGTAACCCTAGAAAGAAGTTAAGCTCACCAACTAAGCTCATTTCAAACTCATTTTCCATTATTTTAACGAATTCTTTTAAGAAATTTGAGTTAGTAACCCAAAGATTATGTCATCGACGTAGATTTGGGCAATAAAGATTTCTTTTCCTAGGGTTTTAATAAATAGGGTTGAGTCAATTTGTCCTTGTTTAAATTCTTTAAAAATTAGGTATGTTGATAAACGTTCATACCAGGCCCTAGGTGCTTGTTTTAGTCCATAAAGTGCTTTAGTAAGTTTGTAAACATGGTCAGGTCTTTCTAAGTCCTCAAAACCAGGGGTTGTCCTACATAGACTTCTTCCTTAATGAATCCTTTCGCTACTAAGCGGGCTTTATTTCTGACTATCTCTCCTTAATCATTTAACTTATTCCTAAAAACCCACTTAGTGTCAATGACGGATTTGCCCTTAGGTTTAGGTACTAGTTCCCAGACTTGGTTCCTTTCAAATTGGGCTAATTCTTCTTGTATAGCTATGATCCAATCAGGATCAGGTAGGGCTTCCTCTATAGTCTTAGGTTCAATTTTTGAAATCATTGCTATCTGACTAAGGTTTCTATAGGAAGACCTAGTTCTGACTCCTAAAGTTGGATCACCCACAATTTGATCAGTAGGGTGACTATGTCTGGGTTTCTTGGTTTTTCTAGAACTTGGTTCAACCTCAGGTTCGGCTGGTCGATTTGGTTCAATATTTGGTTCAATATTTGGTTCAGTGTTTGGTTCAATGTTTGGTTCAACATTTGGTTCAATTGACTCAGAAGTTGGTTCAGTAGTTAGTTCATTTAAGGGTTCAATTAAAGGTTCAACTGTTTGTTCATTATCTTCTTGATCAATTTTTGATAAAGTTAGATCTGGATTATCAAATTTTGAGTTGATTTCTTCATCAAATATTAAATTTATTGTTTCTTCAATTTTCTTAGTTTGTTTGTTGTAAACCCTATAGGCTCTACTTGTGGTTGAATATCCTAGGAAGATGCATGGGGTTGACTTAGACTGGAATTTACCTAGATAGTCCTTAGTGTTTAGAATATGGACTTTGCACCCAAAGACCCTTAGGTAGTGTAGGTTTGGAAGTCTATAGTAGTATAATTCACAGGGTGTTTTATTGTGTCGTTTGTTAATTAATACCCTATTTCGGATGTAGCAAGCCGTACTAATTGCTTCTGCCCAATATTGGTTAGCTAAGTTAAATTCATTGAGCATAGCCCTAGCGGCTTCCTGTAGGGTTCTATTTTTCCTTTCAACTATGTTATTTTGCTGGGGGGTTCTAGGACATGAAAATTCATGTATATACCCATTTACCTTACAAAATTCTTCGAATCGTTGATTTTCAAATTCTCCCCCGTGGTCACTCCTAAGTCGTTTGATTTTTGTATCGTTTTGATTTTCAATTAACGTACAAAAGTCATTAAATAGGTTTAGGGTTTCATCTTTGGTCTTTAGAAACCTAACCCAGGTAAACCTAGAGTAATCATCAACTATTACTAAGCAGTACCGGTTTCCGCTTAGTGACTTGGCTCCATGTGAATCAAATAGGTCAAGGTGCAGGAGCTCAAGTGTAGTTTGAGTTAGATCAGATTGAATTAGTTTGTGATTAGACCTGGTTTGTTTACCTTGATTATATGATTCACATATTAAGTTTTCATGATTTTTAATTTTAGGAATACCTTTAATTAGGCCAAGTTGGGTGATTTTCGAGATTATTCTCAAATTTGTGTGACCTAATCTCCTATGCCAGAGGTTTGATTGTTCTAACTGAGTTAACATGAACTTAGGTACTAGAGGTAGGTTTATAGTGTAAACATTATTTTTCCTAGTGCCCTTAAGCATGATTTCTGAGTCTTGCAAGTTTCTAATCAGGCAGTTAGAGTTGGTAAAGGTAACTACATAGCCAGTATCACACAATTGACTTATACTAAGCAAGTTAAATTTAAAGTTTTCAACCAAAAGTACCTTTTTAATGACAAAATCATATTTGAGTTCAATGTTACCTGACCCAATGACTTTGAGTGTAGCATTGTTGCCAAATGCTACTGAGCCTAGGTTTTTGAACTTGAGTTTGGTGAATTTCAATTTATCCCCAGTCATGTGTCTGGAGCATCCGCTATCCAACATCCATTGGTCCAAATCTTTATGTTCCTACACATAAAGAGTTTTGTTGATTTGGATCCAATTAGAATCAGGAATAGCCTAAATTGATTTTCATAGCCTAGTCTATCTCACCCAAATCTAGGGTTATCAATCACGTTAGCCTTATAGGTTTTGTGAGACAGGTTTTAGTAGATAAAATTCTTTTGTAAAATCATGATTTATTTTGAAAAAGTTAAATTAATTTTAAAAACAGTTGATTTTGAGTTTTTTTAAAAAAATGTTTGAATCTATAATTAACTGAAAATTTGTGTTAGATTCGATTTTTACAAAGAATAATTTGAATTTGAATTTCAAAAATTGGCTTCCAGGTCTTGGCGAGGCACTAGGCCTTCTTTGGCCGTAGCCTTATTGGATCATCAACCCTTTCCTTGACAAACTCTTTTAATGAAATTTCATTTTCAAAATTATTTTTTGACAAATTCTGGTCTAACTAGCTCGGGTCTTCGATCGGTAGCTTCGGCTAGTTTCACCAGTCTAAAGAGACCAAGTAGAGTATACTTGACCTTATTAGAATTGGCTTCCCTAACGTACTATCATCTCACCGCCACCCAATACTATGTTGTTCAAATTTCAGTTAAGTTGGTTCAGTCCTTAAACTAACCATTCCTAAGTCTAAGCATGGTAGATTGCAGAAATTAAATAAACAAGCAATCATGCAATTTGAAAAAAAGAATTGAAATTTATCTAACTATAAATATTGTTTTTAATTTGTCTCCCCCTGGGCTAAAGCCACGATAATGGTTCGGCAAGATGTGAATCTTGTCCTTGGGGATCCAATACTGATTTGATCCAGTTTATTTGTTCAGGCATAGTTTGGGTACCCATGCCTGAATTTTAGGACTGGACTGGTTCAGTACAGCATAATAGGATCTTTGTCTAGATTTGGTTCTATAGCCTAATCCGGATCGATTTAGAACCGACTTCTATTTTCCAAGAATCATGTCTAGACCCTTGGAACCAGAAGTGAACCGTTCTAATGCTGTTCTGAGGTCCGTGACTTGAGTTTTCAAGGAGGAGTTCTCTTTCTCAAGTTTTTCAACTTGAGTAGAGGTTTCTTCTTGAACCTTCTCAGTTAAGGATCCATAGTCAGCTCCCTCTTTCAGGAGTTTTACTTCCTGTCGGAGAGATTCGACTCGGAGTTTAGCTTTTGCCAAGTCTCGAGAAAGATATGTAATTAATTCGTTTAATTGACTTCTAGAAAAGCCACTTACAGTGATTCCGCCATCCTCTGAAAACGTGAGTTTGCCGTCGTCTGGCTTCGATTCTGACTCGGTCTCGATTTCTTCTGAGGCGGTTAGTGCAAGCAGGTTCGACTGTGGGGTCTCTTCTTCTTCTTCGGAGGAAGACTCGTCCCACGTTGCTTGAAGAGCCTTCTTTCTTCTTGCTTTCTTGGCTTCCTTTAGGTTAGGGCATTCCGATTTGAAATGACCCTTTTTGTTGCATTCGAAACAAGTCACACATGATTTGTTCTTCGTTGGTTCAGCTGGATCGTCCTTCCTACGGCTGGCTTTTCTTTTGTTGGATTGATTCTTCAATTCCTTGTAGTAGTTTCGGGCAAGCCGGACCAGCTTGGGTCGATCCCCTTCGTTGTCTTCTGAGTCTGAGTCTGAATCAGACTCAGGTGCAGGTTGGAGTTTCTTCTTGGTTGTCTTTCCAGCTTTACCTACAACAAAGGCAATGCCTTTCTCGGCCAGATTGCAGTTAGTCTGCTCATGCAATTCTAATTCAGAAAATAGTTCATCTAACTTAATTTTTGAAAGATCCCTTGAAACTTTGTACGCATCTACCATAGATGCCCACAAGGTGTTTCTTGGGAAAGCGTTAAGGGCGTACCTTATTAGGTCACGGTTTTCTACCTTGTGACCGATGGTGTGTAGACCGTTCATCAGTTCCTGAATTTTGGCGTGGAGCTGAGTAGCTGATTCGTCGTCGTTCATCTTGATGGTATACAGCTTGTTCAGCAGAAGGTCCCTCTTGCTTATTCGGGTGTCGGATGTTCCTTCGTGTAGTTCGATCAGCTTACCCCAGAGTTCTTTGGCGCTATTGAATGTACCCACCCGGTTCAACTCCTCTTTAGTTAGGGCGCATTGGAGTGTTTGGGTCGCTTTGGCATCGGCTTCAATTTTCCTTTTGAGTGCAACGTCCCATTCAGTGTAAGATTGTTGTACTCCGTCAGCATTCCTTGGTATTTCCAGTCCTGACTAGATGATTATCCACATGTCCACCTGAGTTTTCAGGTGGACCTCCATTCTGCTCTTCCAGTAGGAGAAGTCCTCCCCACTGAAGAGCGGCGGTCTTGCGATACTGAAACCTTCTTGCATGACCATTTAAGAATTTATCTGAAAATAAGAGTAAAAAGAAAGAAATATCCCAAGACTTGGTCTTGGATTAGTAGTGCAGGAAGAAAAAAAATATTTATCGAGGGGTGTTGCACCAACCTCGATTAACAATGAAAATTCGAAAATAATTTAAAAAGAAATCCAAAAAAAATCTCAAATTGGTGGTTGCACCAGATTTGAGCTTCCCCGCTCTGATACCACTTGTTGGATCGAGAGAATACGATAGAGGGGGGGTGAATATCGTAAATCGTTTCGGATTGAGAAAAGAGCAAATACACAGCGGAATAAACAAAACACAATACAAAAGACTCAAGCGGTTTTACTTGGTTCGGAGTCACAGTCGGCTCCTACTCCAAGGCCCATGGTCGTTGACCGTTTACTGCGGGCAATTCTATATGAGCGCAAAAGGTTTACAAGAATTGTATAAGTAAATTGCAGTAAATATAATAGTTTTACTCTTCGTGATCAACGCCCAGTATGGATTGTACTTCGGTGCAGAGGGTCATCGTCGGCGCTTGGAATCTCGAAATGGGAGGTTTCTGGAGCAGCGCGTTTGAGTCGAAGAGCGTAGAAGCGTTGGAAAGATTGTTGTTCGAAGCCTTGGGGTCGAGGGGCTATTTATAGCCTCCTGGGGCGCCCTGAACATTGGGAGCGCCCCCCCACGTGTCAGTCGATCCGGACAAGTCTTGGTCAGCCCTTATCCCACTTGAATAGGGCTGAGAGTTGACTGTGGGGGCGCCCGGGATGCTGGGGGCGCCCCGGTTGACTCGGTCAGCTGGCTTCTCGTGGGCTTGACTCTATCCGCTTTGTTGGCTTGAGCCCGGGGTGCCCGGGAGCAAGGGGGCGCCCGGGAGCATAGGCTTCCGAAGCGTTTTCTTGCTAACTCTTTGTTTGGCTTTGACTTAGGGCACCCAGGACCTCCCGGGCGCCCAACCCAGCTGCTGCTCCCCTCCTTTGGAGCGTTCTGAGCTGCAGAGACTCGTTCCTTCTGTAACGACCTAGAAAATTTTCTCAATATTTTCTTTAAAAATATTGATCATGTCTAGATAGTTTTGAGGAACCTAGAGATACTAGTACGAACTTTAGCCTAGTAATCCATGATTTTCCCATTTAAACTGAGAAGCTAAGTACTAATGGGCCTTATACGGGCTTTTCTAGTACCATGGTTATTAGTAGATTTTAGGTAAAATTTAATATAAATATAAATGAGTTTTAATTAGGAATATTAGCATGATTATGGGTGGGTCTTAGGGGAATTTTCGAAAAAAAAAAAAAAAAAAAATAAAATAAAATAAAATAAAAATAAAGTGCATGCACCAAGGATTGGACCTTGGACGTAGTATACCATCATGCATGTACTAACCAATTAACCTAGCAAGGGAGTGTTAGTAGAGGATGAAGTGGATTTTGGTTAAAGCTTAGGGAAATGAAGAGTCATCAAGAGAAGAGGCACCATGACTCTTCACTTGCCCTCCTTCATGTGGTATAAAAGAAATGAGAAAGGTGGCATGGAAGTTACTCTTTGCTTTTCTTCTTCCACCAAGTTCATTATTCTTCCTCCTCCTTCCTCCTCCTAGCCGAAACATACCAAGGGGATTCTCCCTTGGAAAAACTTCACAAGGAGACCTCTTCCTCAAGATCTAAGGGTTTTTCTACAAGGCTACAAGGGCTAGGGGTAGTCTAAGGTCAAAGAAGTTTCTTTCGGTTTCTCTATTCAAGGTGAAAAATCAAGATAACCCAAAGTAAGACTCCCTCACCTGTGGTGTAATAGTTTCCAAGTTATTTTCATGATATTAGAATTTGTTTGGACTATATGTGGAGAAAACTAAAGTTAGGGCTTTCAAGGGTTTCGGCCACCATAGGTTTCCATGGTTGGGTTTGGATCTAACTCTCTAATATTGTTTCTTATGTTTTCTCATGTTGTAAGAGATGTTAATAGGGGTTTATGTGAAAGTTTTTACATGATTTAGGACCCTTGTAACTTTCGGCCAAGTTGGGTTTTAGGGCAAGGGGTTAGGGTTAACTCCAAGCAAGGGTTCAAATGGCTTCCATGATATTATATGTAAGGTAATAGATGTGAATTGGGAATTTTATGAATTTTCCCATGGGCTTGTGATCCTCTTTGGGTTTCGGCCAATGCATGATTTAGGGCTAGGACTTGGAGTTAAATCCAAATAAGGGTTCAAATGATTTTCCATGGCATGGTATGTATTGTATGGAATGTTAATCATGACCTATGTGAATTTCTCATGGACTTATAGTCCTTTAGGGTTTCGGCCAAGACCCTAATTTAGGGTTTGGTTTGGGTTAAGGTCTCAAGGATACTTGATTATAGGTTATTAGGATGTAAGTATATGGTTAAGCAAGATGTGAGGATCTTTATGTTACCAAAACCCTAACTTCATATGCTAGGTATCATGGCTTCGTATGTTTAGGTTATATGTTATGTTTTATTCATGAATGTTTTAACCATATGTCATGAACACATGTAGTTGATGTAGGCTTCATGATTATATAGAATGATGCATGTATGTTGTTAAATGCCTATAATAGATCTATGTTTTATGAAGGTCGGTGCATGCTCTATGATGAATGCCATGAACCTAAGTAATGTAGAATGCTATGAACCCAAATAGTATGTACCTTGTTCATAAGAATTTCACCCATGCATGCGCTATGATGGATACTATGGTTACGTATGTATGTTATGTTCTATGAAAGAAGAAGATGAATGAAGATAATGTTTATGCCTTAAATACGAATGATAAGTATGAATGATGAAGGCATAATGATATTATGAATTAAGTATGAATGATGAAATGCCATGTATGATTTATGTCATGATAAGGGATGGGCACCTTAAGAACGCCTCGGTTCTGGACTACCGAAGCTGTCCACGGTTCTGGAACTACCGCAGCTGTTCCTACTCTTATGCTATGCTTCATGAAACAAGATTATGTTTATGCTAAGTATGTTTTATGAAAGATGAAGCATGTGATGTTATTTTACTTTATGAATGTGCTTATACCGGACCGAAGTAAGGGTCCAAGGGATGGGCACCTTAAGAACGCCCCGGTTCTGGACTACCGAAGCTGTCCATGGTTCTGGGACTACCGTAGCTGTCCAATAGGGATGGGCACCTTAAGAACGCCCCGGTTTTTGGAACTACCGTAGCTATTCCTACCCTAGTAGATCGGGGCTCGCTACCTCGTATTTACTTAGGGATGTGCACTTATGATGTATGTATGTGGTACAAGCCGGGGACCCCAATGATGTTATGATTATGTTTAAGTATTTAAAAGTATGATTTTAAATTAAGCATCCTTATGTATATGCATTTGACTCATTCATTCATTCATGCTATGCATTATGCCATGATAAGTATGTTTATGCTTACGTTCATGTTAAGAAATATGTCATGATAAGTATGTTTATGCTTATGTTCATGTTAAGAAATATACCATGATAAGTATGTTTATGCTTATGTTCATGTAAGAAATATGTCATGATAAGTATGATTATGCTTATGTTCATGTTAAGAAATATGCCATGATAAGTATGTTTATGCTTATGTTCATGTAAGAAATATGTCATGATAAGTATGATTATGCTTATGTTCATGTTAAGAAATATGTCATGATAAGTATGTTTATGCTTATGTTCATGTTAAGAATTATGCAATGATAATTATGTGATGCCCATGTTTTACGTTAAGAGTAAGCTTATGTTTTATGTTCAGAATTATGCTATGTTGAATGTTTCATATGTTTATGTATGATATGACGTATGATTTTTAGTGAGTAGGAAAGGGTCTTACTAAGCTTATGTGCTTATAGTCTTATATTCTTATACCGCAGATCAAACAAGGGGTTATTAGGTGAAGCAGCAGGAGGGGCCAAAAGCGTGTGTGTGGTAGTGACATGGCAAAGGAAAGAGGAAAAAGAATCTTCTATTATGTCTTATGTTTTGAAATGCCTCATTCGATTCTATGCTATACTTAGGATAAGATACTTGCTACTTATGATGCTTATGGATAAGTCACTTGCTACTTATAATGCTCATGAATAAGTTACTTGCTACTTCTGATGCTTATGGATAAAGTAAGGATTGTTATGTTGTTAATATGATAAGTTACAATGCTACCATGTTCAAGAACGATAGGTTACGACATATATACATGTTCAAGTATTAGTTGCATGGTAAAACGCATGTGTATAAAGAAAAAAATTTTATTCTGCTGCATTTAGATGTTCACATGCCTATGTATGTTAGCGTAACACCGCCTCTCGCCACACCGTAAGATGTGTAGAAAGGCGGGTGTTACACCTTTGGTCCTGCATCCAGGGTTAGTACCAAACAAAACAAAGCAAGCATGTTAGTGCATTTTACAGTCGTAGCTGTCTTGGTTCTGATTTTGAGTCTCCAAAATGGAGCCCTAGGTCGAGCCGACGCCTACTGTTCCCTCGACGGGGAACGCGTCCTCAGCTACTCCTCTCAGGAGAGTTTACCTTTTGCCAACCAGCTCCTCCGGTTGGACGTTTGCCCGATGCACCTGACCAGGTCTTCGTGCCCACCTTCCGAGCAGGTCTTCGGTGCCCAGCTCCTTGCCAGGGCTTCGTGCCCAGTCCTCGACCAGGACTTCGTGCCCACCTTCCGAGCAGGTCTTCGGTGCCTGATTGCTTGTTTCCGCAAGTGCACGGTTTATCGTCAAGTAATAAGATATCGATCCCACAGGGACTGGGACAAGTACTAGAAATTTACGAGTTTTAATTATCCAGATGAATGATCTAATGATAAATTTACTCGAAGTCAAACAATTCAAGCGGTCGAAAATCGGCGAAAGTATTGAGAGATAAAAGACAATCTTAGGATTACAGTTTCACCACTCTAACTATTATCATGACAGTTCTCCGTTGACGACTACTTATACCCAGGTTGGCTTCTTTTATTTGAATGCAACTTTCTCTATCGAGGTTTCCGAAATAGACGATCTTTTCATGCTTTGAAATCCTGTCACTAGATTCCCGCAGACCTATCTAAACGTCCACCAGATTCGTAAGTTGATTCCTAATTTATTGACGGCCTCTTTTGAAGATCACGCCAATGTATCTACTTTGATCTATCTCTAGTCTCATGGCATACGTATATAGATGACTCTTACCTGCTTTGGATCCTGTCACATGAATCCCGCAAAGCCTATCTAGACGATTACCATTTTCGTAGAAACCAATCAAAGCATCATTCAACAATTGAAACAACCAACAAGAATATGCATAATCGAAAAACAGAGTTAATAACAAATCATGAAAATAGTTAGGGGCTACTCCCTCTTCCTAAGATTTACACGACTACTCCATAACACCGGAGAATTCGATAATAAGATAGGAAATAGACATTACTAATCCTCCTTGATGGTGTCTTCCTCTCCAAGTCTCGATTGATGCCCCCTTTCCGACCCTGATTTCCGCCGCCCCCGTTTCTTAGGTCTTCTCCCCTTTTATAGAACCTCAGCGCCACAGCCGTGTTGATCGACATGGCCCGGACGTGTTTCCTCTGCTTCTCGTTCTTCAATAGCATCGCCACGCCCGTGCTTAACTGACACGGGCGTGTCTTCATGAAACGCCACGGCCGTGCTTAACCATGGCACGGGCGTGTCTTCACGCGCTGGGCGGTTCGGCTGGTTTTGTGCATCCTGTCATCAAAATCCAACACAAAGCAGTATCCTCGCCCAAATATGTAAAACCAAGTAAAAACTATCAAATATGCCTCTAATAAGATAAAACGAGATGAAATGCATAGATGTTTTATGCCCAATCCTTTCGTGAATGCGTCACAGTTTTCTCTAGAATGCTTTTGATTTCTCTATTCGATACTTCCACTTGCCCACTGGTTTGTGGGTGATACGGAGAGGCAATCTTATGAGTTACTCCATACTTTTTGAGAAGATTTTCGAATTGTCTTTCAATAAAGTGTGAACCTCCATCGCTAATCACCGCTCGAGGAACTCCAAATCTAGGAAATATGATTTTCTTAAAAAGTTTTATAACAGTCTTCGCGTCATTTGTTGGAGATGGTATAGCTTCAACCCACTTAGATACGTAGTCCACTGCCACCAGAATGTAGATATTGTTATGAGACGGGGGAAATGGTCTCATGTAATCAATCCCCCAAACATCGAAAAGTTCAACCTCTAGAATCGAATTCAGTGGCATCTCATGTCTCTTGGAGATGTTCCCCGTCCTTTGGCATCTATCACAAGTCAATACATAATCACGAGCATCTCTGAAAATATATGGCCAATAAAATCCTGCATGTAAGACTTTAGCAGCTGTCTTTGAAGTACTAGCATGACCGCCATATGATGAAGAATGACAATGATAGAGTATATCTTTTATTTCATCCTCTGGTATACATCTCCTGTAAATAGTATCCGCACACTTCTTGAAAAGCAGTGGATCATCCCATACATAGCTCTTGATATCGTCAAAAAACTTCTTTCTCTGTTGGTAACTCATCTGATGAGGTAAAATTCCACAAGCAAGAAAATTTGCGTAGTCTGCGTACCATGGAGAGTCAATTCTTTTTATAGCAAGTGGATGTTCATCAATAAAAGAGTCATCAATTGGAAGGTCTCCCTCCTTGGTCCAATTCTGTCCCTGATATAGTCTTGATAAGTGATCCGCTACCACATTCTCAGTCCCCTGCTTATCCTTTATTTCTAAATCAAATTCTTGTAAAAGAAGAATCCATCTGATGAGCCTTGGTTTAGCATCTTTTTTTCTCAATAAATACCTTATGGCTGCGTGATCTGTGTAAACAATAACCTTAGAGCCAACGAGGTATGATCTGAATTTGTCCAAGGCAAATACAATCGCCAAGAGTTCCTTCTCCGTAGTTGCGTAGTTCATCTGAGCATCATCCAAAGTTCGGCTAGCATAATAGATGGCATGTACCCTCCGGTTCCTTCTTTGTCCCAAAACTGCTCCTACTGCATAGTCACTCGCATCACACATAATTTCAAAGGGTAAGGTCCAATCGGGAGCTTGCATTATCAGAGCTGAGATCAAAGCTTCCTTCAACCTGGAAAAAGCATCCAAACAATTTTCATCAAAAACAAATTCAACATCCTTAACTAACAAATTTGTCAAAGGTTTAGAAATCTTTGAAAAATCTTTGATAAAACGCCGGTAAAATCCTGCATGTCCTAAAAAGCTTCGCACTCCCTTAACGTTTGTCGGTGGAGGTAGATTTTCAATCACTTCCACCTTTGCCGTGTCTACTTCAATTCCTCGCTCTGAAACCAAATGTCCTAACACAATGCCTTCTCTCACCATAAAATGACATTTTTCCCAGTTTAAAACCAAATTTGTCTCTTCGCATCTCTGCAAAACATTAACCAAGTTGGACAAGCAAGTATCAAAGTTAGTACCATAAACTGAAAAATCATCCATAAAAACTTCCATAATGGTCTCAATCATATCAGAAAAAATAGCCATCATACAACGTTGAAAAGTAGCTGGTGCATTGCAAAGACCAAAAGGCATTCTCCTATAGGCAAAAGTACCATAAGGATATGTAAACGTGGTTTTTTCCTGGTCATTTGGATGTATGGGAATTTGATAAAAACCAGAATACCCATCTAGATAACAAAAATAGGAGTGTTTTGCCAACCTTTCTAACATCTGATCAATGAATGGGAGTGGGAAGTGATCTTTCCTAGTTTCTTTGTTCAATTTCCTGTAGTCAATACACATTCTCCACCCAGTAACCGTCCTAGTGGGAATCAACTCATTAATTGAATTTCTAACTACAGTCATCCCACCTTTCTTTGGCACAACATGAACCGGACTTACCCATTCACTATCAGAAATTGGATAAATTATTCCTGCATCCAGTAATTTCAAAACCTCCTTCTTGACCACCTCCTTCATATTAGGATTAAGCCTCCTTTGTCTCTCAACTGAAGGTTTAAAATCTTTCTCGAGTAGAATTCTATGCATGCACACTGAAGGGCTAATCCCTTTGATGTCTTCAATGGTATACCCTATGGTTTTAATATGCATTTTAAGCACACGGAGCAGCTTTTCAGTATCCACTTCATTTAAACTTGCATTTACAATTACAGGGAATGTGGAATTATCACCAAGAAATTCATACCTGAGGGTCGATGGAAGAGGTTTAAGTTCTACCTGCAGTAATTCATGGTTTTCACTTTCCAGTGATTTTTGTTCTAACATCGCTTCTTCAGTCATATGCCGCGCAAGGTTTATGTGTCCACCATCTTCCCTGCTCTTTTCAACGTCTTCTTCATCCGAGTATGTGTCCAGTGTATCGCTGAATCTGAGAAACGGTTCTTCTTCTTCCTCAACCGTCTGCACCTCATCAATCCTGCAACACACATTCTCCAGGAAGGGTTGTTTAATAGCTTTAGACAAATCAAACTCAATTTTTTCACTACCCACGGCTAACGACAACTTATGATTTTTAACATCAATTACTGCTCCTGCAGTGGCCAAGAAAGGTCTTCCCAGTATAATAGGAATGTACGGATCTTCATCCATTTCTAGAACAACAAAATCAGCAGGGACAACAAATTTCCCAACCGTGACAGGTACATTTTCCAATACACCTAAAGGATACCTCACAGAGCGATCAGCAAGTTGCAAAGCTAGTGTTGTAATTTTCAATTCACCCAAGTTTAATTTCTTACACAGTGAAAATGGCATAAGATTTACACTAGCTCCCAGATCACAAAAAGCTTTATCAAAGTTATGATTTCTAATCATGCATGGGACTGAAAAACTACCTGGATCTTTGAGTTTAGGTGGTAACCTGTTTTGAATTAGAGCACTACATTCCTCCGTCAATGCCACCATTACACACTCCTCAATTTTCCTTTTGTTTGTCAATATGTCTTTCAGAAATCTTGAGTACGTGGGCATTTGCTGCAAGGCTTCCGTGAATGGAATGTTAATATACAACTTCCTTAGGACATCAAGAAACTTACCAAATTGTTCATCAAGTTTGGCCTTAATTATCCTCTGGGGGAATGGAATCGGTGGTTCGTATTTTTCCACGCGTGCATGGATTCTTTGGCTTTCAGGCATCTTTTTCCCTTCAGTAGCAGAGGATGACACGGTCACGGGCGTGTCAATCAGCACGTCCTGGGCGTGTTGTTCGCTGGCAGATCTCTCGGTGGTTGGCACGGGCGTGTCAATCAGCACGTCCTGGGCGTGTTGTTCGCTGGCAGATCTCTCGGTGGTTGGCACGGGCGTGTCAATCAGCACATCCTGGGCGTGTTGTTCAATGGCAGGAAATAGTTTTGGGTCCTCCTTAGGCTCATTTACTCTCCTTCCACTTCTCAAGGTAATCGCGTTACAATGCTCCACAGGATTTGTTTCTGGTCTCCCCGAAAATCTCCCCGGTATTCTTGAAGACGAATCGGCGACCTGCGCAAGTTGATTTTCCAACATTTTAGTATGATTTGCCAAATTATCTATCTTACCTGATAATTGGGAGATTCCTTCCGCTGTCTCTAAATGCTTCCGATTAGATTCCACCATGTGTTGTCGAAATTCATCATTTTGCTTCGTTTGGCTAGCAATGAAATTTTCCATCATAATTTCCAAGTTAGACTTCTTTTCTTGCTGAAATCCTCCAGATGCTCCATAATTATTCTGCCCGGATTGATTTTGATTATTTCTGTAAGAAAAATTTGGGTGGTTCCTCCATCCTGGATTGTAGGTATTTGAATACGGATTGTTGATTGGCCTTTGAGCAAAATTATTTATCGCGTCAACTTGTTCCACCTGCGCTCCAGCAGGTTGCGTGACCCCTACTTGGCAATTCATGGCCGAATGTCCTGTCACTCCACAAATCTCACAGATGATATTAGAAACAGCGTTAACATTAAAATTTTCAAATTTATAGGTTAATGCATCGACCTTTGCCGCAAGGCTGTCTAAGGTGCTCACCTCATACTTACCTGCCGATCGAACGGGATTCTCTCTCTCTCTCGCCCATTGGTGATGGTTCAATGCCACGCTTTCGATAATATCGAATGCCTCCTCTAAGGTTTTGTTCATAAGCACACCACCTGCAGCAGAGTCTAAAGAGACTTTAGTAGAGTAGGAAATTCCGTTATAGAAGGTATGGATTACGAGCCATTTCTCCAGTCCGTGATGTGGGCATTGCTGCAGTAGTCCTTTAAATCGGTCCCAAGTTTCAAAAAGAGATTCTCCATCTTTTTGTACAAAATTTGTGATTTGGTGACGGAGTGAAGCGGTCTTGCTTGGTGGAAAGTACTTGTCTAAAAATCTCTGCTCGAGTTGCTCCCATGTTGTGATACAGTTCAATGGGAGCGAATGTAACCAAGCTCGTGCTTTATCCCTTAAAGAAAAAGGAAAAAGTCGCAATCTTATCGCATCTGCAGAGGCTCCATTAAATTTGAGAGTTTCACAGAATTCCAGAAACACTTCCAGATGAAGATTTGGATCCTCCGTAGGCGCTCCTCCGAACTGATGTTGTTGAACATAGACAGTAAAGCAGGCTTCAGTTCAAAGTTGTTTGCTTCAATTGGAGGCCTTCTAATGCTAGATCTCAAGCCTCTAGCACTTGGTGCAGCATAGTCTCTCAACGGCTTGTTCTCTATCTGATTGTTCTCTTCTTGATCGGCCATTTCTCATTGTTTTTGAAGTCGTCTCAGAGTGTGAAGGGTTCGTTCTATTTCAGGATCAGCTTCAAGAAGGACTCCCCCTCGATCTGACCTAAGCATTCAACGAGAAAGGAATACTTCCAAAAAAAATAGAGATGCAAGTTAGGGAGCAGAATTGCAAAAAGGGAAAAAAAATGAAAAAGGAAAATTATGTAGAAATCTGGATTAATCAAACTGCAATATTCCAATATTGACGCAGTCCCCGGCAACGGCGCCAAAAACTTGATTGCTTATTTCCGCAAGTGCACGGTTTATCGTCAAGTAATAAGATATCGATCCCACAGGGACTGGGACAAGTACTAGAAATTTACGAGTTTTAATTATCCAGATGAATGATCTAATGATAAATTTACTCTAAGTCAAACAATTCAAGCGGTCGAAAATCGGCGAAAGTATTGAGAGATAAAAGACAATCTTAGGATTACGGTTTCACCACTCTAACTATTATCACGACAGTTCTCCGTTGACGACTACTTATACCCAGGTTGGCTTCTTTTATTTGAATGCAACTTTCTCTATCGAGGTTTCCGAAACAGACGATCTTTTCATGCTTTGAAATCCTGTCACTAGATTCCCGCAGACCTATCTAAACGTCCACCAGATTCGTAAGTTGATTCCTAATTTATTGACGGCCTCTTTTGAAGATCACGCCAATGTATCTACTTTGATCTATCTCTAGTCTCATGGCATACGTATATAGATGACTCTTACCTGCTTTGGATCCTGTCACATGAATCCCGCAAAGCCTATCTAGACGATTACCATTTTCGTAGAAACCAATCAAAGCATCATTCAACAATTGAAACAACCAACAAGAATATGCATAATCAAAAAACAGAGTTAATAACAAATCATGAAAATAGTTAGGGGCTACTCCCTCTTCCTAAGATTTACACGACTACTCCATAACACCGGAGAATTCGACAATAAGATAGGAAATAGACATTACTAATCCTCCTTGATGGTGTCTTCCTCTCCAAGTCTCGATTGATGCCCCCTTTCCAACCCTGATTTCCGCCGCCCCCGTTTCTTAGGTCTTCTCCCCTTTTATAGAACCTCAGCGCCACAGCCGTGTTGATCGACACAGCCCGGACGTGTTTCCTCTGCTTCTCGTTCTTCAATAGCATCGCCACGCCCGTGCTTAACTGACACGGGCGTGTCTTCATGAAACGCCACGGCCGTGCTTAACCATGGCACGGGCGTGTCTTCACGCGCTGGGCGGTTTTGTAACGCCCGCCCTTATATCTACTCTCGGGGCGGGGTTACGTACAACTCAATCATATAGTAATATATTTTTTTTTCTATTTCTATCTTCCAGCATGACATTAAAATAACAATGCAAGGACTTAAGAAAACTAGGTACTAAGCATGCTTGCAAAAATTATCAAGTGTCATTCTATAACATAATAACATCACTAGTAATGTAACTCATAACATAATCAAGTTTAAGAGACCTCCAAGGTAAACACTATCATGTCATGTCAATCCTAATCACTAATACTTATTGTCAAGGAGCATAACATAAGCATAAATATGTAGATATAGAAATCTTTCTTCCCGAGCCACCACCCCACACATCTTCAGCCTCCTGCCTCTTCCTTCCATTTAAGTGTTATCTGCAGCATAAGACAACACATAAACTAGTAAGCAAAATGCTTAGTAAGGATCCTGTCCTACTCGCAAAATCCGTGCGAAAGAATATATCATGTACACATAATATTCCATAAGTATAAGTTCATCAAAGCGTATTAAACATCTAAGTTTCTAAGCATGCAGTATCAAGTACCATAAGCATACTCTTCACATATAACAAATGCTTTCAATGAATGTTTTCAAAACAATTCCATAATGGTATTACTTAAAAATACATCCATATCATATTGGGCCCTGTTGTGTACCAACTATCGCGCGGAACTATTGCGCGTTCCCTAATGAATTGGGGTAGCGAGCCACCAATTCATTAGAGCAGGACCCTTCCGTCCTACCGGAGCCACGTTAACATGCACCCCGGATTTGTTTAACGACCCCCTTCCGAGTCGGGTACACAACTTCAAAAGTAAAATACTTATCATGCTGTTACATATATGCTAAGGAATACTCCATATTCACTCTTATGGGACACACCACTCTTCAAGGGTGCTCATGATCCCGTAGGGACACACCACACAACATAAGGGGTGCTCTTGATCCCATACTATTTGAGTATCCCTTCAAGCATTTTAACATATCACATGCAATTTCATAAATGTGCCCCATGGGCTATAAGGCATGCTCATACATACTTCATATTTCATACGTGTTCATATATTCATCATATTTCATACATGTTCATACGTACATCATATGTCATACATGTTCATACATACATCATATTTCATACATGCATCATATTTCATACATGTTCATATATACATTTTGCTAAACATAATCATGTCCCGCAGGGTAACTTATCCTTCACATATTCTTCATGCAACTTATTAAACATAAAGCACATCATAATTCAACCACTTAACATACCTTAGACCTGACAAGATTTGGTCACATAGGTCATACTCATATCATAGGAAGTGGTAGCATGCTAACAATTAAGATTTCAATCAGACATCTCATTTAAACACCTCATACATAAACATATCAAAGCATGCTAACAATTAAGGTTTCCATATCAATCATTCCATTTAACACCACATACATTTACATATGATCACCCCCAACCATAAACATATATCATAGGGTAGTTTGACCTTTACAAACCCTAGTCCTAGTGGGTTGGCCGAAACCTCAGTATAGGAAAAATTAGGGTTTGAACTAAATATTCACACATACATTTATTCAAACACCTTGTATACTTATCTTAAACATGGATATATTGTAGAATAATTCAACCCTCACTATCCCTTTTTTCTAAGCCTTGGTCGAAACCCATCCAAGTTCAAAACCCTAGGTTTTGCTATCACAAAATGAAGGGACACAACATATAGGTTTACCCTAAATTCCAAGGGGTCTTTACATGCATCAAGGGGTAACCAAGGTCTCTTCCAAGGTGTTGGCCGAAACCTACACAAGGGTGTAACCCTAGGTTTTGTTCACAACAATTTGCATAAACCACATATCCATATATCCTAAGTCCCAAGGGTCTACTCATGTAACCAAAAAGGAACCAAGGCCTTCCCTCAAGGGGGTGGCCGAAACCTTCCAAGGGTGAAACCCTAGTTTTTTTCTTCCTTTTGTTCATGCCATCATGAAGAAAATTAACACACATATATACTCTAAGTCTCAAAAGCCTTCTCATGTATCAAGGAAAGAACCAAGGCCTTCTCCTAAGGGGGTGGCCGAAACATATAAAGGGGAAAAAGTCCCCATTTCCTAAAACAATCAAGGAGAAAACATACTATAACTATTACACTGCAGGCGAGGGGATACTTACATCCTTTCGCTTGATTTTCTCCTTCTCTAACTTCTTAAGATGCCCTTGGTTGAAGGAAGGTGAGTGTTCTCCTTCCTAGTACTTCTATAGAACCCTTGGCCCTAGTAGAGAGAGCAAGGTCCTTGGGTGAGATCTCCTTCTTTCCAAACCCCTAAGGTTGAAACCCTAGGTTTTCTTTTTCGAAAATGGAGAAGGGGAAAGCTTGAGTTTCGGTGGAGAAGTGAAGAGGAAGAAGAAGAGGAAGTTATTCCAACTTCCCTTTCCCTTATTTATACTTTTCTCATGAAGAGACATGTCTCTTCACTTTCCTCGCTTTAACAAGCATGTTCCTATTCTCTCCACAAGAAGCATGGCTTGGTGCATTGGTTATGACATGGCTAGTGCAACTAGGAGGTTCAAGGTTCAATCCCTGCTTCCTCCCTTCTATATTTCCTTTTTATCACATTTTGCACTAATCCAAGCCCATTAAGCCAAGCCCATCATGAAATCTCATAATATTAATTATATTCCATGAATTCATATATTTCATAATATTTCATGATAATATTTCATGAATTCCATAATATTTCATATTTATGAATTCATAATATTTCATAATATTTCATGATACTATTTCATGAATTCCATAATATTTCATATTTATGAATTCATAATATTTCATAATATTTCATGATACTATTTCATGAATTCCATAATATTTCATATTTATGAATTCATAATATTTTATAATATTTCATGATACTATTTCATGAATTCCATAATATTTCATATTTATGAATTCATAATATTTCATAATATTTCATGATACTATTTCATGAATTCCATAATATTTCATATTTACGAATTCATAATATTTCATAATATTTCATGATACTATTTCATGAATTTCACCATATTTCATATTCATGAATTTATATATTTCCTAATATTTCATATGGGAAATTTCGGGGCGTTACAGGTTTGGCTGGTTTTGTGCATCCTATCATCAAAATCCAACACAAAGCAGTATCCTCGCCCAAATATGTAAAACCAAGTAAAAACTATCAAATATGCCTCTAATAAGATAAAACGAGATGAAATGCATAGATGTTTTATGCCCAAAACTATACATGAGTTGCACACATCAGTGCCCAGCTCCTTGCCAGGGCTTCGTGCCCAGTCCTCGACCAGGACTTCGTGCCTAGTGTACCTAGGGCTTCTTTTCCTGTACACTTAGTAAATATGTTAGATCAACATTATATCTTAACATTTGAACCCTTTGCCATTATCAAAACACAGGTTCGACTTGGGTGCTGTCTGCACCAACACAACCTATGTTGATAGATGCTCCCCCCAATTTATGCTTATACAATTCTAAATATTGAGGTTTTAGGTACCCAAATTTTGGGACCTAAGAAATCTACAATGAATGACTTTGGCACCCATGCCTTAGTCAATTTCTTTTTGACTTTTTGAACCTTAGAATCATTTGATGATCTAAATGAGTTCTTGACATTAAAGATATGACACTAGATTCTTTAGGTTGGTAACCCAAACCAACCTTATTGTACATCGCCCTTTGTGAGTTGAGTATCATATCTAATGTTTTAGAGCTTGTTGAAAACTTCTCAAGAACTTCTTGAGGTTTTCAACTTCGCTCTTCAAGTTCTTATTTTCATCCTTAAGGGATTTATCATGCAAATCATTAATGTCCTCAACCTTAGAGGATTTCAATTCTTTTACTTCCAACCTTAATTCTTTGACTTTGGCCTTAGATTTATTAAGCATTTTTGTCAAGCACACTATTGTTCTATAGCATTTGTCTAGCTCGGGAGAGATTACCTCTTCATCATCCGAAGATGATGAAGGCGCGGTTGAGGAGCTTGATTCGTTATCACTTCCATCATTTGAGTCTTCTAAGGCCACTAGAGCCACGTGACAGTGACTTTTCTCCTCCTTGTCCTTCTTCCTTTTGTTTCCTGCCACAAAAGCAACCCCTTCTCCTTTGTGCTTGTGTTAGAAATCTCATGTAGTTCCATCTCACAAAACAAATCTTCTAATTTTACAAAAGATAGATCCTTGGAAACCTTGTAGGCATCCACCATGGATGACCACAAAGTATTCCTAGGGAAGGCTTTGAGTGCATACCTCACTAGGTCTCTATTTGCTACCTTTTCATTTATGGAGTGGAGACCATTCAACACTTCTTTAAACCGTCCATGGAGTTCACTTACCTTTCATTTTCTCCCATGGTGAGGTTTTGGAGTTGACTATGAAGCAAATCCTTCTTGGCTCTCCGGGTGTCTTGAGTTCCCTCATGGAGCTCAAAGATTTTGTTCCAAAGATCTTTAGCACTTGTAAAAGGACCCACCTTGATCAACTCCTCCTTGGTCAGCCCGCATTGCAAAGTGACCACCGCTTTGGCATTTGATTCACTCTTTCTTATTTGCTCAGCCGACCAACTTGAGAAATCGAGATCTTTTCCTTCAACATCTCTTGGAGGGATGAAACCTTCTTTAACCGAGAACCATATGCTCATGTTTGTCTTCAAATAAAACTCCATCTTCGATTTCCAATATTGAAAATATATGCCGTCGAAGAGTGGAGGTCGGTTTGTGCTCATTCCTTCTCTTCCAGCCATCTTGTTGATAACTCTCGGATGTTAAGCCGTGAACAGAGCCCCAAGCTCTGATACCACTTGTTGGACCTTGGATGGCTAGAGAGGGGGGGTGAATATAGCCAGACACCAAACTTTAGCTTTTGAACTCTTTTAAGATTTCTCTGCACTTAGGTTAGCCTCAACGGAAGCAATACAAGTATAACAGCAGAAATAGAAATGCAGAGAAGGAAAAACAAACCACACAGTCGCTAACTCAAGGATGTACAAGGTTCGGGGATAACTTGCCCCTACTCCTTGGCGTGCCCGTGAGGTGGGCGATCCCTTGATCGTCGGCAGATCAAGCCCCGGTGAACTTTGGATAAGATGGAGCCTCGTTCTCGGTGGAGAAACCTCTCCACAGATCTCACGGATGATTGAACTTGAGTACAAGAGTGTTGGGACCGGGTGCATGCCGACGCGGACACGTATTGTAATTGTTACATAATTACATGCAGCGGAAACAAAAGCATGAATAATTTTCTAAATTATTCTAACACATATCCTAAGCATGCAATGTGTTCACCTAATCATAATATAAAATTTTTGCAGAAAAGGAGATTACTCTACGAAATACCTTGCGTAACTTGGAAGAAGGGACGAGATCCAACTATTAGCGTCCCTTGAAAGCTCCGCCTCTATTCATATCCACGCCGAGTATCGTCGGGATGACTTCGCTAAGCCACGAGTTTCGTGTTCACGAGAACTACTAAATTCTCCATGAACACGACGAAAACCGAGAGAGTAATCAAATCGAAAGACTCACCACCAAGGTTGGCTGAAGAGGAAAATCGTCGCAAGGAAGAACTTCATCGCCTTGATGCTTCTCCTTGTGCTCACGGCAAGAAGAAAGAAGGAAGGCCTATGGCCGGCCAAGAGAGAGGGAGAGAAGAAGAGGAGAGAGCCCAAGCAATTCTTGGATGGATCCTCTTCCATGACACCCCTTGGGTCCTTTATATAGGGAGAGATTTCTTAATTCCCAAGCAAACCTCTCCTTGATTATGGAATATTTCTCAATCAATCCATAATCAAGGCTCTCATGATCATGCTTCTTCTTCTTGATTATGGAATAATTTCTCAATCAATCCATAATCAAGGCTCTCTTTCTTTTGGCATGATTATATAAAATTTATAAAACAAACCAACCATTGGTTCATTATATAAAAATTTATAAAACAAACCAACCATTGGTTCATTATATAAAAATTTATAAAACAAACCAACCATTGGTTCATTATAAAAATTTATATATATATAAAATTTATATAACCTTTTATAAAATAAATCAACCTTTGGTCTATTTTATAAAACAAGCCAAAATAGCCTTATCCTCTTATGGTGGTGGCCGTCCATGACAAGAAGAGAGGAGGCCCCCTCCTTGGCCGGCCCATCTAACCCCAATTGGATCAAATCCCATAATGAATTAAACTTATTTAATTCACCCATTAAGTCTTTAAAAGACTTAGCCATTCTATGCTTCCATTGCGTCTGAAATAAATTCAGTTTTGACTATTGTTTGGACTTACCAAACATAGTCTATCTTGATTGGAGAATTCAATTCTCAACTCGTTTTAAATCCTTCGAATTACTCGTTATGCATGTGACCAAATAGGCTTTCAATTTATGTTGGACGTCCATAATTAACTAATTAATTATAGAACGATCATGAGTGGCACCTAGTAGTACATCATGATCCCCAATTAATTGAAAGATCAACGGTTGACCTCAGAAATGATTCTGAAACCCTTCAGCAGCTATAATGAATCGTGCCCCATTCCCTTCACCATCTTATACCCACATGGTTCAGGACATGGTCTATGTGTGTCAGTCCCCACTAGGCTGACTACGTCACACCTAGCCAAGTAACGTTTTCTCGTCCTATGGATTATAATTACTCTCATGTATTTAAGAGATTCATACTCTGAACATGTCATGCTCTGGCCAGAGGCTTCGAGTAACAATCCGACGATAGGCCTCGGGTATACATCTCCTCGCAAGGAGTGGTAAATCCTTTGTAAGCTGTTCAAACATCTTCGGGCACTTCGGCTTATACCCAATCATCCTGGGTCTACACCTCCTTGAAGATGCTTGCTTAAGATGTCAAAGTATAAGTCTCCATGACCAAGATGACTTGAACACCGCAAGTCAAAGGAACATTGCACTTAAGCTGCAGTAAGAACTTCACTGACATATCTATATGTAGCCTACCATATGAAGTTTTACAGCCAGTCACTCCAATAAACTAGTTCCCTTAACTAGCATTCATGTTTATCTCCGGACATCTCCATGTCACCAGCCAGTGAGAATCAGCTGATTAGAGAATAACCCATGCTAGTCTCAACAGAATTGATAGTGTCCGTATTTATCAATTCATCGACTAAGGACAATTTCAATAGTTCATAATTGCACATGTAGAGATAATCACTAGTTGTGAATTCATCACAAATTCTCTCATACTGTGAATTGTATTGCGGACATTCAGTAAATGAGTTTAAGATCTCAATCAAATACACAAACATGTATACTCAAATAGTGAATATTCATTTATTAGAATAAATGATTACAATCATAAGGCGATTGCCTTAGGACACTTCTCTCATATCACTAACAAACTCCCAATTGGCCTAATGTCAATCGCTATGGTACCCAATACCACAGGCTCTAACATGACCCTCAAACTTACTTTGAGGCAAGGCCTTAGTTAAAGGATCCACTAAATTCCTTTCAGTGGGAATTTTCTCAATTTGTATATCATTCCTACTTATAATCTCTCTGATCAGATGATAGCGGCGAAGCACATGTTTGGATCACTGATGAGACCTTGGTTCCTTTGCTTGTGCAATAGCTCCATTGTTGTCGCAGTAAACCGGTATTGCTTCATCAATGGTTGGAACCACACCAAGTTCAGAGACAAACTTCTTGATCCAGACCGCTTCCTTTGCTGCTTCCGAAGCTGCAATATATTCCACTTCCGTGGTAGAATCCGCTACGGTGTCATGCTTGGAACTTTTCCAGCTTATTGCGCCTCCATTCAAAATAAATACGTATCCGGACTGAGATTTGGAGTCATCCTTATCTGTCTGAAACTGGCATCTGTATATCCACGTATTATCATATCACCTTCTCCATATATTAGGAACACATCCTTAGTTCTTCTTAAGTACTTGAGGATTGTCTTGACAGCCGCCCAATGATCCATTCCTGGATCAGACTGGTATCTGCTTGTGACGCTCAGGGCATATGATACATCGGGCCTAGTACATAACATAGCATACATGATAGATCCTATGGTGGATGCATAAGGAATCTTATTCATGCAAATCCTCTCGTCTTCTGTTCGCGGACACATAGACTTTGAAAGGTTGATCCCATGCCTGATGGGAAGGTAACCTTTCTTGGATTCCGACATGCTAAACCTTTCTAGCACTCAGTCTATATATGTAGACTGCGAAAGACCAAGCAACCGTTTTGATCTATCTCTATAGATTCTAATCCCAAGGATATAGGTTGCTTCTCCCAGGTCTTTCATGGAGAAAGTTTTGGACAACCAAATTTTAACTGACTGTAAGACTGATATATCATTTCCTATAGGTAATATGACATCGACATATAACACTAGGAATACGACTGCACTCCCACTAACCTTCTTGTACAGACAAGGTTTGTCAGGATTTTGTGAGAAATCAAACTCTTTGATTGTCTCATCAAAACGGATGTTCCAGCTCCTGGATGCTTGCTTTAGTCCATATATGGATCGTTGAAGCTTGCATACTTTGGTTTTATTAATCGATGTGAAACCTTCAGGTTGTATCATGTATACATCCTCAAGCAGGTTTCCATTAAGGAAAGCTGTTTTCACATCCATTTGCCATATCTCATAATCATAATGAGCTGCTATGGCCAGGAGCATCCGAATGGATTTGAGCATAGTTACTGGCGAATAGGTTTCGTCATAATCAATTCCTTGTTTCTGACAATATCCTTTTCCCACTAATCTAACCTTAAAGGTAACAACATTACCTTCCATGTCGGTTTTCTTCTTGAAAACCCACTTGCACCCTATGGGCTTAATCCCTTTAGGCGGGTTAACCAAGTCTCATACTTGATTTTCGTACATGGAATCCATTTCCGACTTCATGGCTTCAAGTCATTTATTCCTTTCTGAATTTATCAGAACATCTTCATAACTGATAGGTTCGTCATTGTTAACGAGTAACACGTCGTTCGATTCACTTATGAGAAATCCGTATCTCTCTGGAATATTGCGTGTCCTATCAGACCTACGAAGAAGTGGTGTTGTTTTAGGTTCAACTGATAGCTCATCATTATGAGTTATTGGTTGTGGGCCTGGACTAGGTGTTTCTGTAATGTCTATTGGAGTTTCTTGAACTTCTTCAAGTTCAATGCTACTCCCACTGTTTTCTTGTAAAAGAAATTCTTTTCCAGAAATACAGTATGCCTTGAAACAAACACCTTTTGTTCCAAGGGATGATAGAATTGGTAACCCTTCATTTCCTTAGGGTATCCAATAAATAGACATTTATCATACTTAGCATCCAATTTGTCTGATATAGTCCGCTTTACATAAGCAGGACAACCCCATATTTTAAGGTGAGTTAAATGAGGTGTCTTACTATTCCACGTCTCATATGGAGTAGTAGAGACTACCTTGGTCGGGACTCTGTTTAGTAAGTAAACAGCTGTCTTAAGTGCATAGCCCCAAAAGGATTTTGGAAGAGTTGCATGATTCATCATAGATCTAACCATGTCCATCAAGGTTCGGTTACGCCTCTCAGATACACCATTATGCTGTGGTGTATATGGCGGAGTCCATTGAGACAATATCCCATTATCCCTAAGATAATCTTGAAACTCTTGACTCAAGTATTCACCACCCCGATCGGATCGAAGTATCTTAATACTTTTGCCAAGTTGTTTCTCTACTTTACTTCTAAACTCTTTGAATTTCTCAAAAGCTTCAGATTTGTGTTTCATTGAGAACACATACCCGAATCGTGAGTGATCATCGATAAAGGTAATGAAGTAGCTATAACCTCCTTGTGCAAGAGTTGACATTGGTCCACATACGTCAGTATGTATTAGACCAAGCAATTCTCCCACTGGTTTACCTTTTCCGAAAAAGGGTAATTTGGTCAACATGATTCGCATGTATCAAATGAACTGGGTTCAAATGATTCCAGAATTCCACATCGGTGTAATTTGGTCATGCGTTTCTTACTTACATGGCCAAGACGACATTGCCACGTATAGGAGTCTATTTGATTATCTATTCGAGCACGTTTGTTGCTAACTTCGATATTGAAAACGTCACCGGATAAATCTAACGTGTAGATACCATTGTATAAAGTTTCGGTCCCATAAAGAACACCATTTAAAGTTATGTAACAGCAACTGTTACTAAAAGTTAAATGATAACCCTTTTCATTCAAGCATGAAATAGACACAATGTTCTTTATTAACGAAGGAACAAAATAACAATTATCCAATTCTAAGACAAGTCCAGTAGGGAGCTTTAGCAAATATGTTCCAATGGCAACTGCAGCAATCTTTGCTCCATTTCCAACTCGCAAATTCGCTTCTCCCTTGACGAGTCTTCTTCTATTCCTTAGCCCCTGTATGTCATTACATATATGTGAGCTACACCCAGTATCAAGTACCCAGGTGGACGAGGAAATAGAGTGACATTCAATAACGAAGATACCTGAAGAGGATGGGGCATCGGATGCCTTCTTCTTCAAGGACTCAAGATAAACCTTGCAGTTTCTTCGCCAGTGACCCTCCTTGCCGCAGTGATGGCAAGTGCCTTTTGGTGCCTTTTCAGTCTTTTTGGCCTTTTTCTTCTTTCCCATATTCTGTTCTTTGGGCTTCCTCTTAGAGCCTTTCTTTGAGGAACCAACTAACAGTACCGTCTTCTGATCCTGCTTTACAGAAGCCTCTACAGTCTTCAGCAGGTTGAGCAACTCAGGAATGCTAGTCTCCAGCTTGTTCATCCGATAGTTCATCACAAATTGTGAGTAACTCTTGGGCAAACAATGCAGAATTAAGTCAACACTTTGTTCGTGATCCATTGCAAATCCGAGTGTGCCTAGTCGCTCAATGTACCCCAACATCTTCAACACAAACTGTGAGACAGAAGTGTCTTCCTGCATCTTAGAGGTGAAGAGGAGTCTGGAAACCTCGAACCTTTCGGATCTCGCCTGCTCGTCAAACAGCTCATGAAGATGGAAGATGATGGTATGAGCATCCATATGCTCATGCTGCTTTTGCAGCTCAGGTACCATAGCGGCCAGCATGATGCAACTCGCAAGTTCAGAATCGGCCACATGTTTCTGATAGGCCACTAACTGGTCTGGAGTTGCATCTTCTGGAGGATGGTTGGGAAGTTGTTCTTCAAGGACATAAACAAGCTTTTCTACCTTGAGGACTATCCTCAGGTTTCGAAGCCAGTCCATGAAGTTTGGCCCAGTCAGCTTATTGGTGTCCAAAATGGAACGCAAATTCAGAGAAGACATGATCAAGTGATTATCCTAGAAATACAAATTGAGCTTATGTGAGAAGAATGATAAAGAATGCATCAATATACATTAATTAAATCCTATTTATTTTTTGAATTGAATAACCCTTTTTATCAATTCGAGAGATCGTAGGAACATCTCCAAATAGGTTGATATCCAACCATAGATAAGAACAACCATGGCTAGAGTCCATCAAGTTATTCTTAGCTATGAAGGTAGGTAATTATACCGATTACATATTATACATATGTAACTATCACATTATGCTATCAACTAATTGAATGTTTGCATAAATCATTGGGTTGTTAACTCATTAACAAGTATGCAACAATATACATAGCACCCAATTGCACCTCTCTTTACATCGACCTTGGCTGTGGCACAACAAATCGATGCTCCAAGCTTAAGGCTGACCCATTAATCAAGAAATAGTTTTAATATGGTTGGAGCTCATTCAACCGTTTAGTCAGGCTTGGATGAGTCCAACAACCAAAACTAAGGATTGACCTCTGACTCCAACTATATTAATTATAAACTAATTCCATGGTTTGAACATGTTGAGGTTCAAACCGGGCATGGATGTGTCCATCAACCCAAACGAGAAACAAAACTCCGGTTCTAACCATATTAATGGAAGGTGTTGGCCTTAATATTTTGCAAGGGGTTTTGAGTCTCATCCTTTTCCTTTTAAGCACATTCATGACATATAATTATGTCATGTTCTAACGATTTCCTTAATAAAGTATGTATGTGACTTAAATTTATCATGTTTCATTAATTGAATTAGGAACCGGATTTCCTAATTCTAATTTCACACTTTATTCAAGGAATTGTTTTGGGAAACAATTTCCTAAATTGTCATAATTAATTTCGGAAATAATATGTTTAAGACTTTGATTTCTCTAAATCAAATCTTATTAAATTAAGAGACAGATTCCCTTAATTCAACCACATATTATTTTCATGAAAATCTTATTTAAGGAAATAAATTCTATAGGAAACAATTTTTGCTAATTAATTTTGGAGACATCAATTTGTAAGAGCATCACCTCATAAATCAAATAAGGAAATTATCGTTTGAGAATCACCTCAAAAATTTCCAAGATTTGATCACATATTTTATTTATGGATAATTAATTACAACAAATTATTTACTTTGGGTGGCTCCCCGAGGCACTCCCCAAAGAAAAGAAATTTGTTGTAAATCTAATTTGGCCTGCTCCCCGAGGCATAACCAAATTAAACTTGACAATTAAAGAACTTGTTAATAATATAATTTGGATGGCTCCCCGAGGCCTACCCAAATCAATTTTAACAATTCATATTCAAAATAGGAAATTAAATTATAACAACTAACTTTAATTTGGGTGGCTCCCTGAGGCACTCTCCAAAGTAAAGAATTTTGTTAATAATTTAAAAACCAATTTGAATTTAATGGTCAATTAATGTTTCCATAAAATGTCTAGACTTTCATGAATAGAAAGTGCCTAAAATTACGAGCTTTCCATAAATGGAAAGTTTCCAAAATTAAAAGGTTTTTAGAATTATTGTAAGTTTCTGGTACAAAGAAAACTTACGTATTTCCAAAATTGAAAATTTTCCAAAATTAGGAAATTTCTAAAATTGGGAAGTTTCCAAAAATAGAAAGTTTTCACAATTATCATAAAATTTCAGAAACAGAGATATTTCAAAAGTTTGCGAAATTTCATGAGGATTTCCAAACTTTGAAATTCCTAAATCTAAAATTTACCATAATTGGAAAGTTTCCATAATTGAAAAATTTTCCAAAATTGAGATCATGACAAAGTTTTCCGCAAAAGAAATATATGATTATGTTGAACACTAACCGGCTCTGATACCACTGTTGGGACCGGGTGCATGCCGACGCGGACACGTATTGTAATTGTTCCATAATTACATGCAGCGGAAACAAAAGCATAAATAATTTCCTAAATTATTCTAACACATATCCTAAGCATGCAATGTGTTCACATAATCGTAATATAAAATTTTTGCAGAAAAGGAGATTACTCTACGAAATACCTTGCGTAACTTGGAAGAAGAGACGAGATCCAACCGTTAGCGTCGCTTGAAAGCTCCGCCTCTATTCGTATCCACGCCGAGTATCGTCGGGATGACTTCGCTAAGCCACGAGTTTCGTGTTCACGAGAACTACTAGATTCTCGTGAACACGACGAAAACAGAGAGAGTAATCAAATCGAAAGACTCACCACCAAGGTTGGCCGAAGAGGAAGATCGTCGCAAGGAAGAACTTCGTCGCCTTGATGCTTCTCCTTGTGCTCACGGCAAGAAGAAAGAAGGAAGGCCTATGGCCGGCCAAGAGAGAGGGAGAGAAGAAGAGGAGAGAGCCCAAGCAATTCTTGGATGGATCCTCTTCCATGGCACCCCTTGGGTCCTTTATATAGGGAGAGGTTTCTTAATTCCCAAGCAAACCTCTCCTTGATTATGGAATAATTTCTCAATCAATCCATAATCAAGGCTCTCATGATCAAGCTTCTTCTTCTTGATTATGGAATAATTTCTAAATCAATCCATAATCAAGGCTCTCTTTCTTTTGGCATGATTATATAAAATTTATAAAACAAACCAACCATTGGTTCATAATATAAAATTTATAAAACAAACCAACCATTGGTTCATTATAAAAATTTATATATATATAAAATTTATATAACCTTTTATAAAATAAACCAAAATAGCCTTATCCTCTTATGGTGGTGGTCGGCCATGACAAGAAGAGAGGAGGCCCCCTCCTTGGCCGACCCATCTAACCCCAATTGGATCAAATCCCTTAATGGATTAAACTTATTTAATTCACCCATTAAGTCTTTAAAAGACTTAGTCATTCTATGCTTCCAATGCGTCTGAAATAAATTCAGTTTTGACTATTGTTTGGACTTACCAAACATAGTCTATCTCGATTGGAGAATCCAATTCTCAACTCGTTTTAAATCCTTTGAATTACTCGTTATGCGTGTGACCAAATAGGCTTTCAATTTATGTTGGCCGTCCATAATTAACTAATTAATTATAGAACGATCATGAGTGGCACCTAGTAGTACATCATGATCCCAATTAATTGAAAGATCAACGGTTGACCTCAGAAATGATTCTGAAACCTTCAGCAGCTATAATGAATCGTGCCACATTCCCTTCACCATCTTATTCCCACTTGTTTCAGGACATGGTCTATGTGTGTCAGTCCCCACTAGGCTGACTACGTCACACCTAGCCCAAGTAACGTTTCCTCGTCCTATGAATTCTAATTACTCTCAAGTATTTAAGAGATTCATACTCTGAACATGTCATGCTCTGGCCAGAGGCTTCGAGTAACAATCCGATGATAGGCCTCGGGTATACATCTCCTCGCAAGGAGTGGTGAATCCTTTGTAGGCTGTTCAAACATCTTCGGGCACTTCGGCTTATACCCAATCATCCTGGGTCCACACCTCCTTAGAGATGCTTGCTTAAGATGTCAAAGTATAAGTCTCCATGACCAAGATGACTTGAACACCGCAAGTCAAAGGAACATCACACATAAGCTGCAGTAAGAACTTCACTGACATATCTATATGTAGACTACCATATGAAGTTTTACAGTCAGTCACTCCAATGAACTAGTTCCCTTAACTAGCATTCATGTTTATCTCCGGACATCTCCATGTCACCAGCCAGTGAGAATCAGCTGATTAGAGAATAACCCATGCTAGTCTCAACAGAATTGATAGTGTCCGTATTTATCAATTCATCGACTAGGGACAATTTCAATACTTCACAATTGCACATGTAGAGATAATCACTAGTTGTGAATTCATCACAAATTCTCTCATGCTGTGAATTGTATTGCGGACATTCAGTAAATGAGTTTAAGATCTCAATCAAATACACAAGCATGTATACTCAAATAGTGAATATTTATTTATTAGAATAAATGATTACAATCATAAGGTGATTGCCTTAGGATACTTCTCTCATATCACTAACAAAGAGATCACACAAGAAGGAACACTCACAAAGATCTCACAGGAATGCAACAAGATCGCTCAAGCACAAAGCAATAGAGAGCACAACCCCACAGCAAAAACTTCACTCGTTTTCCTGTCTTCCCTTGTTGTCGCTCCTCTGCTTCCAACCTCGTCTTAAGCCTCTGCTCCCATCACCAGGCTCTCCATCAGCATCCACTAAAGCCACAGCCTGACCCCCTGACTCCCTGAGCACTCAGTCCACTGAAGACCCTCTCCAGCTGAGCCTCCGTCAGTTGCCAGCTGCTCTCCAGATGCCGTTGAGACCTGAAACAAGGAATCAGCCAAACCTGCTCCAAGGAAAGCCTCCCATTGACTCTCCTCCAATGTTTGAATCATCCCTGTAAAGCCTGCACACTCCAATAGGAGCTTAGCAACTCATATCAAACATTATCAGCAATGTATCAGAGAATCGGCAGAGAAAACAGTCGCGATCAGAGCTTCTGACAGCGTATTTGAATTAAAGTTCTGCTCCTGATCGGTCCCCAGACCGATCAGGAAGGACCCTGATCGGTCACCAGACCGATCCAGCAGTCTTCTGCACACTCCTGATTGGTCCCCAGACCAATCCAGTATTCTGCTGCACACTCCAGATCGGTCGCCAGACCAATCAGGCTCCAGCCTGATCGGTCACCAGACCGATCAGGCTGCTTCCTGACCGATCAGGAGTCATCCTGATCGGTTATAGTGAGAACCTTGCGACAAATGATCGTTCACTAGACCTATCTGAACAGTATCCCAGATCGGTCACCAGACCGATCAGGAGTAGATCAGCAGGGGAACTCAACTCACTGTGGGCTCCCTGATCGGTCACCAGACCGATCAGGAGCTGTGCAGTGAGTGAAACGCATACTCCCTGATCGGTCTTCAGACCGATCAGTCATCGCTGGATCGGTCACTAGACCGATCCACGAAGGAGCACCGTGCCAATCTCCCTGATCGGTCACCAGACCGATCCAGGGGCTCCAACCTAGCCCTCCAAGCTAGGGTTTCATCCAACCTAGCCCTCCAAGCTAGGACCTGACCCTCCAAGCCAAGATTTTTCACCTAACCCTCCAAGTTGGGACTTTTCACCTAACCCTCCAAGTTAGGACTATTCACCTAGCTCTCCAAGCTAGGACTTTTCACCCAACCCTTCCGAATTAGGACTTTTCCACACCTAGCCCTCCAAGCTAGGATTTTTCACCTAACCCTCCAAGTTGGGACTTTTCACCTAACCCTCCAAGTTAGGACTTTTCACCTAGCCCTCCAAGCTAGGACTTTTCACCCAACCCTTCCGAATTAGGACTTTTCAACACCTAGCCCTCCAAGCTAGGAACCTAACCCTCCAAGTTAGAACTTTTCACCCAACCCTTCCGAATTAGGACTTTTCAACACCTAGCCCTCCAGGCTAGGATTTTTCACACCTAACCCTCCAGGTTAGGACTTTTCACCACCTAGCCCTCCAAGCTAGTATTTTCCAATCACTCCGTGCCTAATCCCTGATTAGGACTTAATCATAATCATAATCAACCTAAACTAAAATGGATGTCAACACCAAAACAACAATCAGGGTCAGACTGCATCAACAACCTTCTCTCTTCCTCCTCTCATCGCACACCACAAAAGGAAGAGAAGAGCTCTTCCTTTATCTAGTAGTAGTCGACCACCAAGTGGATGAGAAGACGAGTAGAGAAGAGGATGAAAGAAGAAGAGCTTTCTTCCCATGCCGGCGTGCCCTAGGAGAGAGAAGGGAGAGAGAAGGGAGAGAAGAGGCTTAAGGTTGGATGATTAATTGGATGCCTTGGTCTCATTACTACATGGGTATATATAGGGCTACAATAGGGACCATGAGGAGGAGTTGGGTCTTGGCCACCTAATGGATCAAGGCTCGATCCATTAATGATGATCCATTCCACTAGAGGATCGCCATTGATCTACCTCACCAACCCCCATATTTAAATATGGGCTCTACCTATTATGAGTACAAGTATCTCCCCATGTTTAAGATATCGAATGTCCACTGATTAATTTAAATTACTGACAATTTTAATTAATCAACATCTAACTCTTTGAGTAGTACCACTCAACCTTATCATCATGTTTGACCAAGTCCACCTGCAGGATTTAACATGATGAACCTTATGAGCTCCTCAAAGGGACATCATCAACCTGACTCACCAGGACACGGTTTCTTTCTATAATCAACGGCACACCATATAAATAATATTATTTCTCAATTTACCGGGTCAATCGATTTAACAGAATAAATCTCGCCCATTAGTAAATCAAAAAAATAAATATTAAATGCATGCGCCGTAATTATATTGGGATTAAGAGCATGTACTCCATAATAACTGAGGTCTAATTTAATTATAAAGTCAATATAAATTGAATCACCTCTATGTCGGTCCTGCTCAATACGCACAAAATGTACTAGTGTAATTTTATGGTCATGATAAACCAACACCAAATTACACTACAACTACCCTGATCGTTTGTCCAAATCCATCTTGGTTGTGAGCCTCTATTTATACATTACAAGGGACTGATAACATGATCTTCTGTGTGACACCACACACCATGTTATCTACAATGTAAAGTATCAGACAATATGCACATACTAATATAAACATGCAAACAGTGATCTTGTGATTCTCTTTCAAAATGTAGATGTCTATAAAAGCAAGGCTTTTAGTACATATCCTAACAGTTGAGGCATATAAGGCGGAGTTCATTGAGACAATATTCCATTGTCCCTTAGATAATCTTGAAACTCTTGACTAAGTATTCACCACCTCAATTGAATAGAAGTATTTTAATACTTTTGTCAAGCTATATCTCTACATCATTTTTGAATTCTTTGAACCTTTCAAAAGCCTCAAACTTGTATTTCAATAATACACATACCCAAATAGGATGGGGAACGTGCCCTCACCTACTCCTCTCAAGAAAGTTTACCTTTCTTCCAGCCCCCGGTTGGACTTTCGCTCAACAGTGGATCTTGACTTTGGAATTCTAGAAGTCCAATCCTATCCGTCTCGACTCCTGACCATTTTCCTTGATTTGCCAAAACTTCTACCCAATCTCCTTGACCAGGATTTAGTGCATAATTCTCCAAACTATGATTTCGTTCCCAACCAACACAGTCAAGATTTAGTGCCCAGCCCTTCAGACCAAGTCATCATTGCCCAACCCACACAACCATGACTTAGTGCCCAATCCTCTAAATCAGGTCTTGGTTGCCCAACCCACACGGTTAGAACTTAGTGCCCATTCTTCCAGACCAGGACTTAGTGCCTAGTACAACTAGGACTTTCTTGCACACTCAAATCAACTCGTTAGAACACAAACAACCTTAACTTTGAACATTTCCAATATCAAATCTTAGGATCGATTAGTCAGTGCTTCCAGCACCAACAATCACATATATATGAGCCACACCCTATACCTAATATCCAAGCATCAGAGAAAATAGTTTGGCATTCAATAATGAAGATACCTAAAGCAAATGGGGCATCAGATCCCTTCATCTTCTTCATAGATATAAGATAAATCTTGCAGTTTCTTCGCTAGTGTCTTATCTTGACATAATGGTGACATGGGCACTTTAGTCCAGGTTCTACTGCCTTGGCCTTTTTCTTCCTTTTGGTCTGATGTTTTGACTTCCTCTTATAACCATTCTTCAAAGAGTCAACTAACATCACCAACTTCTGTTCTTTCTTAACAGACATCTCTACATCCATGAGCATGTTGATCAACTCTAGAATTGTGGATTCAATATACTTCATCCGATATATCATCACAAAGTGTGAATAACTATCAGGAAAACTATGTAGATTAAATAAATATTTAATTCATGATCCATTACAAAATCAAATGTTCCCAACCTCTCAATGTAGTTGTCTTTAGAACAGGTTGTACCATAAATGAGCTCTCTTGCATCCGTGAGCAAAAGAGGAGCTAGAGACGTCAAACCGTTCTGATCTCGCTTGTTCATCAAATAACTCATGATGAAAAACAATAGTATAGGCATTCATATGCTCATGCTAGTTTTACAATTCGAGAGACATTGAGGCTATCATGATGCAACTGGCTAGTTCTGAGTTAGTCATGTGCAGAGGACATATGCAAGCTTTTCAGTCTTGAGAATAATTCTCAAATTCCTATACCAGTCTAGGAAATTCGGCTTAGTCAAGTTGTTTATATCTAAAATCGAGCGCAAATTCAAAGACGCCATGCATATATTAATTACCTAGAAATACATACTTGAGCAAATATGAGAGAGATTATTCACTTTGTAAATGTAAACATTTTACATACATACATACATAAATCCCATTTATTTATTGAATTCAAGAGCCTTTTGAATTTGGGAGATTGTATATTTTCTCCCAATGGGTTGATGTCCAATATAGAGAAGATCAACCTTGGAGTAAGTCCAAATAGACAATTGTGAGGTAGGTATCACATGTACCAATTATGTATCGCGTATATATAACTATCACATTATGCTAACATCTAATTGATATTCGTATAAACATCTGGTTGTTAACACATTAACAAGTATATATCATATGTATATCACCCAACTCACTTCTATCCACATTAACCTTGGAGTGAGTCCAACAAGTTAATGTTTCAAGTTAAGGTCGACTCGTTAATCACAAGATCATATCTTAATGGTTTAAACATATCTAATTTCAAATCGAGCTTGGAGTGAGTCCAACAACTTAAACAAGAAATCAGACTCTGGTTCATACCATATTAACGGAAGGTGCAAACTTTAATTTTTGACATAAGAGATTTAGGTCTCATCGTCATCATACAAATGTACTATCTACATGACATCACACACATGACATAAATGATGACATGACATATTACACGCATGTCATAATTTATGGTATAATAAATGCATCTATATAGCATACATTATGGAATGAATATGGTATTAATGATGTCATAATTGTCATAATTTTATTTGGAAATAAAATATATCTTAAGGATTTGATTTCCATAAATCAAAAACCCCTAATTAGATTAGGAAAATATTTCCAAATCTAATCAATGATTTTAATCAAGAATTAATTCCTTAATTAAATTAGGAACTAATTCCAAATTTAATTAATTAGGAAACAATTTACTAATTAAAATTTTCTTAATTAAAATTTCTTTAATAATTTTAGAAATCTTTCAAAATTGGAATCTCCTAACAAATTAGAAAATTGTTTAAAACTTGAAACTTGCTGACAAATTAGGAAAAATTTTCAAAAGTATAATTTCCCAATAATTTCATAAAATTTATAAAATTGAAAAAATTGCCTAATAATTTAGGAAACTTTCCAAAATAGTAATTTTTTAAAAATAGAATATATTTCCAAAAAATTAATTAACTACGACTATGACTCGTAAAACCATTTTATAATCATGTTGAAGCACGATCAGGCTCTGATACCATTGTTGGGGATCATGATGTGGTGTATGTTAAAACATGTTTCGCAAACATGCACAGCGGAGGAAAAAAATAATAAAATAATTTCCTAATTATTACATAACACACACCACATGCATATGAGAACATATCCATATAGACATGATCATAAAACAAACTTTTATGAAAATAAAATTAAACTAGTTATAGTTGACGGATGACGTGGAGAGGTAATGATATCAACCAAGCGATGCTTTAGAGCTTTGCCTCTATTCGTATCCAAGTCGAGTTCTTGTTAAGACAATTTAACAAATCCCAAGTCGTGTCTCCTTTTCAATACTTGCTGGAGGAAGGAGATGGAACAATTTGAGAGAGGGATCTCAGCACGATTAGTGCCCGACGACCTAAGAAACCTGACGACACAAAACGACCAGTGAGAACAACCTTTGTTGTCGCTATTTGAGATGTTTATCACCATTGTTTGATGATGTGGCCGGTAGTGGGGGTCCGGAGGTTGGAGAGCAAATGACTGAGGGAAGGGAAACTGATGGCCAGCCTTGCTATAGCACGGGTCGGGCGGCGGTGCGGGCTAAGGCGGGCAGGAAGCTTGCGGTGGCGGGTCTATAGTTGGAGGGATTGAGCTCCATCGTCGTTCTAGCCGGCAAGAGACTTCTAGCTAGAGGGGAGGAGGTGTCGGCATCCTTAGGTGGCGGTGGCAGCGGTGCTTCTTGTTGGGACCGGGTGCATGTTGACATGGATGCGGGTTCGTAATTTTAAAATTAATTACGTGCAGCGGAAGGTTTAGCATAAATAATTTCTCAAATTATTTAACCACACATCTAAGCATACAACCTTATGTTGTGTAGACATGATCATATGTTTAAAATTTTGCAGAAACGTAAACTAATTTACTTGTTACCTCGCGTAACTCGAAGAAAGGGACGAGATCCAACCGTAAGCGTCCCTTGGAAGCTCCGCCTCTATTCGCGTCCACGCCGAGTTTTCCTCGGGATGACTTCGCAAAGCAACGAGTTTAGTGCCGACAAGAACTACTAGATTCTCCAAAGGCACGACAAGAATACCAAGAGAGAGATGGGAAGACTAACCACCAAACGAAGAACGAAATCAAGATTCCGAGAAGGAAGGAGTTGCGCCCGCTTCTTCTTCTTCTTACGGCAGCTGTTTGGTGGCCAAGGGTGGCTGAAGCTCATGGCAGCAAGGGCCTCCTTTAGGGCCGGCGGCACTAGAGAAGGGAGAGGGAGAGAAGGAGAGAGAGAGAGGGCTTATTCCTAGATCTCTTAGATTTATCTCCAAGCCTTACCTTGGTTCCTTTATATAGTGGCCTCTCAACCGCCAAGTCTCCTTTTTATGGAATAAATTTTTATAAGAAATTTATCATATAAATTTTTCTATGATTTATTCCATCATGCCAAGTTTTTATCATAATTTAATTTATGATAACAACAACCATGTCTCCCTTTTCTTATGGAATAAATTTTCATAAGAAATTTATTATATAAATTTTTCTTATCATGGAAAATCAATTCATAATTGATTTTATAAAATAAACTATTCAAAGTTTATTTTAATTTCTATGAAAATAATAAACCAAACCTCGATTTATAAAATTTATATTATCCATAATTTTATAAAACAAACCACACTTAGTTTATTTTATAACTTGAACAAAACAATTTGGTTTTCCCTTTTGTTGTGGCCGGCCAAGCAAAGAGGGTGGGGACCTTCTTTGGCCGGTCAAACCCAAGCCAAGACCTTATGAATTAAACTCATTTAATTCGTCCAATAAGTCTTCAAAAGACTTAGTCATTTTATGCTTCTGATGCGTCTCTGAAAAATTCAGATTCGATTTATCTCTCTTGATCGGAAAATTCAATTTCCAACTCGTTTTAAATCCCTCGGATTAGTCGTAGTGCGTGTGACTAAATAGGCTTTCGATTTATGTTGGCCATCTATAATTAACCAATTATAGAACGATCATGAGTGGCACCTAGTAGTACACATGATCCCCAATTAATCGAAAGATCAACAGTTGACCTCAGAAATGATTCTGAAAACATTCAGCAGCTTTAATGAATCGTGCCTCATTCCCTTCACCATCTTATACCCACTTGGTTCAAGACACGGTCTATGTGTGTCAGTCCCCACTAGGCTGACTACGTCACACCTAGCCCAAGCAATGTTATCTCGTCCGACGGATTCTAATTACTCTCATGTATCTAAGAGATTCATACTCTGAACATGTCATGCTCTGGCCAGAGGCTTCGAGTAACAATCCGACGATAGGCCTTGGGTATACATCTCCTCGCAAGGAGTGGTGAATCCTTTGTAGGCTATTCAAACATCTTCGGGCACTTCGGCTTATACCCAATCATCCTGGGTCCACACCTCCTTGGAGATGCTTGCTTAAGATGTCAAAGTATAAGTCTCCATGACCAAGATGACTTGAACACCGCAAGTCAAAGGAACATCGCACTTAAGCTGCAGTAAGAACTTCATTGACATATCTATATGTAGATTACCATATGAAGTTTTACAGTCAGTCACTCCAATGAACTAGTTCCCTTAACTAGCATTCATGTTTATCTCCGAACATCCCAATGTTACCAGCCAGTGAGAATCAGCTGATTAGAGAATAACCCATGCTAGTCTCAACAGAATTGATAGTGTCCGTATTTATCAATTCATCGACTAGGGACAATTTCAATACTTCACAATTGCACATGTAGAGATAATCACTAGTTGTGAATTCATCACAAATTCTCTCATGCTGTGAATTGTATTGCGGATATTCAGTAAATGAGTTTAAGATCTCAATCAAATACATAAACACGTATACTCAAATAGTGAATATTCATTTATTAAAATAAATGATTACAATCATAAGGCGATTGCCTTAGGACACTTCTCTCATATCACTAACAAACTCCCACTTGGCCTAATGCCAATCGCTATGGTATCCAATACCACAGGCTCTAACATGACCCTCAAACTTGCTTTGAGGCAAGGCCTTAGTTAAAGGATCCGATAAATTCCTTTCAGTGGAAATTTTCTCAATTTGTATATCATTCCTACTTATAATCTCTCTGATCAGATGATAGCGGCGAAGCACATGTTTGGATCGCTGATGAGACCTTGGTTCCTTTGCTTGTGCAATAGCTCCATTGTTGTCTCAGTAAACCGGTATTGCTTCATCAATGGTTGGAACCACACCAAGTTCTGTGACAAACTTCTTGATCCAGACTGCTTCCTTTGCTGCTTCCGAAGCTGCAATATATTCCACTTCCGTGGTAGAATCCGCTACAGTGTCTTGCTTGGAACTCTTCCAACTTATTGCACCTCCATTTAGAATAAATACGTATCTGGACTGAGATTTGGAGTCATCCTTATCTGTCTGGAAACTGGCATCTGTATACCCACATATTATCATATCACCTTCTCCATATATTAAGAACACATCCTTAGTTCTTCTTAAGTACTTAAGGATTGTCTTGATAGCCGCCCAATGATCCATTCCTGGATCAGACTGGTATCTGCTTGTGACGCTCAGAGCATATGATACATCGGGCCTAGTACATAACATAGCATACATGATAGATCCTATCGCGGATGCATAGGGAATCTTATTCATGCAAATCCTCTCGTCTTCTGTGCGCGGACACATAGACTTTGAAAGGTTGATCCCATGCCTGATGGGAAGGTAACCTTTCTTGGATTCCGACATGCTAGACCTTATTAGCACTCAGTCTATATATGTAGACTGTGAAAGACCAAGCAATCGTTTTGATCTATCTCTATAGATTCTAATCCTAAGGATATAGGTTGCTTCTCCCAGGTCTTTCATGGAGAAAGTTTTGGACAACCAAATTTTAACTGACTGTAAGACTGATATATCGTTTCCTATAAGTAATACGTCATCGACATATAACACCAGGAATACGACTGCACTCCCACTAACCTTCTTGTACACACAAGGTTCGTCAGGATTTTGTGAGAAATCAAACTCTTTGATTGTCTCATCAAAACGGATGTTCCAGCTCATGGATGCTTGCTTTACTCCATATATGGATCGTCGAAGCTTACATACATTGGTTTTATCAACCGTTGTGAAACCTTCAGGTTGTATCATGTATACATCCTCAAGCAAGTTTCCATTAAGGAAAGCTGTTTTCACATCCATTTGTCATATCTCATAATCATAATGAGCTGCTATGGCCAGGAGCATTCGAATAGATTTGAGCATAGCTACTGGCGAATATGTTTCGTCATAATCAATTCATTGTTTCTGACGATATCCTTTTGCCACTAATCTAGCCTTAAAGGTAACAACATTACCTTCCATGTCGGTTTTCTTCTTGAAAACCCACTTGCACCCTATGGGCTTAATCCCTTCAGGTGGGTTAATCAAGTCCCATACTTGATTTCGTACATGGAATCCATTTCCGACTTCATGGCTTCAAGCCATTTGACCCTTTCTGAACTTTTCAGAACATCATCATAACTGATAGGTTCGTCGTCGCTAATGAGTAACACGTCGTTCGATTCACTTACGAGAAATCCATATCTCTTTGGAATATTGCGTGTCCTATCAGATCTACGAAGAAGTGGTGTTGTATTAGGTTCAACTGATAGCTCATCATTATGAGTTATTGGTTGTGGGTCTAGACTAGGTGTCTCTGTAATGTCTACTGGAGTTTCTTAAACTTCTTCAAGTTCAATACTACTCCCACTGTTTTCTTGTAAAAGAAGTTCTTTTTCCAGAAATACAGCATGCCTTGAAACAAACACCTTTTGTTCCAAGGGATGATAGAATTGGTAACCCTTTGTTTCCTTAGGGTATCCAATAAATAGACATTTATCAGACTTAGCATCCAATTTGTCTGATACAGTCCGCTTCACATAAGCAGGACAACCCCATATCTTAAGGTGAGTTAAGTGAGGTTTCTTACTATTCCACGTCTCATATGGAGTAGTAGAGACTACCTTGGTCGGGACTCTGTTTAGCAAGTAAACAGCTGTCTTAAGCGCATAGCCCCAAAAGGATTTTGGAAGAGTTGCATGATTCATCATAGATCTAACCATGTCCATCAAGGTTCGGTTATGCCTCTCAGATACACCATTATGCTGTGGTGTATATGGCGGAGTCCATTGAGATAATATCCCATTGTCCCTAAGATAATCTTGAAACTCTTGGCTTAAGTATTCACCACCCCGATCGGATTGAAGTATCTTAATACTTTTGCCAAGCTATTTCTCTACTTCACTTCTGAACTCTTTGAATTTCTCAAAAGCTTCAGATTTGTGTTTCATTAATTAAGAACACATACCCGAATCGTGAGTGATCATCGATAAAGGTAATGAAGTAGCTATAGCCTCCTTGTGCAAGAGTTGACATTGGTCCACATACATCAGTATGTATTAGACCAAGCAATTCTCCCACTGGTTTACCTTTTCCGGAAAAGGGTAATTTGGCCATCTTGCCTTTTAAGCATGATTCGCAAGTATCAAATGAACCGGGTTCAAATGATCCAGAATTCCACATCGGTGTAATTCGGTCATGCGTTTCTTACTTACATGGCCAAGACGACAATGCCACGTATAGGAGTCTATTTGATTATCTATTCATGCACGTTTGTTGCTAACTTCGATATTGAAAATGTCACCGGATAAATCTAACGTGTAGATACCATTGCATAAAGTTCCGGTCCCATAAAGAACACCATTAAAGTTATGTAACAACAATTGTTACTAAAAGTTAAATGATAACACTTTTCATTCAAGCATGAAATAGATACAATGTTCTTTATTAATGAAGGAACAAAATAACAATTATCCAATTCTAAGACAAGTCCAGTAGGGAGCTTTAGCAAATATGTTCCGATGGCAACAGCAGCAATCTTTGCTCCATTTCCAACTCGCAAATTTGCTTCTCCCTTGACGAGTCTTCTTCTATTCCTTAGCCCCTGTATGTCATTACATATATGTGAGCTACACCCAGTGTCAAGTACCCAGGTGGATGAGGAAATAGAGTGACATTCAATAACGAAGATACCTGAAGAGAATGGGGCATCAGATGCCTTCTTCTTCAAGGACTCAAGATAAACCTTGTAGTTTCTTCGCCAGTGACCCTCCTTGCCGCAGTGATGGCAAGTGCCTTTTGGGGTCTTTTAAGTCTTTTTGGCCTTTTTCTTCTTTCCCTTATTCTGTTCTTTGGCCTTCCTCTTAGAGCCTTTCTTCGAGGAACCAACTAACAGTACCGTCTTCTGATCCTGCTTTACAGAAGGCTCTATAGTCTTCAGCAGGTTGAGCAACTCAGGAATGGTAGTCTCCAGTTTGTTCATCCGATAGTTCATCACAAATTGTGAATAACTTTTGGGCAAACAATGCAGAATTAAGTCAATACTTAGTTCATGATCCATTGCAAAACCGAGTGTGCTCAGTCGCTCAATGTACCCCAACATCTTCAACACAAACTGTGAGACAGAAGTGCCTTCCTGCATCTTAGAGGTGAAGAGGAGTCTGGAGACCTCGAACCTTTCGGATCTCGCCTGCTCGTCAAATAGCTCATGAAGATGGAAGATAATGGTATAAGCATCCATATGCTCATGCTGCTTTTGCAGCTCAGGTACCATAGAGGCTAGCATGATGCAACTCGCATGTTCAGAATCGTTTACATGTTTCTGATAGGCCACTAACTGGTCTGGAGTTGCATTTTCTGGAGGACGGTTGGGAAGTAGTTCTTCAAGGACATAAGCAAGCTTTTCTGCCTTGAGGACTATCCTTAGGTTTCGAAGCCAGTCCATGAAGTTTGGCCCAGTCAGCTTATTGGTGTCCAAAATGGAACGCAAATTCAGAGAAGGCATGATCAAGTGATTATCCTAGAAATACAAATTGAGCTTATGTGAGAAGAATGATGAAGAATGCATCAATATACATTAATTAAATCCTATTTATTTTTCGAATTGAATAACCCTTTTTATCAATTCGGGAGATCGTAGGAACATCTCCAAATAGGTTGATATCCAACCATAGATAAGACCAACCATGGCTGTGTCCATCAAGTTATTCTTAGCTATGAAGGTAGGTAATTATACCGATTACATATTACACATATGTAACTATCACATTATGCTATCAACTAATTGAATGTTTGCATATATCATTGGGTTGTTAACTCATTAACAAGTATGCAACAATACACATAGCACCCAACTGCACCTCTCTTTATATCGACCTTGGATGTGGCACAACAAATCGATGCTCCAAGCTTAAGGCTGACC
>JAGFNQ010000108.1:595456-687830 GCA_024364735.1 Boesenbergia rotunda
GGATGCGGGTTTTTCGTAATTTTAAAATTAATTACGTGCAGCGGAAGGTTTAGCATAAATAATTTCTCAAATTATTTAACCACACATCTAAGCATACAACCTTATGTTGTGTAGACATGATCATATGTTTAAAATTTTGCAGAAACGTAAACTAATTTACTTGTTACCTCGCGTAACTCGAAGAAAGGGACGAGATCCAACCGTAAGCGACCCTTGGAAGCTCCGCCTCTATTCGCGTCCACGCTGAGTTTTCCTCGGGATGACTTCGCAAAGCAACGAGTTTAGTGCCGACAAGAACTACTAGATTCTCCAAAGGCATGACAAGAATACCAAGAGAGAGATGGGAAGACTAACCACCAAACGAAGAACGGAATCAAGATTCCGAGAAGGAAGGAGTTGCGCCCGCTTCTTCTTCTTCTTACGGCAGCTGTTTGGTGGCCAAGGGTGGCTGAAGCTCATGGCAGCAAGGGCCTCCTTTAGGGCCGGTGGCACTAGAGAAGGGAGAGGGAGAGAAGGAGAGAGAGAGAGGGCTTATTCCTAGATCTCTTAGATTATTCCAAGCCTTGCCTTGGTTCCTTTATATAGTGGCCTCTCAACGCCAAGTCTCCTTTTTATGGAATAAATTTTATAAGAAATTTATCATATAAATTTTTCTATGATTTATTCCATCATGCCAAGTTTTTATCATAATTTAATTTATGATAAAACAACCATGTCTCCCTTTTCTTATGGAATAAATTTTCATAAGAAATTTATTATATAAATTTTTCTTATCATGGAAAATCAATTCATAATTGATTTTATAAAAATAAACTATTCAAAGTTTATTTTAATTTCTATGAAAATAATAAACCAAACCTCGATTTATAAAATTTATATTATCCATAATTTTATAAAACAAACCACACTTAGTTTATTTTATAACTTGAACAAAACAATTTGGTTTTCCCTTTTGTTGTGGCCGGCCAAGCAAAGAGGGTGGGACCTCTTTGGCCGGTCAACCCAAGCCAGACCTTATGAATTAAACTCATTTAATTCGTCCAATAAGTCTTCAAAAGACTTAGCCATTTTATGCTTCTGATGCGTCTCTGAAAAATTCAGATTCGATTTATCTCTCTTGATCGGAAAATCCAATTTTCAACTCGTTTTAAATCCCTCGGATTAGTCGTAGTGTGTGTGACTAAATAGGCTTTCGATTTATGTTGGTCATCTATAATTAACCAATTATAGAACGATCATGAGTGGCACCTAGTAGTACACATGATCGCCAATTAATCGAAAGATCAACGGTTGACCTCAGAAATGATTCTGAAAACATTCAGCAGCTTTAATGAATCGTGCCTCATTCCCTTCACCATCTTATACCCACTTGGTTCAAGACACAGTCTATCTGTGTCAGTCCCCACTAGGCTGACTACGTCACACCTAGCCCAAGCAATGTTATCTCGTCCGACGGATTCTAATTACTCTCATGTATCTAAGAGATTCATACTCTGAACATGTCATGCTCTGGCCAGAGGCTTCGAGTAACAATCCGACGATAGGCCTTGGGTATACATCTCCTCGCAAGGAGTGGTGAATCCTTTGTAGGCTATTCAAACATCTTCGGGCACTTCGGCTTATACCCAATCATCCTGGGTCCACACCTCCTTGGAGATGCTTGCTTAAGATGTAAAGTATAAGTCTCCATGACCAAGATGACTTGAACACCGCAAGTCAAAGGAACATCGCACTTAAGCTGCAGTAAGAACTTCATTGACATATCTATATGTAGATTACCATATGAAGTTTTACAGTCAGTCACTCCAATGAACTAGTTCCCTTAACTAGCATTCATGTTTATCTCCGGACATCCCAATGTTACCAGCCAGTGAGAATCAGCTGATTAGAGAATAACCCATGCTAGTCTCAACAGAATTGATAGTTCCGTATTTATCAATTCATCGACTAGGGACAATTTCAATACTTCACAATTGCACATGTAGAGATAATCACTAGTTGTGAATTCATCACAAATTCTCTCATGCTGTGAATTGTATTGCGGAATTCAGTAAATGAGTTTAAGATCTCAATCAAATACATAAACACGTATACTCAAATAGTGAATATTCATTTATTAAAATAAATGATTACAATCATAAGGCGATTGCCTTAGGACACTTCTCTCATATCACTAACAAACTCCCACTTGGCCTAATGCCAATCGCTACGGTATCCAATACCACAGGCTCTAACATGACCCTCAAACTTGCTTTGAGGCAAGGCCTTAGTTAAAGGATCCGCTAAATTCCTTTCAGTGGAAATTTTTTCAATTTGTATATCATTCCTACTTATAATCTCTCTGATCAGATGATAGCGGCGAAGCACATGTTTGGATCGCTGATGAGACCTTGGTTCCTTTGCTTGTGCAATAGCTCCATTGTTGTCGCAGTAAACCGGTATTGCTTCATCAATGGTTGGAACCACACCAAGTTCTGAGACAAACTTCTTGATCCAGACTGCTTCCTTTGCTGCTTCCGAAGCTGCAATATATTCCGCTTCCGTGGTAGAATCCGCTACAGTGTCTTGCTTGGAACTCTTCCAACTTATTGCGCCTCCATTTAAAATAAATACGTATCTGGACTGAGATTTGGAGTCATCCTTATCTGTCTGGAAACTGGCATCTGTATACCCACGTATTATCATATCACCTTCTCCATATATTAAGAACACATCCTTAGTTCTTCTTAAGTACTTAAGGATTGTCTTGACAGCCGCCCAATGATCCATTCCTGGATCAGACTGGTATCTGCTTGTGACGCTCAGAGCATATGATACATCGGGCCTAGTACATAACATAGCATACATGATAGATCCTATCGCGGATGCATAAGGAATCTTATTCATGCAAATCCTCTCGTCTTCTGTGCGCGGACACATAGACTTTGAAAGGTTGATCCCATGCCTGATGGGAAGGTAACCTTTCTTGGATTCCGACATGCTAAACCTTTTAGCACTCGGTCTATATATGTAGACTGTGAAAGACCAAGCAATCGTTTTGATCTATCTCTATAGATTCTAATCCAAGGATATAGGTTGCTTCTCCCAGGTCTTTCATGGAGAAAGTTTTGGACAACCAAATTTTAACTGACTGTAAGACTGATATATCGTTTCCTATAAGTAATATGTCATCGACATATAACACCAGGAATACGACTGCACTCCCACTAACCTTCTTGTACACACAAGGTTCGTCAGGATTTTGTGAGAAATCAAACTCTTTGATTGTCTCATCAAAACGGATGTTCCAGCTCATGGATGCTTGCTTTATCCATATATGGATCGTCGAAGCTTGCATACATTGGTTTTATCAACCGTTGTGAAACCTTCAGGTTGTATCATATATACATCCTCAAGCAGTTTCCATTAAGGAAAGCTGTTTTCACATCCATTTGTCATATCTCATAATCATAATGAGCTGCTATGGCCAGGAGCATCCGAATGGATTTGAGCATAGCTACTGGCGAATAGGTTTCGTCATAATCAATTCCTTGTTTCTGACGATATCCTTTTGCCACTAACCTAGCCTTAAAGATAACAACATTACCTTCCATGTCGGTTTTCTTCTTGAAAACCCACTTGCACCCTATGGGTTTAATCCCTTCAGGTGGGTTAATCAAGTCCCATACTTGATTTTCGTACATGGAATCCATTTCCGACTTCATGGCTTCAAGCCATTTGACCCTTTCTGAACTTTTCAGAATATCATCATAACTGATAGGTTCGTCATCGCTAATGAGTAACACGTCGTTCGATTCACTTACGAGAAATCCGTATCTCTTTGGAATATTGCGTGTCCTATCAGATCTACGAAAAAGTGGTGTTGTTTTAGGTTCAACTGATAGCTCATCATTATGAGTTATTGGTTGTGGGTCTAGACTAGGTGTCTCTGTAATGTCTACTGGAGTTTCTTGAACTTCTTCAAGTTCAATACTACTCCCACTGTTTTCTTGTAAAAGAAATTCTTTTTCCAGAAATACAGCATGCCTTGAAACAAACACCTTTTGTTCCAAGGGATGATAGAATTGGTAACCCTTTGTTTCCTTAGGGTATCCAATAAATAGACATTTATCAGACTTAGCATCCAATTTGTCTGATACAGTCCGCTTCACATAAGCAGGACAACCCCATATCTTAAGGTGAGTTAAGTGAGGTTTCTTACTATTCCACGTCTCATATGGAGTAGTAGAGACTACCTTGGTCGGGACTCTGTTTAGCAAGTAAACAGCTGTCTTAAGCGCATAGCCCCAAAAGGATTTTGGAAGAGTTGCATGATTCATCATAGATCTAACCATGTCCATCAAGGTTCGGTTATGCCTCTCAGATACACCATTATGCTGTGGTGTATATGGCGGAGTCCATTGAGATAATATCCCATTGTCCCTAAGATAATCTTGAAACTCTTGGCTTAAGTATTCACCACCCCGATCGGATCGAAGTATCTTAATACTTTTGCCAAGCTGTTTCTCTACTTCACTTCTGAACTCTTTGAATTTCTCAAAAGCTTCAGATTTGTGTTTCATTAATTAAGAACACATACCCGAATCGTGAGTGATCATCGATAAAGGTAATGAAGTAGCTATAGCCTCCTTGTGCAAGAGTTGACATTGGTCCACATACATCAGTATGTATTAGACCAAGCAATTCTCCCACTGGTTTACCTTTTCCGGAAAAGGGTAATTTGGCCATCTTGCCTTTTAAGCATGATTCGCAAGTATCAAATGAACCGGGTTCAAATGATCCAGAATTCCACATCGGTGTAATTCGGTCATGCGTTTCTTACTTACATGGCCAAGACGACAATGCCACGTATAGGAGTCTATTTGATTATCTATTCATGCACGTTTGTTGCTAACTTCGATATTGAAAATGTCACCGGATAAATCTAACGTGTAGATACCATTGCATAAAGTTCCGGTCCCATAAAGAACACCATTAAAGTTATGTAACAACAATTGTTACTAAAAGTTAAATGATAACACTTTTCATTCAAGCATGAAATAGATACAATGTTCTTTATTAATGAAGGAACAAAATAACAATTATCCAATTCTAAGACAAGTCCAGTAGGGAGCTTTAGCAAATATGTTCCGATGGCAACAGCAGCAATCTTTGCTCCATTTCCAACTCGCAAATTTGCTTCTCCCTTGACGAGTCTTCTTCTATTCCTTAGCCCCTGTATGTCATTACATATATGTGAGCTACACCCAGTGTCAAGTACCCAGGTGGATGAGGAAATAGAGTGACATTCAATAACGAAGATACCTGAAGAGAATGGGGCATCAGATGCCTTCTTCTTCAAGGACTCAAGATAAACCTTGTAGTTTCTTCGCCAGTGACTCTCCTTGCCGCAGTGATGGCAAGTGCCTTTTGGGTCTTTTAAGTCTTTTTGGCCTTTTTCTTCTTTCCCTTATTCTGTTCTTTGGCCTTCCTCTTAGAGCCTTTCTTCGAGGAACCAACTAACAGTACCGTCTTCTGATCCTGCTTTACAGAAGGCTCTATAGTCTTCAGCAGGTTGAGCAACTCAGGAATGGTAGTCTCCAGTTTGTTCATCCGATAGTTCATCACAAATTGTGAATAACTTTTGGGCAAACAATGCAGAATTAAGTCAATACTTAGTTCATGATCCATTGCAAAACCGAGTGTGCTCAGTCGCTCAATGTACCCCAACATCTTCAACACAAACTGTGAGACAGAAGTGCCTTCCTGCATCTTAGAGGTGAAGAGGAGTCTGGAGACCTCGAACCTTTCGGATCTCGCCTACTCGTCAAATAGCTCATGAAGATGGAAGATGATGGTATAAGCATCCATATGCTCATGCTGCTTTTGCAGCTCAGGTACCATAGAGGCTAGCATGATGCAACTCGCATGTTCATAATCGTTTGCATGTTTCTGATAGGCCACTAACTGGTCTGGAGTTGCATTTTCTGGAGGACGGTTGGGAAGTAGTTCTTCAAGGACATAAGCAAGCTTTTCTGCCTTGAGGACTATCCTTAGGTTTCGAAGCCAGTCCATGAAGTTTGGCCCAGTCAGCTTATTGGTGTCCAAAATGGAACGCAAATTCAGAGAAGACATGATCAAGTGATTATCCTAGAAATACAAATTGAGCTTATGTGAGAAGAATGATGAAGAATGCATCAATATACATTAATTAAATCCTATTTATTTTTCGAATTGAATAACCCTTTTTATCAATTCGGGAGATCGTAGGAACATCTCCAAATAGGTTGATATCCAACCATAGATAAGACCAACCATGGCTGTGTCCATCAAGTTATTCTTAGCTATGAAGGTAGGTAATTATACCGATTACATATTACACATATGTAACTATCACATTATGCTATCAACTAATTGAATGTTTGCATATATCATTGGGTTGTTAACTCATTAACAAGTATGCAACAATACACATAGCACCCAACTGCACCTCTCTTTATATCGACCTTGGCTGTGGCACAACAAATCGATGCTCCAAGCTTAAGGCTGACCCATTAATCAAGAAATAGTTTTAATATGGTTGGAGCTCATTCAACCGTTTAGTCAGGCTTAGATGTGTCCAACAACCAAAACTAAGGATTGACCTCTGACTCCAACTATATTAATCATAAACTAATTCCATGGTTTGAACATGTTGAGGTTCAAGCCGGGCATGGATGTGTCCATCAACCCAAACGAGAAACAAAACTCCGGTTCTAACCATATTAATGGAAGGTGTTGGCCTTAATATTTTGTAAGGAGTTTTTGGGTCTCATCCTTTTCTTTTATGCACATTCATGACATATAATTATGTCATGTTTTAACGATTTCCTTAATAAAGTATGTATGTGACTTAATTTATCAAGTCTCATTAATTGAATTAGGAACTGGATCTCCTAATTCTAATTTCATACTTTATTCAAGGAATTGTTTTGGGAAACAATTTCCTAAATTATCATAATCAATTTCGGAATTAATATGTTTAAGACTTTGATTTCTCTAAATCAAATCTTATTAAATTAAGAGACAGATTCCCTTAATTCAACCACATATTATTTTCATGAAAATCTTATTTAAGGAAATATACTCTATAGGAAACAATTTTCCTAATTAATTTTGGAGACAATAATATGTAAGAGCATCACCTCATAAATCAAATAAGGAAATTATCGTTTGAGAATCACCTCAAAAATTTCCAAGATTTGATCACATATTTTATTTATGGAAAATTAATATCAATAAATAACTTAATTTGGACGGCTCCCCGAGGCTCAATCCAAAATAAGAATTTATTGATAATATAATTTGGACGGCTCCCCGAGGCTCAATCCAAATTAAACATTTGACAATTTAAATTCAATTTAGAAAATTTAATTATAACAACTAACTTTAAATTGGACGGCTCCCCGAGGCTCAATCCAAAATAAAGAATTTTGTAATAATTTAATTTTCAATTATGAATTTAAATGCCAATTAATATTCTCATAATTTGTCTAGACTTTCTTGAAAGAAAGTGCCCAAAATTGCGAGCTTTCCATAATTGGAAAGTTTCCAAAAATAAAAAATTTTCAAATTAATTGTAAGTTTCTAGTACAAAGAAAACTTACGTATTTCCAAAATTAGAAAATTTCCAAAATAAAACATTTCCAAAATTGGAAAGTTTCCAAAAATGGAAGGTTTTCACAATTATCATAAAATTTCAGAAACAGGGATATTTCAAAAGTTTGCGAAATTTCATGAGGATTTCCAAACTTTGAAATTCCTAAATCTAAAATTTACCATAATTGGAAAATTTTCCAAAAATGAGATCATGACAAAGTTTTTCGCAAAACAATTATATGATTATGTCGAACACTAACCGGCTCTGATACCACTGTTGGGACCAGGTGCATGTTGATATGGATGCGGGTTCGTAATTTTAAAATTAATTACGTGCAGCAGAAGGTTTAGCATAAATAATTTCTCAAATTATTGAACCACACATATAAGCATGCAACCTTATGTTGTGTAGACATGATCATATGTTTAAAATTTTGCAGAAACGTAAACTAATTTACTTGTTACCTCGCGTAACTCGAAGAAAGGGACGAGATCCAACTGTAAGCGTCCCTTGGAAGCTCCGCCTCTATTCGCGTCCATGCCGAGTTTTCTTCGGGATGACTTCACAAAGCAACGAGTTTCGTGCCGACAAGAACTACTAGATTCTCCTAAGGCGCGACAAGAATACCAAGAGAGAGATGGGAAGACTAACCACCAAACGAAGAACGGAATCAAGATTCCGGGAAGGAAGGAGTTGCGCCCGCTTCTTCTTCTTCTTACGGCAGCTGTTTGGTGGCCAAGGGTGGCTGAAGCTCACGGCAGCAAGGGCCTCCTTTAGGGCCGGCGGCACTAGAGAAGGGAGAGGGAGAGAAGGAGAGAGAGAGAGAGACGGCTTATTCCTAGATCTCTTAGATTTATCTCCAAGCCTTGCCTTGGTTCCATTATATAGTGGCCTCTCAACCGCCAAATCTCCTTTTTATGGAATAAATTTTCATAAGAAATTTATCATATAAATTTTTCTATGATTTATTCCATCATGCCAAGTTTTTATCATAATTTAATTTATGATAAAAACAACCATGTCTCCCTTTTCTTATGAAATAAATTTTCATAAGAAATTTATTATATAAATTTTTCTTATCATGGAAAATCAATTCATAATTGATTTTATAAAATAAACTATTCAAAGTTTATTTTAATTTCCATGAAAATAATAAACCAAACCTCGATTTATAAAATTTATATTATCCATAATTTTATAAAACAAACCACACTTGATTTATTTTATAACTTGAACCAAACAATTTGGTTTTCCCTTTTGTTGTGGCCGGCCAAGCAAAGAGGGTGGGGACCCTCTTTGGCCGTCCAAACCCAAGCCAAGACCTTATGAATTAAACTCATTTAATTCGTCCAATAAGTCTTCAAAAGACTTAGCCATTTTATGCTTCCGATGCGTCCCTGAAAAATTCAGATTCGATTTATCTCTCTTGATCGGAAAATTAATTTTCAACTCATTTTAAATCCCTCGGATTACTCGTAGTGCGTGTGACTAAATAAGCTTTCGATTTATGTTGGCCGTCTATAATTAACCAATTATAGAACGATCATGAGTGGCACCTAGTAGTACATCATGATCCCCAATTAATCGAAAGATCAACGGTTGACCTCAGAAATGATTCTGAAACCCTTCAGCAGCTATAATGAATCGTGCCTCATTCCCTTCACCATCATATACCCACTTGGTTCAGGACACGGTCTATGTGTGTCAGTCTCCACTAGGCTGACTACGTCACACCTAGCCCAAGCAATGTTATCTCGTCCTACGGATTCTAATTACTCTCATGTATCTAAGAGATTCATACTCTGAACATGTCATGCTCTGGCCAGAGGCTTCGAGTAACAATCCAACGATAGGCCTTGGGTGTACATCTCCTCGCAAGGAGTGGTGAATCCTTTGTAGGTTGTTCAAACATCTTCGGGCACTTCGGCTTATACCCAATCATCCTGGGTCCACACCTCCTTGGAGATGCTTGCTTAAGATGTCAAAGTATAAGTCTCCATGACCAAGATGACTTGAACACCGCAAGTCAAATGAACATCGCACTTAAGCTGCAGTAAGAACTTCATTGACATATCTATATGTAGATTACCATATGAAGTTTTACAGCCAGTCACTCCAATGAACTAGTTCCCTTAACTAGCATTCATGTTTATCTCCATACATCCCAATGTTACCAGCCAGTGAGAATCAGCTGATTAGAGAATAACCCATGCTAGTCTCAACAGAATTGATAGTGTCCGTATTTATCAATTCATCGACTAGGGACAATTTCAATACTTCACAATTGCACATGTAGAGATAATCACTAGTTGTGAATTCATCACAAATTCTCTCATGCTGTGAATTGTATTGCGGGCATTCAGTAAATGAGTTTAAAATCTCAATCAAATACATAAACATGTATACTCAAATAGTGAATATTCATTTATTAAAATAAATGATTACAATCATAAGACGATTGCCTTAGGACACTTCTCTCATATCACTAACACTTCTTGGTCGGTAGTAACAAGAAGGAGAAAGGGAAGGAGAATAAAAACCTAAACCTAATCGAATTAGGTTTTGTGTTCAAGCCTTGTATTGTCTCTTTTTCTCTTCAATCTATATCAATATATAGATTGCCTAATGGGTTAGAGCAAGTCTAATTCCCGTATCCATTAACCCACCACACTTACCATTAGCTTTAAGTTTGGTTCAAAACCAAACCGCTTGGTTCAATAACCAAATCACTTCTAATTAAAATCAAACCATTTGATTATAATTAAACGAAAGAGGGTCCAACTCATCTTCAAAACACGTGGCTAATCCGCACTCCCATTCTGACAAATATCTTCTATATTTGCCATTTCTCTAGTCCAACCAGACTTGGTATCTCTCGATCTAAGAATCAAATTCTCATACTCGTCTTTAAGTCTCTTTGATAAAACTCATAATGTGTGCAATACAATAGGTTTTCGGTTATATTGGTATTCATAATTAACCATTAATTACGAATAGATCATGAGTGACACCTTTATGACCCGCAATTAATCAGAAAATCAACGGTTGATTTCAGATCCTTTTTTGAACCCTTTAGTTGCTTCAATGAGTTGTGTCTCGTTCCTTTCACTCGTTTTATATTCACTTGGTTCAAGACATGATCTATGTGTCAGTCCCCACTAGGCTGACTACGTCACTCATAAACCAAGTTATACTTCCTTATCTTGTGGATTCTAATTACTCAGACTTATGTCTAAGAAAATCATACTTTTGGCATGTGATGGTTTGGCCTAAGGCTTCAAGTAACAATCTTGACAAGTGGTTATAGGATATATGCCCCCCCCATTGAACGGAGCAGTGAATCCTCTATGGGCTATCCAAATACCTTCAGGCACTTCGACTTATACCCAATCATCCTGGGTCCACACCTCGAAGGAGACGTTTATTTAAGATATCAAACTATAAGTCTCCATAACCAAGATGACTTGAATATCTCAAGTCGAAGTAAACTCACACTTAAGTTGCAATGAGATCTTCATTGGCATATCCATAAATGTATAGAATCGTATGAAGTCTTATGACATCTCACTCCAATGCACTTGTTGTCATAACTAACATCTACATTTAACTCTCGACATCCCAATGTCTCCGGCTAGCAAGGAGTAACTACTTGGTTATACCAAGGAGTATAACTCGTACTAGTCTCACAGAATTAATAATATCCGAATATATCAAGTCATCGACTAGGAAAGATTTCAATACATTCTTAATTATAATTTTAGAGATGCTCATTAGTCATGATCCAATTATAAATTCTCTCATGCTATGAATTGTTTTGCAGATGTTCAATAAATGAGTTTAAGATTTAATTATACACGTAGAGAATGTGCACTCAAATAATGAAACTTTATTTATCCAATAAATAGTATATACCATAAGGCGATTTGACTTAGAACATCTCTTAAATATAACACTGGATGGCTTAGAAGTCGGAGGATGGCAGTGGTACGATAGCGATAGCAACAACAACAGCGGAGATCTGGCAAGGGTAGCGAGCCAAGAGCAACAACAACAACAACATGTCGAGAGGTAGTGGCGACAGTCAAAGGCGACGGCGACGACGAAGATCTGGTGAAGGCAGCAGAGGAAGAAAAGTTCCAGCAAAGTCGGCGGCTTGAGGGGAGAAGGGATTGATTGCGGACAGAGTCGTGAGAAAAGGGGCATGAGCGAGAGAGATCAACAGCTAGGGAGGAGGTCCAACGATAGTATCGAGAGAGGGGATGGCCGGCGGCAAAGCACAACGAATGGCACAAGGCAGCGGCCATTCCCCTTTTTCCTTCCTTCCTCCTTGATTGTTTGAGGATTGCTGATGAGCAAGGAGAGAAAGTCTCCGAAAACCTATATATTGGTGATGGCTATCAGCAAAGGACGCGGTAGCTTGGGGCGGCAGGCAAGCCGGAGGCACCGCAGGAAGTCATTGACGCAGGGGAAGAGGAAGTGAGAGGATTAGATCCCTATAGATGTGGAGGCAGCAACGAGTGGAAGACCTAGGGAGAGATGAAGCACCGACAGCCTATGGCGAAAAGGAGAGCTGGCCCTCGTGAGTAGGGATGGCAATGGGGAGGGGTGGGTTTTCCTCATCCTTGCTCTCGAATTATAGTTCAGCTCTCATTCCTAATTTTGTTTAATCAAAGAATCCCTATCTCCGTCCTCATCCTCGCTTCAAATGCCCATTGAATTGGGCAAAAATGATTTCAATTTTCAACCCTTTTCATAAAAGTATTAATATAAGAAATTAATTATAAAAATTATATTATTATTATTATTATTATTATTATTATTGAGACGGATCCGCCCCCGTCCCTATTTAACTTGTGGGGATTTGGAAAGCACTCGAATTCGAATTTGAAAAAAATTTCCAAATCTGCTTCCGTTTCAAATTTTTCCTACAAAATCTCAAATCAGTCGGAAAAATTATCATCCCTACTCATGAGGAAGAGTGAGAGGGGAGTCGGTCCCCTAGTAGCGTCCCCTGATCAAAATGACAGCCTCCTCTCGATCCACTTGTTTCCCTTCCCAGATAAAGCCTCATAAGGGGAAGCAATGAAAATCCCTCAGATACCGCTGTCCACGTGGAGCTCAAATCCGTCCCACCATTAGGTGGCATGAACAAAAAAACCATCCCCCCATTAGGCACCAAGCGGATGTGGGTGTGGTTCCATTGTAAGATAGTATTGGAGTGATGGAAGATGACGCAAACAACTTCAGTCGAGCCATGAAAAATTGTAACTTTCAAAGTAGAATGATGGCATTATATTATAATTGGAAAAAAAATACAGCAATTAATTTTTTGCAGTAATTAGTTTAAAAGAAAATTTTGATTTAATAATTCATGTTAACCTTTTTTTTCTCGGCAATTTATCAAAAGACGTACCCAAGAATAAGTATTTATCAAACGGCGTACTATGGTTTCATTTTCACCAAAGGCGCACTTAATAATAGTGAACTTCCTCTTATACCCCTCCTGTTATCTACTGTCTTTCTCCTTCTCTCTCAGTAACAAATTTCGAGACGTCTGCAGATACTTTTTCAGACTTTTATTTTAAAATAATATATTATGAAATCGGCGCTGAAAACGTTGTAAGGTAAACATCAAAAAAATATTTCAGTTAACAAATATCTCATCCAACGTGATTTAAAAATATAAATAAATAATTTTTATATTTGATTAATAGAAATTAATATATTAAATAATATTTAATATATATATTAATATATATAAAAAATATTAATAAATATATTAATAATATTTAATAAATATTTTAATATCTCATCCCACGCACTTTATTAATAAATATATTAATATAAATATATAAATATATATATATATATATTAATAAATATATTAATATATAAAAAAATTTGAAAAAAAACATTGGCTGAAAATTAAAAAAAAAGAGCGTGTATTGATTTCAGGCCCACGCTGAGCCTGAAATCAATACTTTCAGGCCCAGCGTGGGCCTGAAATATTTTTATTTCAGGCCCAGTGTGGGCCTGAAATATTTTTATTTCAGGCCCATGTTAGGCCTGAAATCTTTTGATTCAGGCCCGACGTGGACTCAAATTTTTTTTCTATTTTAAAAATATATTAATATATAAAAAAAAACCTATCAAAACACTTAATTTTAGATTCAAACACAGGGCCTGAAGTCATCCCAAGAGAATCTGAAGTCAAATAACTTCAGATCCTATAAATAATTAATTTAATCAATAATAATTAAATATAAAAAAATATTTTTAAAATTAAAAAATTTTCAGTGCCCTTGGGCCTGAAGTCATCCGACTTCAGGCCCAAGGAGGGCCTGAAGTCATCAGACTTCAGGCCCTCCATCATTGATATAAAAAAATATAAAAAAAATTTTTATAAAAAGGTTTAATATATAATTACATATTATATAGGAGTGGTTTAGGTATATCAGTGAGTTTGGGTGCCGAAACATCTAATAGGAGTGGTCTAGGAGATGAGATTTTGGGTGCCGAAACATCTAATCTTACTGTATCACCAATGCTATAGGAGTGGTTTAGGTATATCAGTGAGTTTTGAGCAAAACTCACTGATGGACTTACCATATTTGGAATTCTGAAAACTCTATATCAGTAGACAGGGTTGAGCTAGAAAATGAGATTTTGGGTGCCGAAACCTCTAATCTTGCTGTATCACCAATGTTATAGGAGTGGTTTAGGTATATCAGTGAGTTTTGAGCAAAACTCATTGATGGACCTACCATATTTGGAATTCTGAAAACCCTAAATCAGTAGACAGGGTTGAGCTAGGAGATGAGATTTTGGGTGCAGAAACCTCTAATCTTGCTGTATCACCAATGCTATAGGAGTGGTTTAGGTATATCAGTGAGTTTTGAGCAAAACTCACTGATGAACCTACCATATTTGGAATTCTGAAAACTCTATATCAGTAGACAGGGTTGAGCTAGGAGATGAGATTTTGGGTGCCGAAACCTCTAATCTTGTTGTATCACCAATGCTATAGGAGTTGTTTAGGTATATCAGTGAGTTTTGAGCAAAACTCACTGATGGACCTACCATATTTGGAATTCTGAAAACCCTATATCAGTAGACAGGGTTGAGCTAGGAAATGAGATTTTGGGTGCCGAAATCTCTAATCTTGCTGTATCACCAATGCTATAGGAGTGGTTTAGGTATATCAGTGAGTTTTGCTCAAAACTCACTGATATACCTAAACCACTCCTATAGCATTGGTGATACAGCAAGATTAGAGGTTTCGGCACCCAAAATCTCATCTCCTAGCTCAACCCTGTATACTGATATAGAGTTTTCAGAATTCCAAATATGGTAGGTCCATCAGTGAGTTTTGCTCAAAACTCACTGATATACCTAAACAACTCCTATAGCATTGGTGATACAACAAGATTAGAGGTTTCGGCACCCAAAATCTCATCTCCTAGCTCAACCCTGTCTACTGATATAGAGTTTTCAGAATTCCAAATATGGTAGGTCTATCAGCGAGTTTTGCTCAAAACTCACTAATATACCTAAACCACTCCTATATCATTGGTGATACCAACAAGATTAGAGGTTTCGGCACCCAAAATCTTATCTCCTAGCTCAACCCTGTCTACTGATATAGGATTTTCAGAATTCCAAATATGGTAGGTCTATCAGTGAGTTTTGCTCAAAACTCACTGATATACCTATATCACTCCTATAGTATTGGTGATACAGCAAGATTAGAGGTTTCAGCACCCAAAATCTCATCTCCTAGCTCAACCCTGTCTATGATATAGAGTTTTCAGAATTTCAAATATGGTAGGTCCATCAGTGAGTTTTGCTCAAAACTCACTGATATACCTAAACCACTCCTATAGCATTGGTGATACAGCAAGATTGGAGGTTTCGGCACCCAAAATCTCATCTCCTAGCTCAACCCTGTCTAGTGATATAGGATTTCCAGAATTTCAAATATGGTAGGTCCATCAGTGAGTTTTGCTCAAAACTCACTGATATACCTAAACCACTTCTATAGCATTGGTAATACAGCAAGATTAGAGGTTTCGGCACCCAAAATCTCATCTCCTAGCTCAACCCTGTCTACTGATATAGGGTTTTCAGAATTCCAAATATGGTAAGTCCATCAGTGAGTTTTGCTCAAAACTCACTGATATACCTAAACCACTCCTATAGCATTGGTGATACAGCAAGATTAGAGGTTTCGGCACCCAAAATCTCATCTCCTAGCTAAACCCTGTCTACTGATATAGAGTTTTCAGAATTCCAAATATGGTAAGTCCATCAGTGAGTTTTGCTCAAAACTCACTGATATACCTAAACCACTCCTATAGCATTGGTAATATAGCAAGATTAGATGTTTCGGCACCCAAAATCTCATCTCCTAGACCACTCCTATTAGATGTTTCAGCACCCAAACTCACTGATATACTTAAACCACTCCTATATAATATGTAATTATATATTAAACCTTTTTATAAAAAATTTTTTATATCAATGGTGGAGGGCCTGAAGTCTGATGACTTCAGGCCCTCCTTGGGCCTGAAGTCATCATACTTCAGGCCCCAGGCCACTAAAATTTTTTTAATTTTAAAAATATTTTTTTTATATTTAATTATTATTTATTAAATTAATTATTTATAGGATCTGAAGTTATTTGACTTCAAACTCTCCTGGGATGACTTTAGGCCTGTGTTTGAATATGAAATTAATTGTTTTGATATGTTTTTTTATATATTAATATATTTTTAAAATAGAAAAAAATTTGAGTCCACGTCGGACCTGAATCAAAAGATTTCAGGCCCAACGTGGGTCTTAAATAAAAAATTTCAGGCCCAGCGTGGCCCTGAAATAAAAATATTTCAGGCCCACACTGGGCCTGAAAGTATTGATTTCAGGCCCAGCGTGGGTCTGAAATCAATACACGTTCTTGTTTTTTAATTTTCAGCCAACGTATTTTTTTAAATTTTTTTATATATTAATATATTAATATATTTATATATATTTATTAATATATTTATTAATAAAGAGCGTGGGATGAGATATTAATATATTTATTAAATATTATTAATATTTTTTTATATATATTAATATATATATTAAATATTATTTAATATATTAATTTCTATTAATCAAATATAAAATTTATTTATTTATATTTTTAAATCACGTTAGATGAGATATTTGTTAACTGAAATATTTTTTTGATGTTTACCTTACAACGTTTTCAGCGCCGATTTAATAATATATTATTTTAAAATAAAAGTCTGAAAAAGTATCTGCAGACGTCTCGAAATTTGTTACTGAGAGAGAGAAGGAGAAAGATAGTAAATAACAGGAAGGGTATAAGAGGAAGTTCACTATTATTAAGTGCGCCCTTTGGTGAAATTGAAACCATGATACGTCGTTTGGTAAATATCTATTCTTAGGTACGCCTTTTGGTAAATTGCCGTTTTTTTCTTCTTATTTTTAATTTCTTTATTAATACCATATAGCACCACAAACCTATATATCCTAGCCCAAGCATAGGTTAATTGGGCTCGAGTCTAGCATCGATACGTACTATGACTGCCTATGTGGTGCCCCACTCCTCCGACCTAACCCGATATAGTAACAGACCTAAGCCCCACCCAATGATCTACTTTGGCACCGCTAATTCTAACCCCCTCCCTAAACTGAGTGGATACCGCCCTAACCCTAGCAAGCAAACGACCATTTCAAATATTCCCCCGTAATTTCCTCGATCCCCCCTCTTCCTCTCCCGTCCCTTATATCTTTTCCCATAGCTTGTATTCCTCCTCCTAATTAAGATCTTCACGCAACCATTCATATCTTTTAATTTCTCAATTCCTTACCATTTCACCAACAAGAACACCTTGGCAAATTCTTATACGATCGATCTTTCGCCATGGAGAGATTTCATTCCTTCCCTCAAAAGCATGGCCGACGCGAGGTCGGTCGCGTCGGCCGCAGCCTTTCATTAGGCAACGTCGAGCTCGGAAGGTGCGAAAACAAGGAAGGATTCGAGCTTGACAAGAAGGAATTGGTAGGCGAGGAAGGAGGTGGAGGAGCGAAGAAGAGCAAGGAGGAGGAGGCGAAGGAAGAGGAGAAGGACGTCAGTGCCGCTTCCCTCTCGGCTGAGATCGATGATTACATAGGCAGAGTTCTCAAGGAGCCGCCTGAGACGGTGCCGGTCTTCCCGCAGTCCGCCGTCGAGAAGTTTCTTGACCTCGCAGAGGAGATGGTGGCGAAGCATGAGACGGGGGAGTTCGGTATATTGTCGTCGCCGGAAAATGGCGAGCTCAGCCTTTTCACCACCATCGATCTCGTGGTCAAGCTGGCGTCGGCAGCGGGTGGCTTATCTTCCGCGGAGCCGGAGTGCAAGCAGGCGATGAACCGCGCCGGAGGCATCGTCCATCGCTCGATGTGCTTCCTCGAGGACGAGTTGCACATCCTCCTCGATCAAGATCCCAAGTATAAGGTCGACCCCGGCAGCGCCCGGTCGAAGAACAAACGCCCTTCCTCGTTCGACCGCAGCTCCGACTCCTCTGACCGGTGCATCCTGCCCTCTCCGGAGTCCAACTCGCTCGACCTAGCGCCGGAGACATTGGCGCCGGAGATGGTGGAAGAGCTGCGGAGGGTGGCGGGCGCCATGATCAACGCCGGATACACGATAGAATGCTGCCAGGTGATCGCGGTGACGCGTCGAAACGCCTTCGACGCCGGCCTTTCGAGCCTCGGATACGAGAAGCTCAGCATCGACGACGTGGTGCGGCTGCCGTTGGATTCGCTCGAGGGCGAGATCGCCACGTGGATCCGAGTCTTCCGGCAGTCCGTCGAATTCGCCTTCCCCCGCGAGCAGGACCTCTGTTTCGCCGTTCTTGCCGGCCAAGAAGCCATCGCCCGAAGCATCTTCCACGACCTCATCTGCAGCGCCACAATCCCGCTGCTCACTTTCGCGGAGGCCGTCGCCATGACCAAGCGCTCAGCGGAGAAGCTCTTCAAGGTGCTCGACATGTACGAGACCCTGCGCGACATCCTACCCAAGATCCACTCTCTCTTGCGGCCAGAGCCGCCGGAAGAAAACCAGGACGGCGAGCCCTTGGCGTTGGAAAATCTCGAGACGGAGATCGCGTCCGTGAACGCGCGTCTCGCGGAGGCGGCCGTGGCCATCTTCTGCGAGCTGGAGAACTCGATCAAGAACGACACGACGAAGACGCCGGTGCCGGGCGGCGCCGTCCACCCGCTGACTCGGTACGTGATGAACTACCTCAAGTACGCGTGCGAGTACAGGAACACGATGGAGCACATCTTCAAGGAGCATCGAAATCACGGCAGCGGCGCCAAGAACGGTGGGGAAGACGGTAACTACTTTGCGAGCCATCTGGTGGAGCTGATGGACATGCTGCACGCGAACCTAGAGGGGAAGTCGAGGCTGTACAAGGATCCGGCGCTGAACAGCATCTTCCTGATGAACAACGGCCGGTACATCATGCAGAAAATAAAGGGGTCAGGGGAGATCCACCGGATGCTGGGTGACAGCTGGAGCCGGAAGCGGTCGACCGACCTTCGGCAGTACCACAAGAACTACCAGAGGGAGACGTGGGCGAGGGTGCTGGGGTGCTTCAAGGAAGCGGGCCTGCAGGGGAAGGGCGGAACGGGGGTGGCGAAGCCGGCGCTCAAGGAGAGGTTCAAGAGCTTCAACGCCATGTTCGAGGAAATCCACAAGGCGCAGTGCCTGTGGGTGGTCAGCGACGAGCAGCTGCAGTCGGAGCTGAGGGTGTCGGTGTCAGCGGTGATCGTGCCGGCGTACCGGTCGTTCCTGGGGAGGTTTTCGCAGTACCTGGACCCGGGCAGGCAGACGGAAAAGTACATCAAGTTCGGACCGGAGGAGCTCGAGAACTACATCGACGAGCTGTTCTCCGGGAATCCTTCGTCCCTCGTCGGCCGGAGGAAATGATATCCACCGGATAGCGTCAAATTTCAGCTTCTTGTAACTCAAATCTCCATTAACGATGACTCACACATGGAGGTGGAATTACTTATTGTTGTAATGCAGAAACAGGGGAATGTTAGTAAGTAATTCAATGTGCGCTTTTAGGGGTGTAAACTATCTAAACCGAGCCAAACTTAATATTGATGAGGTAATTAAACTAAGTAAACTAAACTAGTGAAATAGGCATTCAATTTAGCTTTCTTTTTTTTATGAGGTTGAATTTGATTCAAATTTACTTTGAATTTTGTTTATTTATTATGTTCCTGCATAGTAAAGATAATAAATTTGATGGTTTTTGGTCTGACTTTATTATGGATTTCTAAATATATTCTTGGCATTCTTATTTCTTCCTTCCTAGAGCTCGAGCTAAGAAATTAAAGGAAGAGCCACCCTGATCCGGTCAGAAGGTATGACTCCCGGGCGGCTGATGAAGTTAAGGGCTCCTTAAAGAGTTTGGTTAGAGTAGTCGATCGGTTGACCCAATCAGTCGACTATCCTCGGGGGACTAGTATAAGATAGACACCAGTTGACCCCAAAAATCAGCTAATTGTTGGGTTTTAGGCTCTTGGATGGTGCGCATGGTATATATCCGTTGCCGTGTCCCCGGAATAAAATTTCATTAATTGAAATTAATCCGGACACAAACGAAAGTTCCAAGCGACCGTTTCGTTATCGTGCTAACGACTTAAGCGATCACTTGAACAAAATTTGTTGTTCAAGCAATTCGACTCTTCTAGTCGGATAGCCGCGGAAAAGACAACGACGTAAGATCGTCGGTTTTTGTGTTTACAATCGGGGTCCAAGTTAATTAACAAATAACTAACTACATTGACAAGCCAAGAAATAAAGAACAAGAACAAGAATTGAACAAGAACGAAACTTGTACCTCTTGATCTTCTATTGTATGACATCCCTCCTCTAGGACGTCGTGTGGGCGACAATCTACCAAGAGTTGAAGCCGCCTAGACCACTCTTCTCTTCTCTCTTACTTGCGCCAACCTCCAAGAAGAAACACCCTCTTCTCCTCTTCTCTTCTTTGCTGCCGGCCACCACCACCTACTCCTTCTTTGTGCTACCGGCCACCAAGGAGGAATCACCTCCAAGATTACGTCACCTCTTGAGAAGGAGAAGGAAGAATCAAGAGAAGAGGAAGCTCTCTTCCTCTTCTTTACGTTGTCATCGAAACCCTAGGGAGAGGGGAGAGGGGAGAGGGGCGCTGACCAAGAGAGAACTAAGGAAAAAAAACCAAGGAAGAGATTAAACCGAAGTTTTATAAACCAAAGAAGTTATTATTTTAGGTCTATGCTTCATGTGATATTTATAGGCTACAATAGGGATCATGTGGAGGAGTTGATTCTTGGCCACCTAACGGATTTTTTTAGCCACAAATTTTTTTTTAGCTACAAAAATTTTTAGCCACAAAACCAGATCCGTTAATAATGATCCAATCCACTAAAGGATTATTATTGAATTACCTCACCAACCCCCATAATAAAATATGGCTCCAATATATTATTTGTACAAAATTCTCTCCGTGTTTAAGATATCGTATGCCCGTTAATTAATTAATTAATCTGGCAATTAATTAATTAACTTCTAACTCCATGAGTAACACCACTCAACCTTATTATCATGCCGGACCAAGTCCACCTGCAGGGTTTACATGATAAACTTTATGAGCTCCTCAAGGGGACATCATCATCCTAAAATAGGACATGATTTCCTCCTATAATCAACGACACACCATGCAAATAATACTATTTTCTAATTTACTGAGCCTATCAATTTAATGAATAAATCTCGCCCACTGGTAAATCAAAGAAATAAATACTAAATACATGTGCCCGTTATTATATCGGGATTAAGAGCATGTAGAAAATAATATCTTGAGGTCTGATTCAATTATATAGTCAGTATAAATTGAATCATCTCAAAGTTGGTCTGCTCAATACACTTAGAGTGTACTAGTGTAACTCTATGGTCAAGACAGGCCATATCAAATTACACTACAACCATGCCAATGGTTTGTCCAAGACCATCTAGGTTGTGAGCCACTTCTTATACTCTACAAGGGACTGATAACATGATCTTCTGTGTGACACCACACACTATTTATCTACAGTGTAAAGTATTAGACAACATGCACATACATATATACAGATATAAAATGCAATCATGATCATGTGATTCTTATTCCAAAATATAGATGTTCATACAAAAAGGCTAGACTCTTAGTATACATCCTAATAATCTCCCATTTATACTAAAAGACTATGCTGCCATCAAAGTGTCATACATCTGATTCTCATTCCCTCCACATGCCTATCAAAAGCTTTTGCTGGAAGAGCCTTAGTGAAAGGATCTGCCAGGTTATCCTCCGATGCAATCTTGGCGATAACAACTTCTCCTCGCTTTACGATCTCTCGTATCAGGTGGTACTTGTGCTCTATGTGTTTACTCGCCTTATGGGCTCGTGGTTCCATCGAGTTTGCAACTGCACCACTGTTATCACAATAAATTGTGATAGCTCTGGGCAAACCAGAAATCACATCCAACTCCATCAAGAAGTTCCTGAGCCATACAACTTCTTTAGCCGCCTCAGAGGCTGCCACATACTCAACTTCCAAGGTGGAGTCCGCCACGCACTTCTGCTTGACACTCCTCCAAACAATGGCTCCACCTCCTAAAGTAAACACATAACCCGAGGTAGACTTACTGTTGAGGCAATCTGTGGTCCGGAGTGACCAAGTGTTTTGATGTTTATGCAAAGGGTTTAAGTTAGTATTCCCTTGTGTTCTCATATGTGTATGTTGAGTGTGCAGGATGTACATGTTACACATATGGACTTGACTGGACAGCCTCAATATGGTGAAGGGTGGCATGGAGACAAGCTGAAGGCTTGTGTGTGCACCCGAGGGACCTTGGAGAGAAGGGACGATGAGCTGATGGGCACGGATTTCGAGGCATGCGTGAAGGATGGCATGGAAGCAAGATGGAGGCTTGTATGCATCTGAGGGACGGGAGCCGAAGATGAAGAGGGCGCGAAGGCAATAGTCAAGGCTGCGGATGAGGAGTCAGTCGAGTCATGAGGGTACGAGTGATGTGTGATTGTACTCGAGAAATCCTAGGGTTCAAGTGCAGAGTGGAATGTACTCGGGATAGGTAACCTTAGGTGGATAAGTAGACCAGTCGACTGGCCTAGGGGCAATCGACTGATGAAACTCACAGAAGGGTTTCAGCTGGGGACCAGTCGACTGCTCTGGGAGCAGTCGACTGGTAGGTGGCTAGTGAGTTGGCTGAAAATTTGAACGTTGGGGTTGCAATGGTCGATTTTCAGTGGCACCAGTCGACTGACCTGGGAGCAGTCGACTGGTGGCGAGGGTTTCAGTTCGAGTCCTATTTAAAGAGGATTTCGTGGTGGCTGAGATTCTTGACGAATCTTGTCTTGGTTAAAAGTAAGATGGTAGTCTTTGTGCTCAGGAATTGTCAAAGTAATTGTGGCGAGGTTTCTCCACCCACAAGGAGCGACAAGAGCTAGCCGGAGGTTATCCGGGGAGTGATCCACTGACGGATTCTTGGATTAGTCACCCGTCCGGGGTGGATACCAAGTAAATCGGTTTGTTAGCATTGCTTTACATTGGTTAGTTTTATTTTTATTGTATTTCCTCTTGCGCAACTAACCGTGTACATAAAAGAACCGAAGAAACGCTATTCACCCCCCTCTAGCGTACAAAAAGGATCGTACGCTTACTGTTATCCCTATCTAATTGGAAGTCATAATCTGTGTAACCCACAGGGAGTAGCTGATCTGCCTGGTAAACTAGCATATAATCTCTAGTCCTTCTCAGGTACTTTAATATATGCTTTATCGTAGTCTAATGTCCCTGTCCTGGATTACTCTGATATCTGCTAACCATGCCCACGGCAAAGCAGATATCCGGCCTCGTACATAACATAGCATACATGAGGCTTCCTACAGCTGAAGCATAAGGAACCGCCTTCATCTCTTCAATCTCCTTTGATGTTTTAGGACACATCTCTTTAGATAGAGGTACTCCATGCCTAAAAGGTAGAAAACCTTTCTTGGAGTTCTGCATGCTAAAACGAGCTAGGATAGTGTCAATGTATGAAGCTTGAGATAAGCACAACATCCTTTTCTTGTGGTCCCTTATAATCTTGATCCAAGGATGTGTCCCGCTTCTCCCAAGTCCTTCATATCAAACTGTTTGGACAACCATACCCTTACATCTGATAACAGTTTGACATTGTTGCCAATGAGCAAAATGTCATCTACGTAGAGTACAAGAAATATCACTGTTGGATCGAGAAGCCCGATAGAGGGGGGGGGTGAATATCGGAAATCGCTCTTTTTCGAAAAACTAAGAGTAAGTGCACAGCGGAAATAAAAATACGAGACACAGCACAAAGACACAGTGATTTTTACTTGGTTCGGAGCCTGTGTCGACTCCTACTCCAAGGCCCACGGTCGTTGACCGTTTACTTTGGGCAATTCTATATTCGCGCAAATAGGTTACAATGATTTCAATTACAAAGAGAGTGCAATAAAATAATAATAAAATATTAAGCTCTTCGTTACCGACGTCCGGAGTGTGTCGATTCTTTTCGGGGCAGCGGGACGTCGTCGGCTCGAGGTGAGGCGTTTCTGGAGCAAGGCACGAGCGTAGAAGAGCGTGGAAGCTTTGGAATCAAGTTGATATGAAGCTTGGGGTCGAGGGGTGCTATTTATAGCACCTAGGGCGCCCTGGACGTCGGGGGCGCCCTGCCACGTGTCAGCCGATCCACACTTCGCTCGGTCAACTTTTATCCTGCACGAATAGGGATTAAGTTTGACCTCTGGGGTGCCCTGGTCGCTGAGGGCGCCTTGGTTGACGTGGTCTTCTCGGCTGGATAGGGCTGGAGCTTCGCAGTCTTGGGCTGGAGGCGCCCTGGCTGCTGAGGGCGCCTTCGCTCACGAGGGCGCCTTCGCTGCTGAGGGCGCCTCGCCCAGTAAGCAGCTGGAGCCCTTTTTGCTTCGCTTGGTTTTGGTTTACCTTGAGGGCGCCCTGGACACTCAGGGCGCCTTACTCAGCTGCTGCCTCACTCCTTTGAGGCTCTCTGAGTTGCAGACACACGTTCCTTCGGTCCTGCATCCAGGGTTAGTCCAAAACACAATAAAATAGTTAATTATTATTTTATACAGCCTTAGCTGTCTTGGTTATGACTTTGGTCTCCGAAATGGAGCCCTAGGTCAAACCGACGCCTACTGTTCCCTCGACGGGGAACGCGTCCTCACCTACTCCTCTCGGGAGAATTTACCTGTTGCCAACCGCTCCTTTGGTTGGACTTTTGCCTGACAGTCCTTTGTCAGGGCTTGGATGCCGAGCTACCCTTCGCCCGGTGCCTAGCAGTCCTTCGCTAGGTCTTCTGTCCCAGACTGTCCTTCGCCTGGTGCCTAGCAGTCCTTCGCTAGGGCTTTTAACTCTGGCATTCCTTCGCCAGTGCCTAGCGGTCCTTTGCTAGGGCTTTTAACTCTGGCATTCCTTCGCCAGTGCCTAGTGGTCCTTTGCTAGGGCTTTCACTGCACACTTGATTAACTTGTTAGAAAACAAGAAGGACTTAACTTTTGATCTATGTTGCCATTATCAAAACACAGGTTTGACTTAGGTGCAATCTGCACCAACAATCTCCCCCTTTTTGATTTATGACAATCCTAGTTCAAAAAGTTAAGTTTAAGCAAGACATGAAAAAGTTTTAACTTTTGTTCCCTCCCCCTGGAAGGAATCTCCCCTTATGTTTTTCAAAAATTTGTGGGGTTTTAAACACTTTACTTGTACTTAAGTTTTAGGTAACTTAAAAATACATAGTAGAGTTTTTAAAGCATAATTTGAGTTTAAAGTCTTAAGTTTTACAGTACTCAAAATGTTAGCTTAAATACTCTGTAGTATATAACAAGCTTAAGTACTTAGTAGGTTTTGAATCACTTTAGTACTTAACAAATTTGAAAAACTTTAGCTTTAGAGTAAAAATAATTTTGACAAGCTTAAGTAGAAACCTTTTGAAAGGCTAGAGTACTTTGCAAAATTTGAAGGCTTGAAACAAATTTGAAGCTAGAGTACTTTGCAAAATTTGAAGGCTTGAAAAAAAATTTGAAGCTAGAGTACTTTGCAAAATTTTGAAAGCTTTAAGTAAAGAATTTTGAAGCTAGAGTACTTAGCAAAATTTTGAAAACTTAAGTAAAGAATTTTGAAGCTAGAGTACTTAGCAAAATTTTGAAAGCTTGAAAAAAATTTTGAAGCTAGAGTACTTTGTAAAATTTTGAAAGCTTTAAGTAAAGAATTTTGAAGCTAGAGTACTTTGTAAAATTTGAAGGCTTGAAAAAAAATTTGAAGCTAGAGTACTTTGCAAAATTTTGAAAGCTTTAAGTAAAGAATTTTGAAGCTAGAGTACTTAGCAAAATTTTGAAAGCTTTAAGTAAAGAATTTTGAAGTTAGAGTACTTAGAAAAATTTTGAAAACTTAAGTAAAGAATTTTGAAGCTAGAGTACTTAGCAAAATTTTGAAAGCTTGAAAAAATTTTGAAGCTAGAGTACTTTGCAAAATTTTGAAAACTTAAGTAGAAGTTTCGAAAAGCTTAAGTATTTTTGAGAGCTTAACTAGAAGTTTTGAAAGCTTAAGTATCTTTCAGAAAAGCTTAAGTAGAAGTTTTGAAAGCTTAAGTATCTTTCAGAAAAGTTAAACTTTGGAATACTTTTTGAATAAAGGATAGAGTTAAGAAAATTTTGAAAAGAAAATTTTAAAAAGAAAATTTTACTCTCTCCTTTCCTATCTCTCCCCCTTTGCCATATATCAAAACAATTAAATACAGCATAAATAAGGAAATAAGTAAAATTTTTTGCTGTACTGAATCAATCCATACTTAAATTTATACTAAATCAATTAATTCTCTCTGTAGGGGCCTGTCTAACCCAATTAGCTACTTACTAACTGTTATAAACAGTAGTTTTTGCTAGGGTTAGTCAAGTTAAGTGTTTTTGTTCAAGTTAGATTTTCTAAACTTGACACTTAACTTGATTGCTGTATAAGTTGTATTTAGTGCCCCAATTACTGCAGATGCACTGACTTAAAACATCTTGAATTGAGGCAAAGACCTAAGCTTCTCAACCCTTTCTAGGTTATCAATCATAAGTACCCTAAGGTGCTTGTGAGATGCTGGCTTGTAAGTCTATAGGTGCATGCAGTTCTAGGGTTAAAGCCTAGGCTAAGTCCATTTTCGAAAAATCCCTAGTTTTGAAGGGGGTAGTTTTAAAATAAATATAAAACTAAGTCGAAAAGATTTTAAAATTGATTTTTGAAAAAAAAGCTAAGTTGAAAGTGAAAACTGATTTTGAAATTTAAATAAAATAGTTTTTCAAAATTTTAATTTTTAGAAAACTTATTTTTGAAATCAAGTAGAGTAAAAACAATTGAGTTAAATTATTCTACTGAACACAATCCTAACTAATTAACAAGAAACCAATAATCATAAACTAGTCATCATAAAATAAAAGCAGGTACTTTAGGTTCAACATAGTCAACAGTCAAGCACAAGTCAACCCTACTGAGTAGGGGCAGTCAAATAGGTACAATGCCAAGTGAATCTAAGATGAAGGACCGGGGTGATCAGATGGACCCAGCTGCCACGCATCGAATCGAGCCATCATCTGTAGGAATCGTGCATCAGCTACTTCTCTATCAGCTCTGCGAGCGTCCATCTGCTCTATGTGAGAGGCCTCGACCTCCTCTCGGAGACTCTGTATGTGTGTCTCCATACGGGTCACTCTCTCATAGAGTGTCGGTGGAGCTGGCTCGTCTATATGGGCTCGGGCTTCTGCTGCTATATCTCCGACGTCGTACTCGACCTCCTCGTCCGAATCGATCTGATGAGCTGCTCTCCGACGTCTCCAAGACAGAACCCCGGTACCAGACACCTCTATACCTGCTAGGGCGAAGTTTCTATAGCCTATTTCATCGTAGTCGGTCAGATCGGCCATTTCTCCCTCGGTAATGTTCCTACCATGGTAATGTAGTAGGGACGTGATAACATGGCAGTAGGGTGTGCGTACCCGCCCTTGCGTGTTCACACTGGATGCGTGTAGGATAGTGTGAAACATATGAAGTCCTATATCAATATCTAGCTGGTGAATCAGGGCGTACAGGAGAAAGGTATGGATTGGTCGCATAGTGGTGACGTCCTTGGTGGATAAGGGCAGAATACATCGGACTAAGACCCTCTATAGGGCGTAGTCCTGGACCTCTAAGTCGACTGACTGGAATCGTCTGGCCACTGGTTGCCTAAAGAAATATGAGTGTAATGTATCTAAGGTGATGTGAGAATAGGGAGCATCAAAGGGAGGTTCCCTAGGAGGATAACAACAGAAGATGGACTGCGAGGGTCGTAGTCCTAGAAATCGGTTCAGTAATGTTGGTGTGATGGTTAAGGGAATACCTTGAACCATGGTGGAGAACATGAGATTATCCTGTCTAATGATATTATTGTAAAATTCTGCACATAAGGAAGTATTGATTGGGTGAGTGCAGAATACGAGATTGTCCAGTTGGTAGTGGTTTATGACGTTCATAGCTAGGGGACAGGATTGGGTGAAGAATAGCCTATTCAAGTAACTCGTTTTGATAGGTTTATAGGTGGTTTGAGCGAACTTGTTACATAATTCTAAATTTGGAAACCTAGGATCAGGACTAGGTTGAGTACCGGGTTCTGCCTGATTAGGTCGGCGTCTTCTAAGAGAACGAATGTATACTTAAAGAAGGTGTGCATTTATTGAAAAATTGAAAAGAAATTATCAAAAACAATAAATTATACCGGTTTGCTCGGGGAGGCATTGTTGAGGGCTTGAGAGCTTGAGAGGGTTGCAAGATCTCTTGGAAGGTAGAAGGTTGAGGAGGAGAAGTGTTTTGGGTGTGAAGAGTAGAAGGGGAAGGGAGCCCCCTTTTTATAGGCAGTTTGGGCGCCCTTCCCGTGAGGGCGCCTTGACTGGTGAGGGCGCCCCTAGCAGTGAGGGCGCCTTCATCAGGCCTGCAGTTACTTTTCGGCAGCTTTCTGCCGTGAAAGTGTTGGATCGAGAGATGCGATAGAGGGGGGGGGGTGAATGTCGCAAATCGTTCGGATTAAATAAAAAGAGTAAGTGCGCGGCGGATATAGAGACAAAGCAACACAACGCTAACAAGGTCGTTTTACTTGGTTCGGAGCCTGAGTCGACTCCTACTCCAAGGCCCACGGTCGTTGACCGTTTACTTTGGGCAATTCTATAATGCGTAGAATGAGTACAGAAGAGAAATACAATTTGCAATAAGAAAGATTACACTTCTGTATTTACCAACTCCCGGGGTAGGCTCGAGTTTCGGTGCAGCGGGAGGTCGACAGCGCTTCGGGCTTGAGTCGGGACGTTCCTGGAGCAGAGCGCAGTCGTCAGAGAGTTTGGATGCGTAGAATGAAGGCTGTGTAGCGTGGAAGCGTCGCAGTAATTGATGCTCTGAAGAAGGAGGTCGAGGGCCCTTTATATAGGGCCTGGGGGCGCCCTGGTCGACGGGGGCGCCCCCCCACGTGGCAGCAGATCCGGTTGTTGCTCGGTCGCCGTCTGATCCCCTTATCCTCGGGATCCGGTTTGACCGGGGCGCCCGGATGGCTCGGGGCGCCCGGATTGACCGGTCAAAGTCTCATCTCCTCGGCTTCGCAGGGATGCGCTTCGGCAGCTGGCAGTGGGGGCGCCCGCGACACGCGGGGCGCTCGCGACAAGCGGGGCGAAGCGCGTTGAGGTTCTTACAGACTTGGGTTGACCTTGGGGGCGCCCGGATCGTCCGGGGTGCCCTGCTCAGCTTCTGCCTCACTCCTTTGAGGCTCTCTGAGCTGCAGATACTCAGTCCTTCGATCCTGCATCCAGGGTTAGTCCAAATAACAATTATATTATTATTTTATACAGCCTTAGCTGTCTTGGTTCTGACTTTGGTCTCCAAAATGGAGCCCTAGGTCGAACCGACGCCTAATGTTCCCTCGGAGGGGAACGCGTCCTCACCTACTCCTCTCGGGAGAGTTTACCTGGTGCCAACCGGATCCTCCAGTTGGACTTTTGCCCAGCAGCCCTTCGCCAGGTCTTGAGTTTCGCCTAGCAGCCCTTCGCCAGGACTTGGTTTTTGCCCAGCAGCCCTTCGCCAGGACTTGGTTTCCTGACAGCCCTTCGTCAGGTGCCTAGCAGCCCTTCGCTAGGACTTGTTTTCCTGGCAGCCCTTCGTCAGGTGCCTAGCAACCCTTCGCTAGGACTTGTTTTCCTGACAACCCTTCGTCAGGTGCCTAGCATCCCTTCGCTAGGACTTGGTTTCCTGCACACTCAAGCAGCATTGTTAGATACCAAACAACCCTTAACTTTGAATCCTTTGCCAATATCAAAACAAGGTTCGATCTGGTGCTTCCTGCACCAACAATCTCCCCCTTTTTGATTATGGCAACACAATTCAAAGTTAAGGAAAAAGATAGCAGTTTAAGCATAAAGGTTAAGACTAATAGAACATATCAATTCGTAACAGTCTAAACCCAAATGTAATTTGAACAGTGAAAAGAGAGAGAAAAAAAAATTTCTCATGCTCATTCTCCCCCTGAATAATTAACTTAACTCTTAACTTTGACCTTTCCTCCCCCTTTGACATATATCAAAAACAAGCATGGGTGAACAAGGTATCTAACAGGGATTTATGAGTTTTTCTAAGTGCTTTATGTTTTTGACAAAGTATTTTTCAAGAATCGAGTAAAAGCATTTTCAAAACTTTTTACACTTAGATAATTTACCATTATGAAAAAAAATTTTAGGCTTAAAAAAAATTTACAACTTTTTATAAGGCAGAAAAAATTTACTTAGGCAAAATTTCCAAGTTTCCAAAAAAAATTTTAACTTTTAGAAAAGGAAACTTTACTTAGAAAATTTTTCAAGAAATTTTTCACGCTTAGAAAATTTTCAAGAAAAGGATTTTTCAGGCTTAACAAGTTTTTAAACTTTGGAGCAAGTACTTTTTAGAAGAATTTGAAAATTAAGTGTCAAGTACTTGATTGAGAAAATTAAGTAAAAAATACCCGTTAAATACTTAAGTACTTAAAAGATTTTGAAAAGAAATTGTGTTTTGAAATATGTTTTGAAAGAAGTTTTGAGAATAAATTGTGTATCAGAGCTTATGAGTTTTGAAAACATAAAAATACTTGGTATAACTCTTAAAAGCATAGCAAAAGCTTAAATTTCCAGATTAAGTCCATTTTGAAGAGTATTATGCAAAAAAATATTTTGTATTTGAAAAAAAATTCGAAAAAGAGTTTTGAAAAGATTTTTCAAGTACTTTTGAGATAAATTATGATTTGAAATACATACGTACTTTTAGAAAAGTATTAGTTTTTTTTTGAAAACAAAATATTTCACTTGACTAGGTTTCTTTTCCAGTCTGACACAATCCTAGGAAACCTTGTTAACTACAAGGACATTTCCTAAGTGTCCTGGAAATTTTCAACCTTAAGTAAATTTTTAAAAAAAATGATAGTACTTAAAAATATATGCTAAAAAGTGTGTGAACTTTTGAAGGTTCAATGTTTTACTTAACTTGGTTCATTTTCCAGTCTGACACCATCCTAGGAAACCTTGTTGACTACAAGGACATTTCCTAAGTGTCCTGGAAATTTTCCAACCTAAGTAAATGTTATTTCGAAAACAATTTAATAAGTCACACAAATTCTAACAAATAGTATTTTGAAAAACTTAGATTTTTGCAAGAGTTTGAAATAAAGCATGTTATTAAATAATTCCTTTAATTTTGACCTCCCCCTAAACTTGACTCAGTCCTGGGAAGCTTGTTGACCACAAGTACTCTTCCTTTGAGTCTTAAGGTTTGAGTCAGATTAGAAAGAACTGTTTAACAAAGACATAAGTAAAAAGAAACTTTTTCTGAAGTTTTTCTTTTGACTTAGACTCCCCCTTAATTTGACACATCCTAGGAGTCCTTGAAGATCATGAAGTGGACCTTTCCTCTGTGTCTTTAGGGTTTGTCAAGATCAAAAGAAGCACTTTTGAACAATCTTCTGAGTATGATAACTTTCAAGGAGATAAATTTTTGACACCTCAATTTGGAATAATAACACAGTTTAAAAAATTTGAAATGATAATAATTTTTCCTAAGCGATAGTAATATATTAAGGTTTTTGAATCAACTTTTGAAAGCCTTATTTTGAGATGAAAATAAGTTTTAAAGCATAAGGATTTTGAGAAATCTAAAAAACATTAAGAAGAACTCCCCCTGTATCCGACATAGACTGACTTTATCTAAGACCTTAGTGTTGACTAGGTTTGACCATGTTTGACTCAGTTGACTAAGGTTTGACTATGTTAATCATGGTTTGACTATGTTGGAATTATCCTCTGAATTAAAACACAACATAAAAGAAATTTTAATTTGAACTTAATTTTCCTGTCTCACCCAATCTAGGGTTTTCAAACAGTTAGCCTTAAAAGTTCTTGTGAGACAGGTTTGAAGGTAAAAATTAATTTTGAAAAGGAATTTTCATTTATTTTGAAAAAAGTTATTTAATTTTGAAAATAGATTTGAAAAAAAATAAGTTTAGAAAGCAGAAATTTTGAACACTGATTAAGTGATTTTTGAAACAGAATAAGTTTGAAAAATAGAAATTTTGAAAACAGATTAGAATCTATAATTATTTGAAATTTGTGTTAGATTCGAATTTGACAAAAGATAATTTGAATTTGAATTTCAGAAATTGGCTTCCAGGTCTTGGCGAGGCACTAGGCCTTCTTTGGCCGTAGCCTTATGGGATCATCCACCCTTTCCTTGACAAAGCCTTTTAATGAAATTTCATTTTCAAATTAAATTAGGTCATTTTCTGGTCTAACTAGCTTGGGTCTTGGATCGGTAGCTTCGGCTGGTTTCACCAGTCTAAAGAGACCAAGTAGACTTGATCTTATTAGAGTTGGTTTCCCCAACGTACTATCATCTCACCTCCTCCCAATACTATGTTTTCAAATTTCAAGTAATTGGTTAAGTCCTTAAGCTAACTAAACCTAAGTCTAAGCATGGTAAATTACAGAAATTAAATAAATAATCAATCAATCAAACATGCAATTTAATAAAAAATTATTTAAGTCACTTCAAAATGGTAATAATATTCTAGATTTTCGCAATAAGCAGTGTTATGAATTACATTTTCATATGAATTAATCATGTTGTTCATAGTAAATAATGGATTATTAAATACTGTAAATTTACCATTTGATTCCCTTTTGGAGGTCTCCCCCTTGATTTTAGCCATCTTCCCTTTGCTTGATTGTTTCCTCAGTATTTTGTAGTGGTCGCGAGCTAACCGGACAAGTTTCCGAGGATACCTTTCTTTGTCGTCAGATTCTGAGTCTGAGTTGGACTCAGGTTCTAGTTGAGGCCTCTTTTGCAGTTCTCTTGGAGTTTTCCCTGCAATAAAACTTATACCTTTCTCGACCATTATAGTATCTATTTGATTATTCAATTCTAATTTAGAAAAAGATTCAAAATTAGTTACCGTCTTAGTCAGTTCGTCGTCTGATTCTACTGGTTCGATTTCGATTCTGGATTCGAGTTCAGATTCTGATTCGGCTATCTGTGCTTGGACATCAAGTACCTCAATGTCGGAGCTCTCTTCATGTAGGTTGATTAGTTTCTCCCACATTTCTTTAGCACAGTTGAAGGATCCAACTAGCTTGAGTTGTTCGTTAGTTAGACCGCATTGAAGAATTGCAGTTGCTCTTGCATCAGTCTCAATTTGGTTGAGGGTTGGTTCATCCAGTTTGTCCCATGCAATTGATAGTCCATCTTCTGTAGGGAGGTGGAACCCTGTTTGAATTATCAACCAGAGATCTAGATTGTCCTTCAGGTGGGATTCCATTAGACTTTTCCAGGTTCTGAAGTTCTCGCCAGAGAATAGAGGCGGACGAACACTGTTCCATTCTTGATTGGCCATTAAGGATAAATCTTGCACACAAGGAAAAAAAATAGAGATGTACCAAGACTTGGTCTTGGATTAGTAGTGCGGGAGAGAGAGAAAAACAAGCTCAAAAGGTGTTTGCACGAATTTCGAGGTAAAATAATAATAAAAAATTTTTGAAAATGTTGACCTTAACAATTTTGATTAATGAAGAAAAAGTAAGAAAAAAAATTTCTCGAATTAAGATAGCACGAATTTCGAGGAAAAATATTAAAATAATAATAAAAAATTTTACGACAAGTTTTCACAAATTGATTCTTTTATCAATTCTGACTTATGGTGAGAAAATGAGAATTCAGAATTGAAAAAGGCGTAAGGATATTTTAAATACACTCACAGATATTATTTATTTGAAAAATAAAGCGAAAAAAATCGAAAAAAAATTTCAAAGTGGTGGTTGCACCAACTTTGAATAACCCCGCTCTGATACCACTTGTTGGATCGAGAGATGCGATAGAGGGGGGGTGAATGTCGCAAATCGTTCGGATTAAATAAAAAGAGTAAGTGCGCGGCGGAAATAGAGACAAAGCAACACAACGCTAACAAGGTCGTTTTACTTGGTTCGGAGCCTGGGTCGACTCCTACTCCAAGGCCCACGGTCGTTGACCGTTTACTTTGGGCAATTCTATAATGCGTAGAATGAGTACAGAAGAGAAATACAATTTGCAATAAGAAAGATTACACTTCTGTATTTACCAACTCCCGGGGTAGGCTCGAGTTTCGGTGCAGCGGGAGGTCGACAGCGCTTCGGGCTTGAGTCGGGACGTTCCTGGAGCAGAGCGCAGTCGTTAGAGAGTTTGGATGCGTAGAATGAAGGCTGTGTAGCGTGGAAGCGTCGCAGTAATTGATGCTCTGAAGAAGGAGGTCGAGGGCCCTTTATATAGGGCCTGGGGGCGCCCTGGTCGACGGGGGCGCCCCCCCTCACGTGGCAGCAGATCCGGTTGTTGCTCGGTCGCCGTCTGATCCCCTTATCCTCGGGATCCGATTTGACCGGGGCGCCCGGATGGCTCGGGGCGCCCGGATTAACCGGTCAAAGCCTCATCTCCTCGGCTTCGCAGGGATGCGCTTCGGCAGCTGGCAGTGGGGGCGCCCGCGACACGCGGGGCGCCGCGACACGCGGGGCGCCCGCGACAAGCGGGGCGAAGCGCGTTGAGGTTCTTACAGACTTGGGTTGACCTTGGGGGCGCCCGGATCGTCCGGGGTGCCCTGCTCAGCTTTTGCCTCACTCCTTTGAGGCTCTCTGAGCTGCAGATACTCAGTCCTTCGATCCTGCATCCAGGGTTAGTCCAAATAACAATTATATTATTATTTTATATAGCCTTAGCTGTCTTGGTTCTGACTTTGGACTCCAAAATGGAGCCCTGGTCGAACCGACGCCTAATGTTCCCTCGGAGGGGAACGCGTCCTCACCTACTCCTCACGGGAGAGTTTACCTGGTGCCAACCGGATCCTCCAGTTGGACTTTTGCCCAGCAGCCCTTCGCCAGGTCTTGAGTTTCGCCCAGCAGCCCTTCGCCAGGACTTGGTTTTTGCCCAGCAGCCCTTCGCCAGGACTTGGTTTCCTGACAGCCCTTCGTCAGGTGCCTAGCAGCCCTTCGCTAGGACTTGTTTTCCTGGCAGCCCTTCGTCAGGTGCCTAGCAACCCTTCGCTAGGACTTGTTTTCCTGACAACCCTTCGTCAGGTGCCTAGCATCCCTTCGCTAGGACTTGGTTTCCTGCACACTCAAGCAGCATTGTTAGATACCAAACAACCCTTAACTTTGAATCCTTTGCCAATATCAAAACAAGGTTCGATCTGGTGCTTCCTGCACCAACAGAAAGGACTGTGAGAGGGCGCCTTGACTGGAGAGGGCGCCTCTACCCAGAGCTGCAGCTGCCTTTTAGCAGCTTTTGACCATCCTCGGGTATACGGAGGCGCCCTGAAGCTTCAGGGCGCCCTGGTCAGCGTGCAGTGGCAGAGGAGCCTTTTTTACCAGCCTTGGGGTGCCCACACCGGTTTGGGCGCCCTAAGGACTAGCTTTTGACTCAAATGAAGTGCATTTAACCAGATTTGACCTGGTTTGACTACATTGACCGTAGTTTGACTATGTTGACCGTGGTTTGACTATGTTGATCATGTTTTGACTTTGTTGACCGTGTTTTGACCTTGTTGACCATGGTTTGACTATAGAATTTCACTGCAACACAGGTATTAAGGGAATTATTTAGTCTTAATTTTACTGTCTCACCCAAATCTGTAGCAACCCGCCTTCTCTACCTTTGACGGACCGTTACTTTGTCTACTTCTTGACTCTAATGCACGACTAAAAATGCGGAACTTTCTTTTTTTTGTATCTAATTTATCTAAGAACGGGATTCTAACTTTAATAGTCATGCATGATACAATGGTACATTACTAGCAATCCTAACCATTTAAACTCATCACATAGGGTTCTATAACATCACTAAAGCATTATGGAATATGAATGCAACTTTTCTACGCATATTTAAAGCAACAAAACTTAATTCAAAAGGAGACTAGCAACATCCCTATCCAAACTCCACTTATAAAATTCTATAACATTTCTAGAACTTTATAGAATGTAAATCTTACTTTTCTACCAAATTTACAAGCAATTTAAGCACAATTAGGACCTAGTCCAAAAGGGAATAATAAGCTCAAGAATAAGTCTAAAATTCAATGTATCCACATGCTAAACTACTCACGCCCTTGCTCATCTAGTGCATCCACAAAAGTATGCATACTAATTGAAATAACATGAAATCTTCATTCTACAAAATTAAGCATGTAAAACTATCCGAAGCATAAATGTTTAATAAACTCCATAACACAATAACTTGAAATTTGGAAATCTTAAACATTGCATTTCAAATAAGCTAAACTGTCTCGTCCCAAGGACCTCTCCAAGGTCAGCCACCACACACACGTCACTCAGCACCGCCTCGTCGCCTTCCTTCAGAATTGCTTGCCTTTACCTTTTTCCTGCAGCAAGAGGAAATGCAACTAATAAGCATAAAGCTTAGCAAGTACTATCTAGCTCACAAAATCTCGAAATGTGCAAGCATGCTTTTTAAACAATGTGAAATCACATGAGATACTTTTATGCTTAAAAGAAACACTAAAACATGTATATACTTTTATACTTAAAGGAAGCACTAAAACATGTATAACTCCAAACATGCATACTCAAGCATTAGTAAGTCTTAACTCATTTTCTTCTTGGCTTAACTTGAAACTTTAGCAATTCTTTAACTTTAAATATTTCTTTACTTTTAGAAAATTTCCTTAAACTTTAGAAAAACTTTGCTAAAGCATATACTTGAAAATAATACTCACTTGGATCCACTTAAGACGTAAGTACCATCTTATGCGCGTTCCCTAAAAGGTTGGGGTAGCGAGCCACCAATCCTAATAGAGCAGACATTGGTCTACCAGGGCCAAGACCTTGGAATTGGACACCTGGATTTCTTTAACGACGCCCTTGGACGCCGGGTACTGGCCTTAGAAAATAAAATACTTACTTTTTCTTATCTTGAATGCCTTGGCATTTTAACGAGCACCTTGTGTGCCCAAATCCCTAAGTCTTGACTTTTGGGGATTTCTTAAGGCCTTGGCCCTTTCTTTTCTTCTCTTTATCTTCTCTTTTCTTTCCTCATAGCTTTTCTTAGACCCTAACCTCATATAGGGTACTTAATTAAACTCATACAAGCATGGATTAAACTAGGATTACATGTAAAATCATAAACTTAAAGGAAAATTGCATTTTTAACTTTCTAACGGGAAAACTTGCGGAAAACCGCCTCTTACTGCAGGTGAGCAGTACTTACCTTGATTTCTTGGACTTACAACCGAAATTAGATGACTAGGGCTCGGGTGAAACTTGAGATCTCTACGAACCATCCGTGCCTACGTGTTCTTCTCGTCGAGACGAACGAAACGCTCCACACTCCTTGTTTTTCCTTGACCGGCGCCCCTTAGGAGAGAAGAGGAGGAAAGAAAACCTAGGTTCCCTTTTGTTTTCGCCGCCCCTCCCTCGCCCCCTTCTCGCACGCAGCTGAAAATTCTCCTCCAAGGGTTTCACGCGACTTAAGCGGGGTTTAAATACCTCTTCATGAAAAAACGTAACTACTCTATAAAATTATTTCTCTCCACCTTTTGTTGTGCTTGATATCCTAGCCCAGCCGGTCGCTCGCGCGCCCTTAAGGGCTTGCTCCTCCTGTGGTCGCGGGTTCGAACCCCCCTGCTTTCTTTTAATGTTTTTCCTTTTCTAAAAATACTAAACGGACTCGGAAAATTCCATAAAAATATTCTAAAAATTCCTAAAAATATCTAGAATATTTCTAAAACATTTTTAACTAATTTCAAGGACTTTAAGGACTTAAAATGGAAATTTTGGGGCGTTACAATCCCCCATACCTTATGAAAAGTTCGTCCTCGAACTTAGAATAATTCTGGATATCTTTCTCTCATGCTGTCCTCACGTTCCCAAGTGGCCTCCTCATGCTTTTGATTCTGCCAGATGACCTTCACTAGTGGCACTTCTTTGTTTCTTAATCTTTTAACTGCTTTGTCCACTATCTGTGTCGGTCTGCTCTCATAACTAAGATCTTCTTGGATCTGTACTGACTGAGGCTGAATCACTTGGCTAGGATCGTGAATACACTTCTTTAGCATAGAGACATGAAAGGTACTGTGGATAGCTGACATATCCTCTGGCAAGTCCAGCTCATAGGCTACCTTACCAACTCTCTTTATAATCTTGTAGGGTCCTATGTAGCGAGGACTCAGCTTGCCCTTTTTGCCAAATCTCATCACTCCCTTCATAGGAGCGACCTTGAGGAATACTGAATCTCCAACTTGGAATTCCAGTGGCCTACGGCGTGTGTCAGCATAACTTTTCTGTCTACTCTGGGCAGTCTCAATCCTCTGGCGGATCGTCTGGATAGCCTGAGTGGTCTCATCTACAAGCTCAGTCTGGCTGCCTATTTCTGATTCCGTCTCTTTCTTTTCACCAGCTTCTTGCTAACATATGGGTGATATGCATTTCCTGCCATACAATGCCTCATAAGGTGCCATCCTGATGGTGGCCTGATAGCTATTGTTGTAGGCAAACTCAGCTAATTACAGAAATTTGCACCAACTACCTTTAAAGTCCAACGCACAAGCCCTGAGCATGTCTTCTAAAATCTGATTTACTCTCTCTATTTGTCCATCTGTCTGAGGATGGAAAGCTGTGCTGAACTGAAGTCTGGTGCCTAGGGCGTCCTGAACACACCTCCAAAAATTGGAGATGAACCGCCCGTCTCTGTCAGAAATGATAGACTTCGGAACTCCATGAAGCCTGATCACTTCCTTCACATATAACTGCGCCAAATGCTCTACTGAGTGCGACACCTTGATGGCTAGAAAGTGGGCAGACTTGGTCAATCTGTCCACTATCACCCAAATTGCATCGTGTCCATGGGTGGTTCTTGGAAGACCTGTGATAAAGTCCATGGATATTTCTTCCCACTTCCACTCTGGAATGGGAAGTGGTTGTAGAACTCCTCCTGGTCTCTGGTGCTCTGCTTTGACTCTCTGGCAGGTCAAGCAGGTACTGATATATCTGGCCGCGTCTCGCTTGAGTCCAGACCACCAGAATCTTTTCCTTAGATCTTGATACATCTTGGTGGAACCTGGATGCATCGAATAAGGAGTACTGTGGGCTTCTTCCAAGATGCTCTTTCTCAGTTCCTCGTCATTGGGGACGCAAAGGCGGTCTCCAAGATAGAGGATGCCACTATCCGATATTCGAAACTCTGAATTTGCTGCCTCTTGGATCTCTTGCTTGATCTTTTGGATCTCTGGGTCTTGACTTTGCCTTCTTTGTATATCCACAAGCAGGGTTGACTCTAGAGTCAATGCAGAAAGTTGCCCAATTATTACCTCGACTCCAAAATCCTTTATTTCTTTCTGAAGTGGTAGAGACAGTGATGATAGGGACATCAGTGCTGCACAGGATTTCCTGCTCAGTGCATCTGCCACTTTATTAGCTTTACCTGTGTGGTAGAGGATTTCACAGTCATAATCTTTGACCAACTCTAGCCACCTGCGCTGCCTCATATTCAGATCCTTCTGAGTGAAGAAGTACTTCAAATTCTGATGGTCTGTGAAGATTCTGCACTGCACTCCATACAGGTAGTGTCTCTAGAGCTTCAGTGCAAAAACCACAGCTGCTAGCTCAAGGTCATGAGTAGGGTAATTCTTCTCATAGTCCTTGAGCTGTCTAGAGGCATATGCTATTACTTTACCATCTTGCATGAGGGCAGCTCCAAGGCCCATCTTGGATGCATCACTGTAGATGTCAAAGGCCTTGTCACTCTCTGGAACCGTCAGGATGGGAGCACTGGTCAGCCTCTTCTTCAGCTCTAGAAAACTGTGCTCGCATTTATCTGACCATTCAAACTTCTTGTTCTTTCTGGTCAAGGCTGTGAGTGGAGAGGCTATTCTGGAAAAGTCCTCCACAAATTTTCTGTAATATCCTACCAGGCCTAAGAAACTCCTGATTTCACTAGCATTCTTGGGTCTACACCAGTTGCTGACTGCTTCTATCTTGGCTGGATCAACTTGAATGCCTTCTTTGGATACAATGTGACCTAGGAAGGTCACCTGATCTAGCCAAAACTCACACTTTGAGAATTTTGCATAGAGCTTCTCCTGTTGAAGGATCTGCAGCACTATCCTCAAGTGTGTAGCATGGTCCTCTGGAGTCTGTGAGTATATGAGAATATCATCAATAAATACAATGACGAATTTATCGAGATACTCCCTGAAGATGTGGTTCATCAGCTCCATGAAGACTGCTGGAGCATTGGTTACTCCAAAAGGCATCACTACAAATTCGTAGTGGCCGTATCTTGTCCTGAAGGCCGTCCTGGGGATATCACTTTCTTTAACCTTCAGCTGATGATACCCAGAATGCAGATCTATCTTCGAGAACACTGTAGCCCCTTTGAGTTGATCAAATAAATCATCTATTCTAGGAAGGGGGTACTTGTTCTTGATGGTTACCTTGTTCAGAGCTTTGTAGTCTATGCACAGACGCATAGACCCATCCTTCTTCTTGACGAAAAGTACAGGAGCTCCCCAGGGTGAATGACTCGGGCGGATAAAGCCCTTGTCTAGTAGCTCCTGGAGTTGCTCTTGTAATTCCTTCAGCTCTGCAGGAGACATACGATATGGGGCTTTTGAGACCGGACCGATACCTGGCACCAGCTCAATCTCAAATTCCACCTCCCTGTTGGGCAGTAGTCCAGGTAGTTCTTCTGGAAACACTTCTGGATATTCGCAGACTACCCGTATATCCTCCTGCTTGAGTTCTTTCTTTGCTTCTGAGTCCACTACGTGTGCAAGAAAACCAGCACACCCTTGCTCTAGCATCTGGTGGGCTGCCAAGGCTGAGAGGAATTTCTGAGTCTTCCTCTTTGGGGCTCCTTGAAACTCGAATGGTGGTTCTCCTTCTGGGCTGAAAACCACCTTCCTTCTACGGCAGTCCACTGAAGCGTTGTACTTACTGAGGAAATCCATGCCCAGTATGATGTCGAAGTCTTGCATCGCAAGGACTATCAGATCGACATATAGCTCTCGGTCTGAAATCTTGATTGGCACAGCCCGGAGCCGCTGGGTGGATTCCATGATCTCCCCTGAAGGGAGAGTTGTCAGGAATCTGGACTCCCAACTCTCTGTAGGCACCTGTAACTTACTAGCAAAAGGTACTGATACGAAAGAATGGGTCGCCCTAGTGTCAAACAGTGTAGTAGCTAAATGCTGAAAAATAACTAGTTGACCTGTTACGACCGTGGAGGCGCTGGCAGCTTCTTCCTTCGTGAGGGAAAAGACTCTGGCATTGGTTGGAACTGGTGCTGCTTCTAGCCCTCCCTGACTGATCTGAGGTCCCTCCAGTATAGTAGGCATGTAATGTAACTGAGGCTTGCCTCCATACTGTACGGACTGCTGAGGAAGTACCATAAACTTGTTTGGGCAGTCTTTGGATCTGTGTCCCTCTTGTCCACATGAGTAGCATCCAGTTACACCCAAAAGGCATGCTCCTGGATGGGTCCTCCCACACTTAGGACAAGGTGGATACCTAGCTTGCTTGTTCTCTGGGTTTCCTTTTTGGCTGCTAGGCCACTGCTTCCTTTTGTGGTTCTTGTTCCTCCAGTTCTGGTTATTTGGCTGAGGCTTCTGGCCTCCTGTCATCTTGTTCTCAATCAGGACTGGCTTCTGCTGTGTTTGTTGTGCCTTGATGCTATTCAGATAGTGCTCTGAGATTAGAGCACTACTGACCAACTCCTCGCTGGTCTGGGGTCGGTGCGTCCCGCTGTTCACGTTGAGTGCTATTTCAGGGTTCAACATGCGGAGCATCAGTCTGACTCGCTCCTTCTCTGTGCTGACTAGCTCTGGGCAGAGGCGAGCTAGTCTGTTGAACTTCGCGACTGCTTCTCCCACTGGTAGGTTACCTTGTCTGAACTCCATGAAGTCCTCGTAGTGCTTGTTGGTAACCCGCATGTGGAAGAACTCCTCATAGAACTCTTGCTCGAAATCTGTCCAGCTCATCTGGTTGACTATCCTCTTACTCTTGACTCGCTCCCACCACATACGAGCATCTCCCGTTAGGCAGAAGGAGGCACACTTGACCTTCTCGACTTCTAGCCAGTCAAGAAGCTCCATTGTGCTCTCTAAAGTCTTGAACCAAGCCTGGGCATCCCAGGGCTCAGTCGTGCCTGAGAAGCTTTCGGGTTTCAGCCTCTGCCACTGGACGAGGTATACTTCTTGTCTTCGGATCACGGCAGGGGTCTCCTGTGTGACTGGTGGAACTTCAGCCACCACTGGAGTTCCCACTCCTGCTGTGGGTGGTGTAGGGGGCACTGGGTGCTGATTTGCCATCAGTGTGGCGATGGTCTTCTGTTATTCTGTAATCTGAGCTTGCATTTGAGCAATGACTGCCATCAGGTTTGGCTATTCTGCACCAGGCTCATTGTTATCTTGAACTGGAGTTCTGTTCCTTGCATTAGGAGCTCGTCCTCTTCTTTCCATCTAATAATGCATAAGGGAACAAGAATCACTACTATATTTCTAGGTATAGAACTTGTTTTCTTACTTAGTAACCTAATATCCATTCTAGGGATTAAACATGATTCCGTGATACTAAGGTATTAAACATGCTTCCTTGTTCTATGCACATATGAGTAAGTACTTAAGCATTTCTCCATACTGTAATTAAGTAAAGGAGCAATAGAAAAACTGAAACATAAAGCTTTCTTACTTGAAGACAGCAAGGTTGATGCTGATGTGTGTGTGATGCTGGAGAATGGGAACTGCTCTGATTCCAACTGTAGCGACCCGCCTTCTCTACCTTTGATGGACCGTTACTTTGTCTACTTCTTGACTCTAATGCACGACTAAAAATGCGGAACTTTCTTTTTTTTTGTATCTAATTTATCTAAGAACGGGATTCTAACTTTAATAGTCATGCATGATACAATGGTACATTACTAGCAATCCTAACCATTTAAACTCATCACACAGGGTTCTATAACATCACTAAAGCATTATGGAATATGAATGCAACTTTTCTACGCATATTTAAAGCAACAAAACTTAATTCAAAAGGAGACTAGCAACATCCCTATCCAAACTCCACTTATAAAATTCTATAACATTTCTAGAACTTTATAGAATGTAAATCTTACTTTTCTACCAAATTTACAAGCAATTTAAGCACAATTAGGACCTAGTCCAAAAGGGAATAATAAGCTCAAGAATAAGTCTAAAATTCAATGTATCCACATGCTAAACTACTCACGCCCTTGCTCATCTAGTGCATCCACAAAAGTATGCATACTAATTGAAATGACATGAAATCTTCATTCTACAAAATTAAGCATGTAAAACTATCCGAAGCATAAATGTTTAATAAACTCCATAACACAATAACTTGAAATTTGGAAATCTTAAACATTGCATTTCAAATAAGCTAAACTGTCTCGTCCCAAGGACCTCTCCAAGGTCAGCCACCACACACACGTCACTCAGCACCGCCTCGTCGCCTTCCTTCAGAATTGCTTGCCTTTACCTTTTTCCTGCAGCAAGAGGAAATGCAACTAATAAGCATAAAGCTTAGCAAGTACTATCTAGCTCACAAAATCTCGAAATGTGCAAGCATGCTTTTTAAACAATGTGAAATCACATGAGATACTTTTATGCTTAAAAGAAACACTAAAACATGTATATACTTTTATACTTAAAGGAAGCACTAAAACATGTATAACTCCAAACATGCATACTCAAGCATTAGTAAGTCTTAACTCATTTTCTTCTTGGCTTAACTTGAAACTTTAGCAATTCTTTAACTTTAAATATTTCTTTACTTTTAGAAAATTTCCTTAAACTTTAGAAAAACTTTGCTAAAGCATATACTTGAAAATAATACTCACTTGGATCCACTTAAGACGTAAGTACCATCTTATGCGCGTTCCCTAAAAGGTTGGGGTAGCGAGCCACCAATCCTAATAGAGCAGACCTTGGTCTACCAGGGCCAAGACCTTGGAATTGGACACCTGGATTTCTTTAACGACGCCCTTGGAAGCCGGGTACTGGCCTTAGAAAATAAAATACTTACTTTTTCTTATCTTGAATGCCTTGGCATTTTAACGAGCACCTTGTGTGCCCAAATCCCTAAGTCTTGACTTTTGGGGATTTCTTAAGGCCTTGGCCCTTTCTTTTCTTCTCTTTATCTTCTCTTTTCTTTCCTCATAGCTTTTCTTAGACCCTAACCTCATATAGGGTACTTAATTAAACTCATACAAGCATGGATTAAACTAGGATTACATGTAAAATCATAAACTTAAAGGAAAATTGCATTTTTAACTTTCTAACGGGAAAACATGCGGAAAACCGCCTCTTACTGCAGGTGAGCAGTACTTACCTTGATTTCTTGGACTTACAACCGAAATTAGACGACTAGGGCTCGGGTGAAACTTGAGATCTCTACGAACCGTCCGTGCCTACGTGTTCTTCTCGTCGAGACGAACGAAACGCTCCGCACTCCTTGTTTTTCCTTGGCCGGCGCCCCTTAGGAGAGAAGAGGAGGAAAGAAAACCTAGGTTCCCTTTTGTTTTCGCCGCCCCTCCCTCGCCCCCTTCTCGCATGTAGCTGAAAATTCTCCTCCAAGGGTTTCACGCGACTTAAGCGGGGTTTAAATACCTCTTCATGAAAAAACGTAACTACTCTATAAAATTATTTCTCTCCACCTTTTGTTGTGCTTGATACCCTAGCCTATCCGCTTGCTCGCGCGCCCTTAAGGGCTTGCTCCTCCTGTGGTCGCGGGTTCGAACCCCCCTGCTGCCTTTTAATGTTTTTCCTTTTCTAAAAATACTAAACGGACTCGGAAAATTCCATAAAAATATTCTAAAAATTCCTAAAAATATCTAGAATATTTCTAAAACATTTTTAACTAATTTCAAGGACTTTAAGGACTTAAAATGGAAATTTTGGGGCATTACAAAATCTAGGGTTTTCAATCACGTTAACCTTATAGGTTTTGTGAGACAGGTTTTGATAGTTTTAAAAATTTTGAAAATTTTGATTAATTTTGAAGGATAATTAAATTTTGAAAACTTAATTAATTAATTTTGAAATTTTTGAAAAGATGTTTAAGTCTATACTTAGCTGAAATTTTGTGTTAGATTCGAATTTGACAAAAATTAATTTGAATTTGAATTTCAAAAATTGGCTTCCAGGTCTTGGCGAGGCACTAGGCCTTCTTTGGCCGAAGCCTTATGGGATCATCTACCCTTTCCTTGACAAAGCCTTTTAATGAAATTTCATTTTCAAAATTATTTTTTGAAAAATTTCTGGTCTAACTAGTTTGGATTTTGGATCTGTAGCTTCGGCTAGTTCCGCCAAATTGGCTTCCCTAACGTACTATCATCTCACCTCCACCCAATACTATGTTGTCAAATTTCAGCTAAGTTTGTTCAGTCCTTAAGCTAGCCTAAGTCTAAGCATGGTATATTGCAGAAAATAACTAATCAATCATCAAGCAATTTAAATCAAGAATAACCAGTTTATCTAATAAAAAAAATAGTTTTCAGTTTGGCTCCCCCTGGACTAAAGCCACGGTGATGGTTAGGCAAGATGTGAATCTTGTCCTTGGGGATCCAATACTGATTTGATCCAGTAGGTTGGTTCAGGCATAGTTTAGGTACCCATGCCTGAATTTTTCCTCTGGACTGATTCAGTACAGTCAAATATGATCTTTGTCGGGATTTGGTTCGGTAGCCAAGTCCAGATCGATTTAGAACGGACTTCTGTTTCCCAAGAATCATGTCAAGATTTTTGGAACCAGAGGTGAATCGTTCTAGGGCTGATCTAAGATCCTTAACCTGAGTTTTCAGGGAGAAGTTTTCCTTTTCAAGTTTTTCAACTTGAGTGGGAGTTCCTTCCTGAACCTTCTCGGTTGAGGGTTTATAGTCAGCTCCCTCTTTCAGGTGTTTTACTTCCTGTCGGAGGGATTCAACCCGGAGTTTGGCTTTTGCCAAATCACGAGAAAGAAAAGAAATCAATTCAGTTAACTGTAATCTATTAAAACCAGTTACCTTAATTTCTCCGTCCTCTGTGAAGGTCAGCTCGCCGTCCTCTTGTTCTGATTCTGACTCTGTCTCGACTTTATCTGAGGCGGTCAGAGCTAGGAGGTTGGACTGGGGTGCCTCTTCTTCTTCTTCTGAGGAAGACTCGTCCCAGGTTGCTTGCAGTGCCTTCTTTTTTCTCGGCTTCTTCGTCTCCTTTAGGTTAGGGGCACTCTGACTTGTAGTGGCCCTTTTTCTTGCACTCGTAGCAGGTCACATTGGGCTTGTTTGCTGGTTCAGTTGGTTCGTCCTTTCTTCGGTCGGTTTTTCGTTTGTTGGTTCGGTTCTTCAGCTCCTTGTAGTAGCTTCAAGCGAGCCGGACCAGTTTAGTTTGATCTCCTTCTTCATCTTCTAAGTCTGTGTCAGACTCGGTTTCAGGTTCAGGCTTCTTCTTCGTTGTTCTTCCAGTCTTGCCTGCAAGAAAAGCAATACCTTTTTCGACCGAATTGGTGTTAGTCTGTTCGTACAGTTCTAGTTCAGAAAATAATTCATCTAGTTTTATTTTAGAAAGATCTCTAGAGACCTTGTATGCATCTACCATAGATGCCCACAAGGTGTTTCTAGGAAAGGCGTTTAGAGTATACCTTATTAGGTCACGGTTTTCAACCTTGTGACCTATTGAGTGAAGACCGTTCATTACCTCCTGGATTCGTGCGTGGAGCTGGGCTGCTGTTTCGTTATCGGCCATCTTGATAGTGTAGAGTTTATTCAGTAGCAGATCCCTTTTGCTGATCCTGGTGTCCGAAGTCCCTTCGTGCAGCTCGATCAGTTTTGTCCATAGCTCTTTTGCACTGTTGAAGGGGCCCACTCGGTTCAGCTCTTCCTTTGTCAGCCCGCATTGTAGGGTTTGCGTTGCTTTTGCGTCGGCTTCTATCTTGCGCTTTAGAGTGTTGTCCCACTCCGAGTAGCTTTGTGGAAGTCCTTCTGCATTTCGGGGGATCTCCAAACCGGACTGGATAATGATCCACATGTCCACCTGAGTTTTCAGGTGGACCTCCATGCGACTTTTCCAGTAGGAAAAGTCTTCTCCACTGAAGAGTGGAGGTCTAGCGGTGCTGAATCCCTCTTGCATAGACATTTGTTCTGTAAGAGGAAATTTTACAAAAAAAGGTGTCCTAAGACTTGGTCTTGGATTAGCAGTGCGGGATAAAGATAATTAAAAAAAAATTAATTAAATTCGAGGGAAAAAAAATCTGAAAAAAATATTTCAAACTGGTGGTTGCACCAAGTTTGAATTCCCCGCTCTGATACCATTTGTTGGATCGAGAAGCCCGATAGAGGGGGGGGTGAATATCGGAAATCGCTCTTTTTCGGAAAACTAAGAGTAAGTGCACAGCGGAAATAAAAATACGAGACACAGCACAAAGACACAGTGATTTTTACTTGGTTCGGAGCCTGTGTCGACTCCTACTCCAAGGCCCAATTCTATATTCGCGCAAATAGGTTACAATGATTTCAATTACAAAAAGAGTGCAATAAAATAATAATAAAATATTAAGCTCTTCGTTACCGACGTCCGGAGTGTGTCGATTCTTTTCGGGTCAGCGGGACGTCGTCGGCTCGAGGTGAGGCGTTTCTGGAGCAAGGCACGAGCGTAGAAGAGCGTGGAAGCTTTGGAATCAAGTTGATATGAAGCTTGGGGTCGAGGGGTGCTATTTATAGCACCTAGGGCGCCCTGGACGTCGGGGGCGCCCTGCCACGTGTCAGCCGATCCACACTTCGCTCGGTCAACTTTTATCCCGCACGAACAGGGATTAAGTTTGACCTCTGGGGCGCCCTGGTCGCTGAGGGCGCCTTGGTTGACACGGTCTTCTCGGCTGGATAGGGCTGGAGCTTTGCAGTCTTGGGCTGGAGGCGCCCTGGCTACTGAGGGCGCCTTCGCTCACGAGGGCGCCTTCGCTGCTGAGGGCGCCTCGCCCAGTAAGCAGCTGGAGCCCTTTTTGCTTCGCTTGGTTTTGGTTTACCTTGAGGACGCCCTGGACACTCAGGGCGCCTTACTCAGCTGCTGCCTCACTCCTTTGAGGCTCTCTGAGTTGCAGACACACGTTCCTTCGGTCCTGCATCCAGGGTTAGTCCAAAACACAATAAAATAGTTAATTATTATTTTATACAGCCTTAGCTGTCTTGGTTCTGACTTTGGTCTCCGAAATGGAGCCCTAGGTCAAACCGACGCCTACTGTTCCCTCGACAGGGAACGCGTCCTCACCTACTCCTCTCGGGAGAATTTACCTGTTGCCAACCGCTCCTTTGGTTGGACTTTTGCCTGACAGTCCTTTGTCAGGGCTTGGATGCCGAGCTACCCTTCGCCCGGTGCCTAGCAGTCCTTCGCTAGGTCTTCTGTCCCAGACTGTCCTTCGCCTGGTGCCTAGCAGTCCTTCGCTAGGGCTTTTAACTCTGGCATTCCTTCGCCAGTGCCTAGCGGTCCTTTGCTAGGGCTTTTAACTCTGGCATTCCTTCGCCAGTGCCTAGTGGTCCTTTGCTAGGGCTTTCACTGCACACTTGATTAACTTGTTAGAAAACAAGAAGGACTTAACTTTTGATCTATGTTGCCATTATCAAAACACAGGTTTGACTTAGGTGCAATCTGCACCAACAATCACTACTTTTCCGTCATATCTCTTGTATAAACAAGACTCATCCAGACTTTGAATGAATCCATATGACTGGATTACTTCATCAAAGCGGATGTTCCAAGATCTAGAACCTTGCTTCAATCCATAAATGGACCGATTAAGCTTACACACAAGATGCTCTTTGCCCTTTGCAATGAATCCCTCTGGCTGCTGCATATAGATATTTTTCTCAAGACTTCCGTTAAGGAAACCTGTCTTGACATCCATCTGCCAAACCTTATAGTCCATATGAGCTGCAATAGACAAGAGATTCCGGATAAACTTAAGCATGACTACCGGCGAAAAGGTCTCCTCATAATCGATACCCTCTTTCTGAGTATACCCTTTCACAACAAGCCTTGCTTTGAAGGTCTCAACCTTCCCATCTACTCCTCTCATTCTTTTGTAGACCCACTTGCATCTAATGACTTTAATACCATTGTGTGGTTCTACCAGCTCCCAGACCTGATTAGAATCCATAGATTCTATCTCAGACTTCATTACCTTTTGCCAAGATACCGCATCTTTATCTTGGAGTGCCTCGTCATATGTCCAGGGATCAGGTTCATGCTCGCCAGGGACCAAGTCCATAGACTCTCCCAAGAACATGAATTTCTCAAGCTACCTAACAACCCTCCCATTACGACGAGGTGTCACCTGTGTATCTTCTGTGACACGCGGTGAAGTGACTTGTGGTACGTCCTCTTGTACAGTTGGTACTGAAGTAGGGACTTCCCTTGCCAATTCTTCTAGAACAATTTTACTCATGGGCTTGTGGTCCATCACATAGTCTTCCTCTAAAAATCTAGCGTTTGTGCTAATGATCACCCTCTGATCTTTAGGACTATAGAACAGACCACCTTTCGTTCCTTTAGGATAGCCTACGAACAAGCGCACTTCTGTAAGAGATTCCAACTTATCAATATCTCCCTTTAGCACATGTGCTGGACTACCCCAAATCCGAATATGTCTCAGACTAGGCTTTTGCCCAGTCCACAATTCTGTGGCGCGTAGAGGATACTGATTTAGATGGTACCATGTTCAGAATGTATGCTGCCGTTTCCAGAGCATACCCCCAGAACGAATCCACAACTCAGAATAACTCATCATCGATCTAACCATTTCCATAAGAGTCATATTTCTTTGCTCCGCCACACCATTCTGCTGGGGTGTACCAGGTGCAGACAATTGGGATTGAATCCCAGCCTCTGATAAGTAACTCCTAAACTCTCCCAAGAGGTACTCACCACCATGATCAGACCGTAGTGCCTTGATATTTTTACCTTGACGTTTCTCCACATCAGTCTTGAATTCTTTGAACCTGTCAAACCATTCAGACTTGTGGCGCATCAAGTAAATGTATCCATACCTTGAATAATCGTCTATAAAAGAGACGAAATATTCAAAGCCACCTCTAGCCTAGATAGACATAGGACCACACAAATTAGAATGAACCAACTCCAGCACATCTTTGGCTCTATACCCCTTGGCCTTAAAAGGCCTCTTGGTCATTTTACCTTCCAAGCAAGATTCGCAGGTTGGGAAATCTTCCACCACTAATGTACTCAAAGGTCCATCAGCTATCAACCTTTGAATTCTACTTAGGTTAATATGACCAAGTCCTAGATGCCAAAGATATGTTTAGTTCATCTTCGAAGGTTCTTTTCTCTTATTAGATTTAGAAGACGAGTTATCTATTTCTATTTGCATTGTGGGAGTTTTGGATTTAAGAGTATACAAATTGCCAATCAAAGTACCAGGACAGATAATCTCTCTATTTCTTTTTATAACAACCTTGTCATTAAAAGAAACAGAATATTCATCCAAAAATAATTTAGAAACTGAAATTAAATTATTCTAAAAGTAAGTACATAAAGACAATTTCTTAAAACCAAAATTTTATTCTTATCAAACGATAAATAAACTTCTCCCACTACAATAGCCGCCACCTCCGTAGCATTGCCCATGTAGACATAATCTCTCCCTCAGCTAGTCGTCTGGTTTCCTGAAACCCCTGCAAGGTATTGCAGACATGATAAGTGGTTCCCGTATCTACACACCTGGTACCGGTAGATAACACCGCTAAATATGTTTCGACGACCAAAGAAAAAGATTTACCTTTGTTCTCCTTTCGGCGAGGATAGTCCGCCTTCCAATGTACAGTCTGCTTGCACGTGAAGCACTTGCTTTTCGACTTTTTCACTCTAGCCTGAGGTCCCTGAGGTCCAACCGCCTTCTTTGCTACACTTTGTTTCTTCTTCTTCTTGCCTTTCGGCTTAGAAGTAGAAACACTTTGAGCAATAAAAGCTTGAGCATTCTGTCGAAAAAGCTCTTCTGCCGCCTGGAGTTCTGCCAGGAGTTCCGCCAACGAATACAACCTCTTATTCATGTTGTAGTTCAGGCGAAACTGCTCAAAACTCCTAGGTAGAGACTGGAAAATGATATTGACCTGGGATTCCCCACTGATCTCAGCTCCAAGGACTTCCATCTCATTCAAATGAGTCATCATCTTGAGAACATGATCCCTCACGGGTGTTCCCCCAATCATGGTGGTCATCATCAAGTTTCTCATAGCCACCTGCCTAGCAGCCCGATTCTGGTGTCCGACGAGTTCCTTGAGATTGATTATCATGTCATAGGCAGTAAGAAAAGTCTGATGCTGATATTGCAGTACATTTGACATAGAAGCCAAAATGTAACACCGACCATTTCATCTTCCTTAACCAACTTCTTATAACTCTCTCTCCCCCCTTCACTAGAACTATCAGTAGGCTGAGGAGGGCATTCCTCAAAAAGTATAAATTTGTACTCATTTTTTTTAAAAGGAAAAGGATCTTATTCCAAGAAGTAGGAAAATAACTATATTAGAAGGGGGGGGGGGGTCAAACCTAACCTTCTAATATAGTTTTACAGATGAAGACCAAACTGATTTTACAGTTATAAAATCAAAAGGAAATATTGGCTAGAGGTATTTTACAATTATATAATCAGCCAGCTCTACGGAAAATTCATCTCCTCCCTTTTTTGATGGAAAAGCCAAAAATTCTAAACATTAGCAGGGGCGTGCCAGCTCTACCGCTTTTACCGATCACATCTTATTACCTATCATTGGCCAAGTTATATATCACTACAATTCTGCCAGAGGGTCTTCTCCAAACATAATACCGTTCGAAAAACAAAACACACAAAATCAAAACTTGCGCTCTAATACCAATTGTTGGGTTTTAGGATCTTGGATGGTGCGGATGGAATCTATCCGTTGCCGTGTCCCCGGATTAAAATTTCATTAATTGAAATTAATCTAAACACAAATGAAACATCCAAGTGACTGTTTCATTGTCGTGCTAACGACTTGAGCGATCGCTTGAACAAAACTTGTTATTCAAGCAATTTGACTCTTCTAGTCGGATAGCCGTGGAAAAGACAACGACATAAGATTGCCGATTTTTGTGTTACAATCGGGGTCCAAGTTAATTAACAAATAACTAACTACATTGACAAGGCAAGAAATAAAGAACAAGAGCAAGAATTGAACAAAAACAAAACTTGTACCTCTTGATCTTCTATTGAATGTCCTCCCTCCTCTAGGATGTCGTGTGGACGATGATCTACCAAGAGTTGAAGCTGCCTAGACCACTCTTCTCTTCACTCTTACTGTTGGATCGAGAGAAACGATAGAGGGGGGGTGAATATCGTTAAAACCTTTTCGGATGAAAACTAGAGCAAGTACGCAGCGGAATAAAGACAATCGTGAACACAGGTAGTTTTACTTGGTTCGGAGCCTCGGTCGACTCCTACTCCAAGGCCACGGTCGTTGACCGTTTTCTGCGGGCAATTCTATAAGTTCGCAAAAACAGTTTACAGAATTGTATTACAAAATTAGTGCTGTAAATTTAAAAGTAACTCTTCTTTTACCGACGTCCAATGTAGATTGGATTTTCGGAGCAACGGGACGTCGTCGGCGCTTGAGTCTCGAGTCGGGAGGTTTCCGGAGCAGAGCGCGGGAGCAGAAGAGCGTGATTGCGTTGAATGAATTGTTGTTCGAAGCCTTGGGGTCGAGGGCCTATTTATAGTCCCTGGGGGCGCCCGGGACGCTGGGGGCGCCCAGGTTGACTGGGTCTCCTCTCATACGTTGGCTTCGATGGGATCTGCTTCGTTAGCTTCACCTGGGGGCGCCCGGACCATCCGGGGTGCCCGGGAGCACGGGGGCGCCCTGCCCATGAGCTGCAGACGCAGTTCCTTTGCTTCAACTGTTTGTGTTCACCTTGGGGGCGCCCGGGACACTCCGGGCGCCCTACTCAGCCTTTGCCTCACTCCTTTGAGGCTCTCTGAGCTGCAGACACTCGTTCCTTCGGTCCTGCATCTAGGGTTAGTCCAAAACAACATAAAACAATAAGATGTTAGTTTATACAGCCTTAGCTATCTTGGTTCTGACTTTGGGTCTCTAAAATGGAGCCCTAGGTCGAACCGACACCTACTGTTCTCTCTCGACGGGGAACGCGTCCTCACCTACTCCTCTTGGGAGAATGTACCTTATGCCAACCGGCTCCTCCGGTTGGACTTTTGCCTAGCGGTCCTTTGCCAGGTCTTGGATACCAAGCTGTCCTTCACCCGGTGCCTAGCATTCCTTCGCCAGGTCTTCAGTCCCAAATTGTCCTTCGCCTGGTGCCTAGCAGTCCTTCGCTAGGGCTTCAGTACCCTGGCATTCCTTCGCCAGTGCCTAGCATCCTTCGCTAGGACTTTTTACCCTGGCATTCCTTCGCCAGTGCCTAGCGAACCTTCGCCAGTGCCTAGCAGTCCTTTGCTAGGACTTTTTACCCTGGCATTCCTTCGCCAGTGCCTAGCAGTCCTTCGCTAGGACTTTTCCTGCACACTTGAGTAAGATGTTAGATAACAAATAGGACTTAACTTTTGAACCCTTTTGCCATTATCAAAACTCAGGTTTGACTTGGGTGCTTTCTGCACCAACAATCTCCCCCTTTTTGATTTATGGCAACCCTGGTTCAAAAAGTTAAGTTAATCAGAGCAAGTAAAGTTAAACTTTGTTTCCTCCCCCTGGAAGGAATCTCTCCCTAGATTTTTAAAACTTCGTGGGGTTTTTGAAAATAAATTCTAAGTTTAAGGATGGATTTTTACTTAGAATAATTTTCAACAGAGAATAATTTTGGTTGTCTATTTTGGAGAACTTGTAGAATATTTTATGTTTAAATACTTAGAAAACTTAAGAAGGATTCTGAAAAACTTAAGTTTGAGTACTAAGGAAAATTTTGACGCCTTAAGTTTAAAGTACTCAACGATGTTTTGAAAACTTTAAGTTTTACAATACTTAGCGAATTTTGAAAAACATAAGTACTTTGAAAAGTTTTGAAAGACTGAGGTAGTTTTGAAAAAACTTAAGTGCTTAGAAAAGTTAAGTACTTTGAAAAGTTTTGAAAGACTGAAGTACTTTTGAAAAACTTAAGTGCTTAGAAAAGTTTTGAGAAACTTAAGTACTTTGAAAAGTTTTGAAAGACTGAGGTAGTTTTGAAAAAACTTAAGTGCTTAGAAAAGTTAAGTACTTTGAAAAGTTTTGAAAGACTGAAGTACTTTTGAAAAACTTAAGTGCTTAGAAAAGTTTTGAGAAACTTAAGTACTTTGAAAAGTTTTGAAAGACTGAAGTACTTAGAAAAGTTTTGAAAGACTTAAGTGCTTAGAAAAGTTTTGAAAAACTCAAGTACTTAGAAAAACTTAGTACTTTTTTGAAAAATTTAATTAAGTACTTTTTGAATAAAGGATAGAGTTTGAGTTAAAGAAAAATTTTTTAAACTCTCTCCTTTCCTATTTCTCCCCCTTTGCCATATATCAAACACAAATAAATACAGCAGAAACAGAATAATTAACTTGCATAAGGGAAATAACTTGCTGTACTGAACCAATTCATGATGAGAATTAAATCAAATCAGTTTCAATTTCCTCTTTTAGGGACCTGTCTAACCTAATTAGCTACTTACTAACTGTTATAAACAGTAGTTTTCACTAGGGTTAGTCAAGTTAAGTGTTCTGTTCAAGTTAGATTTTCTAAACTTGACACTTAACTTGATTACTGGGTAAGTTGTATTTAGTGCCCCAATTACTGCAGATGCACTGACTTAAAGCATCTTGAATTAAGGCAAGACCTAAGCATCTCAACCCTTTCTAAGTTATCAATCAAAAGTACCCTAAGGTGCTTGTGAGATGTTGGCTTCTAAATCTATAGGTGCATGCAGTTCTAGGATTAGGGCTTAGGCTAAGTCCATTTATGAAAAAGCCCTAGTTTTGAAAAGGGGTAGTTTTGAAAATAAAACTAAGTCGGAAAAAATTTATTTTTAAAACTTATCAAAACTGAATAAAAGCTGATTTTGAAAGCATTTAAAAATTGCTTTAAAACTGATTTTAAGTAAGAAACCCAATAGTAGACTCAATCTATTCTACCAAGCATAATCCTAACTGCCTTCTTAGTAAGCTGAACTCAGACTCAGGTAGGGGTTTGGTGAATATGTTAGCTAAGTTGGATTTAGAGTCTACATGCTTAAGGACTATCTCACCCCTGGCTACATGATCTCTTACAAAGTGGTGTTTAACTTCTATGTGTTTAGTTCTGGAATGTTGGATTGGGTTCTTAGTCAGGTTGATTGAGCTAATATTGTCAATGTAGACCTGAGTTTGATTGTAGTTAAGCTGGAAGTCTTTGAGAGTGTGCATCATCCATAAGAGTTGTGCCACACACTCTCCTAAAGCTACATATTCAGCTTCAGTTGTGGATAGAGCTACACAGTGTTGTTTTCTGCTGCACCAGCTTACTAGGCTATTACCTAATAGTTGGCAGCTTCCACTTGTGCTCTTTCTATCTAATTTACAACCTGCGTAGTCAGAGTCCGAGTATCCTGACAAGTCGAAGGTTGAGGTCCTAGGATACCAAATCCCTACATTTAGGGTGCCCTTGATATATCTTAGTATTCTTTTTAGGGCGGCTAAGTGTGTTTCCTTAGCACAGGTTTGGTATCTAGCACACATTCCTACAGCAAAAAGGATGTCAGGTCTACTTGCTGTAAGGTACAGTAGACTTCCAATCATACTTCTATAGAGTTTAAGGTCCACTGGATTTCCATCAGGGTCACTATCTATTTTTACATTTGTGGCCATGAGAGTACTTATGCTTTTAGAATTATCCATTTTAAATTTCTTTATTAATTCTTTAGCATATTTGGATTGATGGACATAGTTTCCATCCCTAGTTTGTTTAATTTGTAACCCTAGAAAGAAATTGAGCTCACCGACTAAACTCATTTCAAACTCATTTTCCATTATTTTCACGAATTCTTTTAGAAAGTTTGAGTTGGTGGACCCAAAGATTATGTCATCTACGTAGATTTGGGAAATAAATATATCTTTTCCTAGGGTTTTAATAAATAAGGTTGAGTCAATTTGTCCTTGTTTAAATTCTTTAGAAATTAAGTAAGTTGATAAGCGTTCATACCAGGCCCTAGGTGCTTGTTTTGGTCCATATAGTGCTTTAGTAAGTTTGTAAACGTGGTCAGGTCTTTCTAAGTCCTCAAACCCAGGGGGTTGTCCTACATACACTTCTTCTTTAATAAATCCATTTAGAAAGGCTGACTTTACATCCATTTGATATAGCTTAAATCCTTTATGGGATGCAAAGACTAATAACATCCTAATGGACTCAAGTCTAGCTACTGGGGCATATGTTTCATCGTAATCTAACCCTTCTACTTGGCTGAATCCCTTTGCTACTAAGCGGGCTTTATTTCTGACTATTTCTCCTTGATCATTTAGCTTATTCCTAAAAACCCACTTAGTGTCAATGATGGATTTGCCTTCAGGTTTAGGCACTAGTTCCCAGACTTGGTTCCTCTCAAATTAAGCTAATTCTTCTTGCATAGCTATGATCCAATCAGGATTAGGTAGGGCTTCATCTATAGTCTTAGGTTCTATTTTTGAAATCATTGCTATTTGACTAAGGTTTCTATAGGAAGATCTAGTCCTGACTCCTAGAGTTGGATCACCCACAATTTGATCGGATGGGTGACTGAGTCTGGGTTTCTTAGTTTTTCTAGAGCTTGGTTCAACCTCAGGTCCGGCTGGTCGGTATGGTTCACTATTTGATTCAACTCTTTGAGCTGGTTCAATTATTGGTTCGACACTTGGTACATTTGACTCACTAGTTGGTTCAATAGTTAGTTCGTTTATGGGTTCAATTAGGGATTCACCAATTTGTTTATTATCTTCTTGATCAGTGTTTGATGAAGTTGGATTTGGATTTGAGTTAATTTCTTCATCAAATATTAAGTTGGTTGTTTCTTCGATTTTCTTGGTTTGGTTGTTGTAAACCCTATAGGCTCTAATTGTTGTTGAATATCCTAGGAAGATGCCTGGGGTTGACTTAGACTGGAATTTTCCTAAGTAGTCTTTGGTGTTTAGGATATGGACATTGCATCCAAAGACCCTTAGGTAGTGTAGATTTGGAAGTCTATGGTAATATAGTTCATAGGGTGTTTTGTTGTGTCGCTTGTTAATCAAGACCCTATTTTGGATGTAGCAAGCCATACTAATTGCTTCTGCCCAATATTGGTTGGCTAAGTTAAATTCATTGAGCATAGCCCTAGCGGCTTCCTGTAGAGTTCTATTTTTTCTTTCGACTATCCCATTCTGTTGGGGGGTTCTAGGACATGAAAATTCATGTATGTATCCATTTACCTTACAGAATTCCTCGAACCGTTGATTTTCAAATTCTCCCCCATGGTCACTCCTAAGTCTTTTGATTTTAGTATCGTTTTGATTTTCAATTAACTTACATAATTCATTAAATAGATTTAGGGTTTCATCTTTGGTTTTTAGAAACCTAACCCAGGTAAACCTAGAGTAATCATCAACTATTACTAAGCAGTATCGGTTCCCGCTTAGTGACTTGGCTCCGTGTGAATCAAATAGGTCAAGGTGCAGGAGCTTAAGTGTGGTTTGAGTTAGATCAGATTGAATTAGTTTGTGATTAGATCTGGTTTGTTTACCTTGATTGCATGATTCACATATTAAGTTTTCATGGTTTTTAATTTTGGGATACCTTTGATTAAGCCAAGTTGGGTGATTTTTGAGATAGTTCTCAGATTAGTATGACCTAGTCTCCTATGCCAGAGATTTGATTGTTCTAACTGAGTTAACATGCATTTGGGTACTAGGGGAAGGTTTATAGTGTACACATTATTTTTCCTAGTGCCCTTAAGCATGATTTCTGAGTCTTGTACGTTTCTAATCAGGCAGTTAGAATTATTGAAGGTGACTATATACCCAGAATCACATAACTGACTTATGCTAAGCAAGTTAAAATTGAAGTTTTCAACCAAAAGAACTTTCTTAATAACAAAGTCAGTTTTAAGTTCAATATTACCTGACCCAATTACCTTTAGTGTAGCATTGTTGCCAAATGCTACTGAGCCTAGGTTCTTGAACTTGAGTTTGGTGAATTTCAATTTATCTCTAGTCATGTGTCTGGAGCAGCCGCTATCCAGCATCCATTGGTCCAAATCTTTATGTTCCTACACATAAAGAGTTTTGTTGATTTGGATCCAATTAGAATTAGGAATAGATTAAATTGATTTTCACAACCTAGTCTGTCTCACCTAATCTAGGGTTAGCAATCATGTTAGCCTTATAGGTTTTGTGAGACAGGTTTTGGTAGATAAAATTATTTTGAAAAATTATGATTAAAAAAAAACATAAATAATTTTGAAAACAATTGAATTTATTTTGAAATGAATGTTTAAATCTACAAGTAACTGAAAATTTGTGTTAGATTTGAATTTGACAAAGAATAATTTGAATTTGAATTTCAAAAATTGGCTTCCAGGTCTTGGCGAGGCACTAGGCCTTCTTTGGCCGTAGCCTTATTGGATCATCAACCCTTTCCTTGACAAAGCCTTTTAATGAAATTTCATTTTCAAAATTAATCTTTGAAAAATTCTGGTCTAACTAGTTTGGGTCTTGGATCGGTAGCTTCGGCTAGTTTCACCATTCTAAAGAGACCAAGTATTGTAACACCCCAAAAATTTTCCATATGAAATATTATGAATTCATGAAACATTATTATTATTATGAAATATTATGAATTCATGAAACATTATCATTATTATGAAATTTCATGATGGGCTTGGCTTAATGGGCTTTGATATGGATTAGTGCAAAATGTGATAAAAAGAAGAGGTAGAAAGGAGGAAGCAAGGATTGAACCTTGAACCTCCTAGTTGCACTAATCATGTCATAACCAACACACCAAGCCATGTTTCATGTTGAGAGAATAAGAAACATGCTTGTTAAAGCTAGGGAAGTGAAGAGACATGTCTCTTCATGAGAAAAGTATAAATAAGTGAAGGGAAGTTAGAATAACTTCCTCTCTTCTTCTTCCTCACTCTTCCCTCTTCAAAACCGAAAACTCTCCCCTCCCCTTCTCAAATTTTCGAAACTCCAACCCTAGGATTCCTCCATAAGAAAAAAAAACTCCCAAGAGGGCCCTATAGAGAGACTACCTTCTACTAAAGCAAGGCTAAGGAAAAGAAGCGCAAGAAGGGCTCTCCTCTCCTCCTCTTCAAGGACTTCTTGGGGGAGATTCAAGCGAGAGGATGTAAGTAATCCCCTCACCTGCATTACAATAGTTTCGAGTGTTTAAAAAGGGTTTAAACATAGGATGAAGCTCTTGATGTTTTCGGCCAAGAAGGTTTTTAGGGCTTGCGAGGGTTTAAACTACTCCTATACTTGCATATGTTTTTCCTCATGATGTGTGACTAAATATATGATGATAATATGATGTTTTCCTTGTCCTTAAGCCCCCAAAAACCCGAAGTAGGCTTGCTGGAATTTTCGGCCAAGGACCTCTTTTAGGGCTTAGAGAGGTTTAAACTCCTAGTATGCTTGATAATGACCCTCCTTATGATATATAAGATGATATGTGATGTAAATATGGTTTATTCATGATTTTAACATGCTTGGAAACTAAGGTATGTATGCTGGAATTTTCTGTAAAGAATGATAAGTAGGACTTAAGAAGGGGTAACAACCTCAACATGCCTTCTAATGTCTCCTCTATGATGCCTACCTTAATGTATGATGATAGTGTAATGTTTTTCATGGTTTATCATGCTCTAAACTTAGAGTTTATATGCTGGAATTTTCTGATTATATAAGAATTTGGGCTAAGGGGGAAACTACAACCCCAATTAGGCACGCCAAGGATGCCCATGATATGCTATGAGTAGTATAGGTGATAACATGTCTTCTCCCATGCTTTTTCATGCTCTAAGAATCATGATGTACATGTCTATGTTTAAGCTCTTTAAGCATCCTTATGTTATGCATGGCTTATGTATGATGAAATGCCTAAGAGATGCTTCCCTGTAAGTCGGGACTAAGAGCACTCTTCATGATAAGATAAGAGGCATGCCATGCTCATGATATGACAATGAAGTGATAGGTTATGATGATATGCTTATGATATGATAAGAATGTGCTATGCAACCCCTAGGTCGACGGACTATGAACGGACCTAGTAAGAAACAAGAATGTGCTATGCTTATGCTATGATAAAATCCATGTATGTTATTTTACTTTGTATGGCTTGTACCGGATCCTAGCAAGGTCCACGGGTGGGCTCCGGATGCAGCCCCTAGGTCGACGGACTATGAACGGACCTAGTAAGGGGATGGGCTCCCGAGACGCCCCTAGGTCGATGGAATATGAACGGACCTAGTAAGGGGATGGGCTCCCGAGATGCCCCTAGGTCGACGGACTATGAACGGACCTAGTAAGGGGATGGGCTCCCGAGACGCCCCTAGGTCGACGGATTATGAACGGACCTAGTTTCCCTAGTAGGTTAGAGACTAGCTACCTCGGCCTATTAGGGATGCGCGCATTATGTATGTATGTATGTGGTACAAGCCGGGATCCCCCAAATGATGATGGATGTATGTTTAAGTACCTATATGTATGATTTTAAGAAAAGCATATGCATGTACTTATCCTATGCATGTTTTCAAAAGAGCATCTTGCATTCGCATTTTTGTCATGACTATATGACTATTATGCTATAAAGGTGAATTATGTTAAGTTCAAGTATGCTTCTTATGATAAGTACATATGCTCCCTTATGCTATGTTAAGTTAAGTGTTTTTAATGCTATGCACTATTATGACGTGATGCTTTCTCTACTTGATGGAACGTATGATTTTGTGAGTAGGAAGGGATCTTACTAAGCTATATGCTTATAGTTTCTATGTTTCCCTTGTACTGCAGAAAAGGGTAAGGAATGGATAAACTAAAGGGAGCAGCAGGAGGGGCAAAGATATGTGTGGTGGTGGCATGGTGGAAGAAGATCTACTCATGTTTTGTTTAGTTATGTATATGCTGAGTATTGCATGTTAAATGTTGAATCATACTTACTAAGTTGCTACTTGCTGATATTTAGACTCATATGGATATTTCATGCTCACTCTCGCTCATATGCTAAGTACTTAGTTTAGACTTGCTAAAGAACTTTAGTATTATGTTATCCTTCCTCATACTTACTACTCTGTCTTAAGAAATGGCTATGTGGCATGCTTCTATTATGCAAGTAAGAATGTAAAGGTACCTAGCATGCTCTCCTCAATGTCTAAGATGTTTAAAAGGTTTCATGCTTACATGTTCAAGTACAAGATTATACATGTTTCATGTTCAAGTTTCAAGTTTCAAACGCTTCCGCTAAAACGAAAACTATGTTCGCGTAACCCCGCCCTAGTGTGAGAAGGGCGGGCGTTACAAGTATACTTGACCTTATTAGAATTGGTTTCCCTAACGTACTATCATCTCACCGCCACCCAATACTATGTTGTTCAAATTTCAGTTAAGTTTGTTCAGTGCTTACACTAACCATTCCTAAGTCTAAGCATGGTAAATTGCAGAAATTAAATAAACAATCAACCAAGCAATTTGCAATCAAGAATTAAATTCTATCTAACAATAAATATAGTTTTTAATTTGGCTCCCCCTGGACTAAAGCCACGGTAATGGTTAGGCAAGATGTGAATCTTGTCCTTGGGGATCCAATACTGATTTGATCCAGTTTGTTTGTTCAGGTATAGTTTAGGTACCCATGTCTGAACTTTATTTCTGGACTGATTCAGTACAGCAAAATAGGATCTTTGTCTAGATTTGGTTCTATAGCCTAGTCCGGATCGATTTAGAACGGACTTCTGTTTTCCAAGAATCATGTCAAGACCCTTGGAACCAGAAGTGAATCGTTCTAAAGCTGATCTAAGATCCTTAACCTGAGTTTTCAAGAAGGAATTCTCTTTCTCAAGTTTTTCAACTTGATTAGAGGTTCCTTCTTGAACATTCTCAGTTAAGGGTTTAGAGTCAGCTCCCTCTTTTAGGAGTTTTACTTCCTTTCGGAGGGATTCGACTCGGAGTTTAGGTTTTGCCAAATCTCGAGAAAGATACGATATTAATTCATTTAATTGACTTCTAGTAAAACCACTTACCTTGATTTCGCCGTCCTCTGAAAATGTTAGTCTGTCGTCGTCCTATTCTGATTCTGACTCGGTCTCGACTTCCTCTGAGGCGGTTAGTGCGAGCAGGTTCGATTGTGGGACCTCTTCTTCTTCTTCGGAGGAGGACTCGTCCCACATTGCTTGAAGTGCCTTCTTCCTCCTATTCTTCTTGGTTTCCTTTAGGTTCGGACACTCCGTCTTGTAGTGACCCTTCTTCTTGCACTCGTAGCAGGTCACGTTGGGCTTGTTCTTTTCGTTTGCGGGTTCAGCTGGTCATCCCTTCTTTGGCTGACTTTCCGTTTGTTAGTTTGGTTCTTCAACTCCTTGTAGTAGTTTCGGGCCAGTCGGACCAGCTTAGGTCGATCTCCTTCTTCGTCTTCTGAGTCTGAGTCTGAGTTAGACTCGGGTTCAGGTTGAGGCTTCTTCTTAGTTGTCCTTCCAGTTTTACCTGCAATAAAGGCAATACCTTTCTCGGCCAAATTGCAGTTAGTCTGTTCATGCAATTCTAATTCAGAGAACAATTCATCTAATTTTATTTTCGAAAGATCCCTTGAAACCTTGTATGCATCTACCATAGATGCCCACAAGGTGTTTCTCGGGAAAGCATTTAAAGCATACCTTATTAGGTCACGGTTTTCAACCTTGTGACCAATGGTGTGTAGACCATTCATTAGTTCTTGAATTCGGGCGTGAAGCTGAGCTGCTATTTCGTTGTCGGTCATTTTGATGGTATACAGTTTGTTCAGGAGCAAATATCTCTTGCTGATCCGAGTGTCTGATGTTCCTTCATGCAGCTCGATCAGTTTTCCCCACAGCTCCTTGGCACTGTTGAAAGGGCCCACCCGGTTCAGCTCCTCTTTTGTTAAGCCGCACTGAAGGGTCTGGGTCGCCTTTGCATCCGCTTCAATTTTTCATTTCAGAGCGGTGTCCCACTCTGTGTAGCTTTGAGGTACTCCTTCAGCATTTCTCGGAATCTCCAGTCCGGACTGGATGATTATCCACATGTCCACCTGAGTTTTCAGGTGGACCTCCATTCTGCTCTTCCAGTAGGAGAAGTCTTCTCCACTGAAGAGAGGTGGTCTTGCGGTGCTGAAGCCTTCTTGCATGGCCATTTTATCTGAAATGTAAACTAGACAAAAAAAGAAATATCCCAAGACTTGGTCTTGGATTAGTAGTGCGGGATAAAGAAAAATATTTGTCGAGTGGTGTTGCACCAACCTCGATCAACGAGAAGAAATTCGAACGAAAAAAAAATATTAGAAGAAATTCGAACGAAAAAGATATTAGAAGAAATTCGAACGAAAAAGATATTAGAAGAAATTCGAACGAAAAAGATATTAGAAGAAATTCGAACGAAAAAAAATATTAGAAAAATCCGAAAAATTTTCAAACTGGTGGTTGTGCCAAATTTGAACTTCCCCGCTCTGATACCACTTGTTGGATCGAGAGAAATGATAGAGGGGGGGGGGGTGAATATCGTTAAAACCTTTTCGGATGAAAACTAGAGCAAGTACGCAGCGGAATAAAGACAATCGCGAACACAGGTAGTTTCACTTGGTTCGGAGCCTAGGTCGACCCTACTCCAAGGCCCACGGTCGTTGACCGTTTTCTGCGGGCAATTCTATATGTTCGCAAAAACAGTTTACAGAATTGTATTACAAAATTAGTGCAGTAAATTTAAAAGTAACTCTTCTTTTACCGACGCCCGATGTAGATTGAATTTTCGGAGCAACAGGACGTCGTCGGCGCTTGAGTCTCGAGTCGGGAGGTTTCCGGAACAGAGCGCGGGAGTAGAAGAGCGTGATTGGCATTGAATGAATTGTTGTTCGAAGCCTTGGGGTCGAGGGCCTATTTATAGCCCCTGGGGCGCCCGGGACGCTGGGGGCGCCCGGGTTGACCGGGTCTCCTCTCATCCGTTGGCTTCGATGGGATCTGCTTCGTTAGCTTCACCTGGGGGCGCCCAGACCATCCGGGGCGCCCAGGAGCAGCGGGGGCGCCCGGGAGCACGGGGGCGCCCTGCCCATGAGCTGCAGACGCAGTTCCTTTGCTTCAACTGTTTGTGTTCACCTTGGGGGCGCCCGGGACACTCCGGGCACCCTACTCAGCCTTTGCCTCACTCCTTTGAGGCTCTCTGAGCTGCAGACACTCGTTCCTTCGGTCCTGCATCCAGGGTTAGTACAAAACAACATAAAACAATAAGATGTTAGTTTATACAGCCTTAGCTGTCTTGGTTCTGACATTGGGTCTCCAAAATGGAGCCCTAGGTCGAACCGACGCCTACTGTTCCCTCTCGACGGGGAACGCGTCCTCACCTACTCCTCTCGGGAGAATGTACCTGATGCCAACCGGCTCCTCCGGTTGGACTTTTGCCTAGCAGTCCTTTGCCAGGTCTTGGATACCATGCTGTCCTTCGCCCGGTGCCTAGCATTCCTTCGCCAGGTCTTCAGTCCCAAGCTATCCTTCGCCTGGTGCCTAGCAGTCCTTCTCTAGGGCTTCAGTACCCTGACATTCCTTCGTCAGTGCCTAGCAGTCCTTCGCTAGGACTTTTTACCCTGGCATTCCTTCGCTAGTGCCTAGCAGTCCTTCGCTAGGACTTTTTACCCTGGCATTCCTTCGCCAGTGCCTAGCAGTCTTTCGCTAGGACTTTTCCTGCACACTTGAGTAAGATGTTAGATAACAAATAAGACTTAACTTTTGAACCTTTTTGCCATTATTAAAACTCAGGTTTGACTTGGGTGCTTTTGCACCAACACTTACTTGCGCCAACCTCCAAGAGGAAAAACCCTCTTCTCCTCTTCTCTTCTTTGCCGCCGGCCACCACCACCTTCTCCTTCTTTGTGCCGCCGACCACCAAGGAGGAATCACCTCCAAGATTGCGTCACCTCTTGAGAAGGAGAAGGAAGAATCAAGAGAAGAGGATGCTCTCTTCCTCTTCTTTGTGTTGCCGCCGAAACCCTAGGGAGAGGGGAGTGGGGCGCCGGCCAACAGAGAACCAAGGGAAAAAAACCAAGGAAGAGATTAAACCGAAGCTTTATAAACAAAAGAAGTTATTATTTTGGGTCTAGGCTTCATGAGGTATTTATAAGCTACAATAGGGACCATGAGGAGGAGTTGGTTCTTGGCCACCTAAGGGATTTTTTTAGCCAAAAAAATTTTTAGCCACAAAAGTTTTTTTAGCCACAAAACCTAATCCGTTAATAATGATCCAATCCACTAAAGGATTATTATTGAATTACCTCACCAACCCCCATAATAAAATATGGGCTTAAATATATTATTTGTTCAAAATTCTCCCCATGTTTAAGATATCGCATGTCCGTTAATTAATTAATTAATCTGACAATTAATTAATTAACTTCTAACTCTATGAGTAGTACCACTCAATCTTATTATCATGCCGGACCAAGTCCACCTGCAGGGTTTACAATATAAACTTTATGAGCTCCTCAAGGGGACATCATCATCCTAAAATAGGACACGATTTCCTCCTATAATCAACGGCACACCATGCAAATAATACTATTTCCCAATTTACCGATCCTATCGATTTAATGAATAAATCTCGCCCACTGATAAATCAAAGAAATAAATACTAAGTACATGTGCCCGTTATTATATCGGGATTAAGAGCATGTAAAAATAATATCTTGAGGTCTGATTCAATTATATAGTCAGTATTGTAGGACCGATGCCGTCGATAGAGGGGGGGTGAATATCGACCGTGAAAATCTCTCGCGGAAACTTCGTAGAAAGCTTGGATCGTTCTAGACTTAGAACGTTAGTAGCACAGCGGAAAAGTAAATACAGAAAAATAAAAGCAAGATAGACACGCGGGGATTTATTTACTTGTTCCCGACCCCCAGGGTCAGTACGTCCAAGGCCTATATACTTGGTGTGAGTCCACTATTGGTCTCCTTTCTGAAATTTCTAGAGGCAGAGAAAACGCGTCTTACAGTTGATAATTACAAGCAAGAATATTGAAAATTAAGTGCGGAATTAAATAAAATCAAACCGAACAAAACAAAGTCTGAAGCTCGGCCGATCTGGACCTCCGAAGTGTCGCGCACTTCCTCCTGGGGCCTCCCGGTCATAGAGCCTCGTCTCTAGCATGTTGTAGTCGGTCAGAATGATCAAAATAGCTCACAGTAGTTGTGTTTGAAGCAGAGGAATCGAAGCCCCTTATATAGGCTTCATACGGGCGCCTGATACGCTGGGGGCGCCCCTATGAACTCGGTCAAACCTTATCCCCGCGCCGAACTAGCCGCAGCTGATAAGATCTCTGACCAGGGCACCTGGGACCTCCCGGGCACCTGAGTGAAGGTTTATCTTGTGTTTCGATCTCGAAACAGCAAAACAGCTTTCAACTTGGGCGCCCGTATCATCCCGGGAGCCTGAATAGAAGCCTATTCTGCTTCTTCATGAAACTGCATTGTTTACTCTTTGGCTTGGGTGCCCCCATCATCCTAGGCACCTGGCTTCAAGGAATTCAACCCAACACTGGGTTTTATACACTGATCTGGGCGCCCCCATCAGTGGGGGCGCTTGGGTTGGCTGCATTCCAGCCTTTCGCCTGCTTTGTCTCCGGTTCTTGATACCTGCAAGATACACAAACACAAAACACATATACATACAATATTAGTCTTAAGGACTTGGTGCGGACTTCGGGATTCCACGAAACCCTAGGTCGAACCTACGCAAGTTCTCACCCCCGAGAACGCACCTTTCACCTACTCCTCTCAGGAGACGTTTGCCACCCAGTCCTTCGGGTGGACTTTTGCTTAGCTTCCGATACTTCCGGACCTCGAGATGCCCGAACCCTGACCCGTCTCTACTTCTGTCCTTAGTCATCGCTCAGCTAAGTTGCTCAGTCCCTCGGACCAAGACTTCGTGTCCAAACCCTAAGTCCAGGACTTCGATGCCCAACCCTCGGCCATGTCTTCTTGCCCAGTCCTCGACCAGGACTTCGTGCCCACCTTTCGAGCAGGTCTTCGGTGCCCAACCCTTTGCCAGGACTTAGTGCCCAATCCTCGATCAGGACTTAGTGCCCACCTTCCGAGCAGGTCTTCGGTGCCCAGCCCTTTGCCAGGACTTAGTGCCCAATACTCGATCAGGACATAGTGCCTAGATTCACTTGGACTTTGGTCCACTTTGTTACTTCTCTCTTAATTCCCCCTTTGTCTGTTTAATGTATCACTGACTTAAGTCTATTGTCAAACATTAAAACACTTAGAGGAGGATATCACTGATGCAACTTGCACCAACAAGTATAAATTAAAACACTTAGAGGATTGGCTGAAGGGATAACTTACTATCCTTGGGATCAAAATAAAAAATGATCTAAGTTTTGAAAATATATTTTTGATCCTCTAGGAAAAATAAAAAATTTTTAACTTTCACTCTCCCCCTTTTTGAAAAACATTTTGATTAATTAGGTCCTTTGGTAAGAGAGAGAAAATATTTTTAACTTAAGGCGCATCTCTCCCCCTTTGTCATACATAAAAAAAAACAAAAAAAATACTTGCACCAACAATGGAAACACTTTGTTCTTTTGAAAATACTTAGTATAAATTTTTGAAAACATAGCATAAAATTAAGTACTTAAGTATTTTGAAAACTTTTCACTTAAACACTATTGCTTTAGAAAGATTTTCAAAAAAAATTGTACTTATAGAAAAATTTTCAACTAGTGCATTTTTTTTTTTTGAAAATACAGTAATTTTACATAACTTTTGAAAGAATATTAACTGCTTTGAAAAGTACAAGTACTTTGAAAATTGTTATGAGATTTTGAAAAATGCAATTATTTTGAAAAATGTACATTTTTGAAAACCATAAGTAACTTTGAAAGATATTGTGCAATTTTTGAAAAAATTTGCAACTTTGGAAAATATAAGTACTGTTTGAAAAGTGTTAGACTTTGAAAAATATAAGTACCTTTTTGAGAGAATATTATGCATTTTGAAAACATAATATTTTACTTGACTTGGTCTATCTTCCAGTCTGACACAATCCTAGGAAACCTTGTTGACTACAAGGACATTTTCCTAAGTGTCCTGGAAAAATTTCCAAACTCAAGAAAATACTCTTTCAGAACAGAATTTTAAAAAAATGATAGTACTTTGAAAATATATGTAAGTATATTTTGAAAGACTGACTATTTATGTTTTCAACAAGATTTTGAAAAAGTAGTGCACGAAAACATTTTTTTTAAATGTTTATTAATTCTTTTAGTTTAACCTCCCCCTAAACTTGACCCAGTCCTAGGAAGCTTGTTGACCACAAGTACTCTTCCTCTGAGTCTTTAGGATTTGGTTTAGACCAAATGAATTATTTCACAATTAAAAAAAATGAAAAATACTTGTTAGAGAATTTTCTTTTGATTTAGACTCCCCCTAAATTCGACACATCCTTGGAGACCTTGTAGATCATTAAGTGAACCTTCCTCTGTGTCTTTAGGATTTATCAAAATCAAATGAATGATAATTTTCAGGTAGATAAATTTTGAAACCATAATTTGGAAAGACGATAATTTTTAAAATATAAGCCTTTTTGAAAACATATGTAATAGAAATTGAGGCGCAGTTTTCGAAAAGTCTTTTCAAATAATAAAAAAATTGTTAAAAGAGTGAAAATACTCCCCCTGTTCCCGACATTGTTTGACTCTATCTAAGTGTCTTAAGGAATTTTAGTGTTGTCCTAAGAGGTTTGTGTCTAATTGCGTGAGTCAAACAATTTTTGAAAATGATATAATTTTTGAAAACATATCATATATATTCAATCAGACAAGCATGAATTTCATACAAACATTATTATGTTGAGGCTCTATTTTGAAAATATATTTTTAGAAAAATATTCTAACAATTTTGAAAACAGTTTTGAAACATGCTCATCAATTTCTTACTCCTTCACATCTCACCCATTCTAGGTGTCTCAATACAGCAAGCATGGTTGCCTTATGGGTGTATTGTGAGATGCTTGAATCATTTTCCTTAATTTATTATTAAATCTAAGATTTGATTGAAACTTGTGTTAAATTCAAATCTAGCAATAGTAAAGTGAATTTGATTTTCAGTAATTGGCCTCCAGGTCTTGGCGAGGCACTAGGCCTTCTTTGGCCGTAGCCTTATTGGATCATCAACCCTTTTCTTGACAAAGCCTTTTATAGAAAATTCATCTTCAAGTTATTTCTTGAAAGATTTTGGTTTAACTAGTTTGGATCTTGGATTGGTAGCTTCGGCTAGTTCCGCTAAGATGGCTTCCCTAACGTACTATCATCTCACCTTCACCCAATACTAGGTTGTTCAAGTTTCAAGTAATCTTTTTCCTATAACCATTCTAAATTATGCATAAAATTAAATGTGAATGACATGACATATATTTTAAGAAAATTGCATATGCATGGCATGACAGTTATGCATGAGTCAAGCAATTCAAATCATTTAATTAAGTTTCTAAAGATGTATCAAATTCCCGATTTGATACATGTCGTGTGAACCCGCGAATATGTCAACCCACTTTGACATATCTAATTTTTTATCAAATTAATTGTTGCAGTTTGGGTAGGATTATATTTAATTTGAGTTTAAGTTATTTTAGAGTTAAATTAAAATGGATTAATTAATTTAAGAATTAATTGAGGTTGAATTAGTTAGAAATTAATTAATTTGAATTAATTAAGTTTTGAATTTAAATTAAGATGAATTTAATTTAATTTGAATTTAATTTAATTTGAATTTAATTTAATTTAATTTATTTAATTTTATTTAATTTAGTTTAATTTGAATTTAATTAAATTTGAATTTAATTTAATTTAATTTGAATTCAATTTAATTTTATTTAATTTGAATTTGAATTTTAATTTAATTTAATTTAATTTGAATTTAATTTAATTTAATTTGAATTTAATTTGAATTTAATTTAATTAGAATTTAATTTGAATTGAATTTAATTTGAATAATTAAGGTTGAAATAATTGATTAATAGTTGTGGGTTTAAGTTCAGAATTTTCATTATTTTGAAAATTTCTGACTCTTCTTTATCTATCTTTTCAAGTTTTTCTAACAATTTGGATTTGTTTGAACCTTTATGAAGTTTATTTATTATGACCTTTATCTTAGATAGTTTCATATCCTCCACATCCTCAAAATTATATCTTTCAGTATCCTCAAAGTAGGAGGAGTAATTTGGGCCACTAGTTAAACTTTTGTAAAAATTTTCAAGATTATCTATAATTGAGTTGTTATCTAGAAGAATTTCTTCAGAATTATCCTCAAGAATATTTTTAACAAAATCATTTTTATCCTCAGAAATAATATTTTCAGAATTAACTTCTGGATTATCCTTAGGATTTTCAAATTAATTTCAGAGTTATACAACGGATTTTCAAATTTAAATTCATAATTATCTAAAGGATTTTCAAATTTAGAATTATCCTTAAGATTTTTGAATTCAGTTTTATCCTTAAGATTTTCGAATTCAGTTTTATCCTTAAGATTTTCAAATTTGAATTCGGGATTAATTTCAGATTTAAATTCAGAATTAATTGTATCATTAATACCAATCTTTTGTTCAGATTTCCAAATTGTAATCCAGCTTTTTTATCTCTGTAATTCCATATTAGAAGGTCTGGTTTGGCCCCCCTTCTAAAATGGTTTTTTCCCCTTCTTGAAATAAGATTTTTCTTTTTATCAAAAAAAAAGTTAGAATTAATTTTAGCAAATATTGAATTGGTATTAATGATTAAACAATTTATTTCTAATATTTTAGCCATATTCACATTTTATAACTTGACATTCAAAATATCTACTTGACTATGCAGTAATTCTAACTTATCAGGGAAATTATCTAAATTATTAAAAGACATTGCAGGAATTTGTAAAATTTTTTGAACATAAATCTTACGTACCTTCGCCGGACACTTGTTTTTGTAGTGTCCGTACTTCTCGCATTTGAAGCATCGTACGTGATCCTTGTTTTTCCAGACTCCTGGCGCTGGTGCCCCCTTTGCCGCTGGTGGTGTAGATCGAGTCTTACGAGTAGGGCACTGATTTTTATAGTGCATTCTCTCCCTGCACGTGAAACAAATAATATGGAACTTAAAAATGGACATTAAAAAAAATTGTACCTGATTCACCCCTGGGCTCCTCCTCAACTCCTGGCGTCGTTGCTCCGTCGACGGTTAGTCCGGTGAAGAGCGGCCTAGCTCTGATACCAATTGTAGGACCGGTGCCGTCGATAGAGGGGGGGGGGTGAATATCGACCGTGAAAATCTCTCGCGGAAACTTCGTAGAAAGCTTGGATCGTTCTAGACTTAGAACGTTAGTAGCACAGCGGAAAAGTAAATACAGAAAAATAAAAGCAAGACAGATACGCGGGGATTTATTTACTTGTTCCCGACCCCCCAGGGTCAGTACGTCCAAGGCCTATATACTCGGCGTGAGTCCACTATTGGTCTCCTTTCTGAAATTTCTGGAGGCGGAGAAAATGCGTCTTACAGTTGATAATTACAAGCAAGAATATTGAAAATTAAGTGCGGAATTAAATAAAATCAAACCGAACAAAACAAAGTCTGAAGCTCGGCCGATCTGGACCTCCGAAGTGCCGCGCACTTCCTCCTGGAGCCTCCCGGTCATAGAGCCTCGTCTCTAGCGTGTTGTCGTCGGTCAGAATGATTAGAATAGCTCACAACAGTTGTGTTTGAAGCAGAGGGGTTGAAGCCCCTTATATAGGCTTCATACGGGCGCTTGATACGCTGGGGGCGCCCCTATGAACTCGGTCAAACCTTATCCCCGCGCCGAACTCGCTGCAGCTGATAAGATCACTGACCAGGGCACCTGGGACCTCCCGGGCACCTGAGTGAAGGCTTATCTTGTGTTTCAACTTCGAAACAGCAAAGCAGCTTTCAACTTGGGCGCCCGTATCATCCCGGGAGCCTGAATGGAAGCCTATTCTGCTTCTTCATGAAACTGCATTGTTTTCTCTTTTCTTGGGCGCCCCCATCATCCTGGGTGCCTGGCTTCAAGGCATTCAACCCAACACTGGGTTTTATACACTGATCTGGGCGCCCCCATCAGTGGGGGCGGCTGGGTTGGCTGCATTCCAGCCTTTCTCCTACTTTGTCTCCGGTTCTTGATACCTGCAAGATACACAAATACAAAACACATATACATACAATATTAGTCTTAAGGACTTGGTTCGGACTTCGGATTTCCACGAAACCCTAGGTCGAACCGACGCAAGTTCTCACCCCCGAGAGCGAGCCTTTCACCTACTCCTCTCAGGAAACGGTTGCCACCCAGTCCTTCGGGTGGACTTTTGCTTAGCTTCCGATACTTTCGGACCTCGAGACGCACGAACCCTGACCCGTCTCTACTTCTGTCCTTAGTCATCGCTCAGCTAAGTTGCTCAGTCCCTCGGACCAAGACTTCGTGCCCAAACCCTAAGTCCAGGACTTCGGTGCCCAACCCTCGGCCAGGTCTTCTTGCCCAGTCCTCGACCAGGACTTCGTGCCCACCTTCCGAGCAGGTCTTCGGTGCCCAACCCTTTGCCAGGACTTAGTACCCAATCCTCGATCAGGACTTAGTGCCCACCTTCCGAGCAGGTCTTCGGTGCCCAACCCTTTGCCAGGACTTAGTGCCCAATACTCGATCAGGACTTAGTGCCTAGATTCACTAGGACTTTGGTCCACTTTGTTACTTCTCTCTTAATTCCCCCTTTGTCTATTTAATGTATCACTGACTTAAGTCTATTGTCAAACATTAAAACACTTAGAGGAGGATATCACTGATGCAACTTGCACCAACAAGTATAAATTGGATCACCTCAAAGTTGGTCCGCTCAATACACTTAGAGTGTACTAGTGTAACTCTATGGTCAAGACATACCATATCAAATTATACTACAACTATGCCAATGGTTTGTCCAAGACCATCTAGGTTGTGAGCCTCTTCTTATACTCTACAAGGGACTGATAACATGGTCTTCTGTGTGACACCACACACTATGTTATCTACAACGTAAAGTATTAGACTACATGCACACACATATATACAGATATAAAATGCAATCATGATCATGTGATTCTTATTCCAAAATGTAGATCTTCATACAAAAAGGCATGGCTCTTAGTATACATCCTAACACTAATCCCCTGATATATAACCAGTGCATATCCCTAAGCTCCGGATGAATTTGGGATGAGGCGACCCAAGAATTAAATAGTAGGCAGTCCGAATACCCAAACGACAGACCCTGGTTGAAGACCGACCACCAGCCATAACGATCAGGTGCCCGTCGAGAGGCCATTGGGTGGAGAAGTCAAGCTTGGCTAGAGATGAATCAAGAGCCTCTGGGACCAAGCTAGTTTCGCTAGCCGGCAAACTCCTAGCGAGTAGGACAAATCATGTAAAGGGTGAGGGTCAGGTTGAAAGGAAGGCAGACACACTATTAAAGTGCCTTAGTCAGAGAGTAGGTGTGGCAGGCCTCGCTAGCTGACTAGACTACTCGACCGGATCGACAAGTCAAGCTGACCTGGCCGATCAGTCAGGTAGACCTGTCGGAGCGGGCTTTACATAATGGGCCTGGTCAACTACTAGTCAATAACCTCCGATCCTCAAGGAGATCTTACATAATGGGCCCCTCCGTCTACGCGAGCCTTATCTAACCTTTATATTCACAATCCAAAAAACACCGTCTGGGCTCGTCACACACAAAACTCATTATCCATGTGACAAGGGCATGTCGGTAGTATCTTGTAATAGATACTCTATAAGTGCCCCATAATAATTAAGGGACGCTTTGATGCAACCAATGTAATCTCAAAAATAATAGTGATATGACTACTGTTACGACGATGATGTAACTCATATCCGACAAAGATTACATGATAAGGCACGGGCCTAAATTGGAAAATACGTCTTCATAAAATGGAGGCTAGAAGACATATCTATAAAAGGCCTCCCCCCTTTCCATCCATAGGTAGGCTCTCTCTCTCTCTCTCTCTCTCTCTCTCTCTCTATCTCTCTCTCTATAGCGCATTGTATCTACTTTTCTCCACCATCTCTTTGACCTAACTTGATCATCGGAGTGGTTGCATAAGGAACCCCTGACCAACCTCTAACGATTTTTCCTCTTTGTTCCTCACAGTTCATCGGAGCTTCTAGCCAATGACCCTAGCCTCCCAGTCTTCTTGCGGTCAATAGCGTGCCTCATCATCAAAGCGTCAATTTTCTCACCCTTCGACAAGATCAAATTTGGTGCTATCTATAGGAATCTTCTCGCTTGTTCGGAGGTACAAAAATGGTGGACTCAACTAAGATGACCACTATCTCCATATCGGATGAGGATTTGAAACTGTTGGTTGTGGCTAAAGCTTAGAAATTGGCTGAGCAGCAGCAACCCAGCTGTTGGCTTTCCACGCACCTCCACTACTACTTCAATCGAAACAGAGATTACGGGCCAGCCGTGTTGGGACCGGGTGCATGTTGACATGGATACGGGTTCGTAATTTTAAAATTTAATTACGTGCAGCGGAAGGTTTAGCATAAATAATTTCTCAAATTATTTTAACCACGTATCTAGCATGCAACCTTATGTTGTGGATACATGATCATACATTTAAAATTTTGCAGAAAGTAAACTAATTTACTTAATACTTTGCGTAACTCGAAGAAAGGGATGAGATCCAACCGTAGCGTCCCTTGGAAGCTCCGCCTCTATTCGCGTCCACACCGAGTTCTCTTCGGGATGACTTCGCAAAGCCACGAGTTTCGTGCCGACAAGAATTACTAGATTCTCCAAAGGCACGACAAGAATATCAAGAGAGAGAGATGGAAAACTAACCACCAAACAAAAACGGAATCAAGATTCCGGGAGGAAGGAAGGAGTCGCGACCCGCTTCTTCTTCTTCTTCGGCACCTTCTTGGTGGAGGTGACTCACGGCAACCCTAGGGGAACCCTCTAGGGCCGGCGCCTACTAGAGGAGGGAGAGGGAGAGAAGGAGAGGAATAGGGGCTAGGCAAGAATCCTTGATCTCTTGAATTAAATTCCAAGCCTTGCCTTTGTACCTTTATATAGTAGCCTCTTTATTGCCAAGTCTCCTTTTAACGGAATAAATTTTTCATAGGAAATTTATCTTATAAATTTTTCTATGAATTATTCCGTTATGCCAAGTTTTTATTATAACTTATTTTATAATAAAAACAACCATGTCTCCCCTTTTATTATGGAATAAATTTTTTTTACAAGAAATTTACTATATAAATTTTTTTTATCATGGAAAAATTAATTCATAATTGATTTTATAAAATAAAATAAACCAATCCATGGTTCATTTTAATTTCCATAAAAAAGAATAAATTTCTATAATTTTCTTTATATAAATTTCTTTATACAAATTTCTTTATCCATAATTTTATAAAACAAATCACGCTCGATTTATTTTATAATTTAAACCAAACAATTTGGTTTCCCTTTTTTATTGTGGCCGGCCAAACCAAAGAGGGTGGGGACCCTCTTTGGCCGGCCAAATCCAAGCCGTCACCTTACGAATTAAACTCATTTAATTTGTCCAATAAGCCTTCAAAAGACTTAGCCATTTTAAGCTTCCGATGCGTCTCTGATAAATTCAGATTCGACTTATCTCTCTTGATCGGAAAATCCAATTTTCAACTCATTTTAAATCCCTCGGATTACTCGTAGTGCGTGTGACTAAATAGGCTTTCGATTTATGTTGGCCGTCTATAATCAACCAATTATAGAACGATCATGAGTGGCACCTAGTAGTACATCATGACCCCCAATTAATCGAAAGATCAATGGTTGACCTCAGATATAATTCTGAAACCCTTCAGCAGCTTTAATGAATCGTGCCTCATTCCCTTCACCATCTTATACCCACTTGGTTCAGGACATGGTCTATGTGTGTCAGTCCCCACTAGGCTGACTACGTCACACCTAGCCCAAGTAATGACTTTCTCGTCCAACGGATTCTAATTACTCTCATGTATCTGTGATATTCATACTCAGATCATGTGATGCTCTGGCTAGAGGCTTCGAGTAATAATCCGACGATAAGCCTTGGGTATACATCTCCTCGCAAGGAGTGGTGAATCCTTTGTAGGCTGTTCAAACATCTTCGGGCACTTCGGCTTATACCCAACCATCCTGGGTGCACACCTCCATGGAGATGCTTGCTTAAGATGTCAAAGTATAAGTCTCCATGACCAAGATGACTTGAACACCGCAAGTCAAAGGAACATCGCACTTAAGCTGCAGTAAGAACTTCACTGACATATCTATATATAGACTACCATATGAAGTTCTACAGCTAGTCACTCCAATGAACTAGTTCCCTTAACTAGCATTCATGTTTATCTCCGGACATCCCAATGTCTCCAGCCAGCGAGAATCAGCTGATTAGAGAATAACCCATGCTAGTCTCAACAGAATTGATAGTGTCCGTATTTATCAATTCATCGACTAGGGACAATTTCAATACTTCACAATTGCACATGTAGAGATAATCACTAGTTGTGAATTCATCACAAATTCTCTCATGCTGTGAATTGTATTGCGGACATTCAGTAGATGAGTTTAAGATCTCAATCAAATACATAAACATGTATACTCAAATAGTGAATATTCATTTATTAAAATAAATGATTACAATCATAAGGCGATTGCCTTAGGACACTTCTCTCATATCACCAACAAGCCGAGCAATATGGCATATTTCCCCAAGGTGTTCCTCCGAGCAGGAGGAGACAAAGTCAAATCAGATTATATGGAAATCTCTTCATCCAGTCATACACTCCTGCGAGATACTCGCCAAGGAAAAGCGCCAGCTGACCGACGGTCACTGAACTGGTTGGCCATCCCTTTCTCTACAAAGATACTAGACAACCCTTGCCCCGTCATTTTCGGCCCGTCTCTATTGGAGAGTATGGAGGTACCACCGACCTAGAGGAGCACTTGATGAAGTTTGAGAATGTCGTCCTGCTATATCAGTACATAGATGGATTTAAGTGCTGAGTGTTTTTGACAAATCTATTTAGTGCAACGATGGTTCGACCGACTCCCTAGTGGCTCAATGCATAACTTCAAAGAATTCAAGCGGATATTTCTACAACATTTCGATAGTAGCAAAAGGTACCATAAGACTTACCTCAATTTGTTATCCTTAAACCATGACCCAAAGGAGTCCCTGAGGGTATATATCAAGAAGTTCAACCAGACAACAATGGATGTGTCCTCCATTATGCCGGAAGTACTGGTGAGAACCTTCTCACAGGGGCTCAAGGTTGGTGATTTCTTTTATTCCCTTGTAAGAAAGCCTTTGAGGAATTTTAATAGTCTTCTTGGCAAGGTTGTCAAATATATTAATGTGGAAGAAGCACAAGATGCTCAATGGTGAGAGGCACCCCCAGCCCAACCTTACATCGTCAGTCAAAAGATAACCTCTCCGATCGGACCCACCCGAGGGTCTCAAGCAGAACATAATAAGTCAAACCCAGAGCCCAAGCAAGTTCAGCAAGTGGAAGTGGCTCAGGGCTATAATTTCACTCCCCAACGATGGAAACCTTTTTGTACATACCACTATAGCCACACCCATGACACCACGAACTATCGATAGTACAACACAGAGCAAGTGCGGCCAGCCCAGAAGGTGTTCCCACATCGGGCTCAACAAAGCAATTCTAGAAATGCAAGAAGACAATAGGGCGAACAACCTATGGTGAACACAACTAGAGTAGATACTGCCATAGCCGATCGACAAACTCCCATGCCAGAGCGGTTGTAGTCCTCTTTCAGCACCGTTGATGAGGAGCAGGAGAACCAAAGAAATATTGACCAAGGAGATGTGGGCATCATATATAGAGGGCCCATGTATGGGGATACCAACCAAGCAGGAAGGCTCAAGCACGACGATTAGAGATACATGAGGTAGGAACCAGCCGAGCTCAAGCACAAGGCTCACAGATCAGTTTTGGACTACAGGATCTGTAGGGTATGAAAATCCCTTATGAATATTCATTGGTAATTACGGCAGTTATAGCCAACTACAAGGTACACTGTACCTTCGTAGATATTGGTAACTTAGTCAATGCCCTCTTTAAGAAAGTGTTCGATTAGTTACAAATTGATGCTGTAGAACTGCAATCGGTGTCTAATCCGCTATTTAGCTTTGCTGGTAATGAGGTCTTACTGATCGACCAAGTCAAACTGGTCGTTTCTTTGAGAGAGGAGCCCTTAAAAAGAACACGATGATCAATATTCCTGATTGTGGATGCCCCATCTACATTCAATGCCATACGAGGCGACCGACACTCAACAAATTCTGAGTGATAGTTTCCACTTTCTATTTGAAGATCAAGTATCTGGTCGACGATCAAGTAAGGGAAGTAAGGGGTGACCAAGTAGTGGCTCATCGATGTTGATTGGGATATTAGCCAAAGGCACACACGTAGCGCAGAGGCTACGTGGCATGACTACAATAGCGGGGAGAGAAGTGCCTGAGATCACCTCAGGAGAGTAGTGCCCGAGGCCACCTCGGGAGAGGAGCTCCCAAGGCCAACTTAGGACAGAAGTGCCCAAGGCCATCTCGGGAGAAAAGGGCCTGAGGCCATCTTGAGAGAGGAGCTCAATCGAGTACTAGGCCTCGGTTGGCCTATCACTCGACATCTCATTCATGAAGTCCCTAAGCACCTTTGGAGTACTGACCAAGCATTAGTGGTGAAAAGGGAGAACAACTTGGAAGGATAATGGTAAACTTAATATGCACGGCGGCAGTTACCAAACCCTCTTGTGTATGACAGTTGGGAGGCAGTTATAACCCATAACACGTGATGAAAATTGTAAACTTAATATACGCGGCGGAAGATACCAACACCCCCTTTCGTATGAAAACTGGAAGGTGGTTACGACTTGTAAACATGGAAACAGGGGAGGTGGGTACAATAACATCTGAGTGCTCGAAGGAGAGGGGCACCAACTATATAAGGTGTTGAGGCACCTAGGTAAGGGGCTCTGATTTCTCTGGACTCTAGACACAACTTACTTTCTGGCTTTTCTCCTATTTTGAAGGGCTTCTGACTTGAGCGTCGGAGAGGGCTCCATCGGAACTCATTCGGGTGTGTCCCTTTAATGCTTGTGTTAACCTTGCAGGCTCAGGCACCCCTCGTGGTCACCCAAGTGTAAGATGTGTATACTGAAAGACATGATTTCTTTATATGAACATCTTCATTTTGAAAAGAGAATCACAACTACACTAGGAGCCTGTTTATATTAGTACATGCATGAAGTTTATTACCAAGCATTGTAGATAACATGGTGTGTGGTGTCACACGAAAGATCATGTTATCAATTCCTTGTCTAGTATAAGTAGAGGCTCACAACCGAGATGGAATTGGACAAACCATCAGAATGGTTGTAGTGTAATAAGGTATGGTTGGTCTTGACCATAGAATTACACTAGTGTGCTTTGAGTACATTGAGCAGGACCAAAACCAGAGGTTATCCAATTTGTACTGACTCGATAATTGGATAGGGCCTAAGACTTTATTATGGAGTACGATCCCTTAATCCCGATATAATAACGGGCATATATTATTAATTATTATTTCTTTGATTTACCAATGGGCGAGATCTATTCTGTTAGATCGATAGGCCCGGTAAGTTGGGAGATAATATTGATAATATGATATGTTGTTGATTATTGACGGAATCCGTGTCCTGGTGAGTCGGGATGATGATGCCTCTTTGATGAGCTCAAAAGGTTCATCATGCTAAACCCTGCAGGTGGATTTAATTTGGCATGATGATAAGGTTGATTGGTACTAGTCAAGGACCCAGAGGTTAATTATTTTGAATTGTCAGTAATTTAAATTAATTAACGGGCATTCGATATCTTAAACACGGGGGGATGGACGACTCGTAATATGTGGAGCCTATATGAAAATATGGGGGTTGGTGAGGAAGTTTAATTAAGGTTCTTAGTAGAATGGATCTTAATTAATGGATCGGGTTTAGATCCATTGGTGGGCCAAGATCCAACTCTTGTTAGATCGTGGCGCTTGCTAGAGGGGGGGGGGGGGTGAATAGCACTTTTTCTCAACTTTCTCTACAAGATGGTTAGCACAATACATACAAAATATATGAAAAATAAGCAAACAATGCTAACACATAGAATTTTACTTGTTATCCACCCCGAAAGGTGACTAATCCAAGGATCCACACACGAGCACACTCTCCACTATGAAAACCTCCTTCAAGGTAGAGAAAACCTTTACATGGTCGTCTTCTTCCTCTTTACAAGATTTAATTGAATGCGAGAGGAAGAGATGATCACTTTTGGCATGAACAACACTTTTGTACAGTAAAGAACCGTACCTTCCTCGTGCCCAAAAGTCACCCTTTTTATAAGAGTAAAGTGTTAGATCTTGTACGGTTGTTAGAGGGGGGGGGGTGAATACCAAATCTTCGATTCTTTTACCTACGTTGTTAGTGTGCGCAAGCGGAAACAATAATAATAAACATAAACAACGCTAACAATACCGATTTACTTGGTATCCACCCCTAAGGGTGACTAATCCAAGAATCCTTTGGTGGATCACTCCCTGGATGACCTCCGGCTAGCCCTTGTTGCTCCTTGTGGGTGGAGAAACCTCGCCACAGCACCTCGACAATCTCTGAGCACCAAGACTACTATTTGGCCTTTAACCAAGACCAATTTCGTCAAACCTTTCAGCCAACACGAAGTCCTTTTAAATAGGACTAAGGCTGAAAACCCTCGCCACCAGTCGACTGCTCCCAGGGCAGTCGACTGGTCCCACTAAAAATCGACCTTTCCAACCCCAATGTTTAAATTTTCAGCCAACTCACCAGCCGCTACCAGTCGACTGCTCCCAGGACAGTCGACTGGTCTAGAGCTGACTTCCTTCTGTGAGTTTTATCAGTCGATTGCCCCAAGGGCAGTCGACTGGTCTACTCACACACCTAAGGATTCCCTTCCCGAGTATACTTCTCTCAGTACTCGAACCATAGGATTTCCTGAGTACAATCACACAATACTCGTACCCTCACGACTCGACTGACTCCTCATCAGCAACCTCGACTATTGCCTTCGCACCCTCTTCATCTTCGACCCTCGTCCCTCGGTTGCACACATAAGCCTCCAGCTTGTCTCCATACCATCCTTCGCGTACGCCTCGCAGTCCACGCCCCTCAACTCATCGTCTCTACCATACCAAGGTCCCTCGGGTGCACACAAGCCTCTAGCTTGTCTCTATGCCACCCTTCACCATACTGAAGCCGTCCAGCCAAGTTAATATGTGTAAACCTGCAATCTTGCACACTTAATTACACATATTAGTACACAAGAGAAAACCTAACTTAAACCCTTTGCCCAAACATCAAAACCCATGGTCACTCCGGACCATAGATTACCTCAACAATCTACCCCTTTTTGATGTTTGGCATTACGTTTAAGTTAGGGAAACCAAATAGTAGTCAATAGCAATAACAATGCTAATTAAACATTTGGACTTACACTGCCAAGACTCCACTTGGACTTACACCGCCAATGCATATGCAAATGCAAACCAATCATGGATCCTATCCCAAGACATCCCACACCTAACTCTCCAAGTTATGACTTTTTCACAAAAACGGGCTTTTTAAAGCTTCTCCAAAGCTCCCTTACATTGGACTTACAAAGGCTTTTTAAGAACCCCTCCAAGGTCCCCCTTATTCCAAGAATGGAGCAACAATGCTCCCCCTTAATCTCAGCTCCCCCTAGACCTAGGGTTTCCGCAAAGATGTGTTTGGCATCCCAAATTAAACCCAACACTTCTCCCCCTTTGCCTAACATCAAAAAGACTCCAACAATATCCCAATTATTGAATCTTTTAATCCATAATGATCATAAACAATGTGTACTAGCCCCCATACACTTGTTTTCCATCATTTGGACCCAAATCAGCTGCTGGATACCCAATCCAGCTCTGACCAGTCGACTGCCCCACAGGGCAGTCGACTGATACTCTGAAAATCAATTTTTATGGCCAAATTCAGAAATGCGCCAGAAAATCCATAAATCTCCAAAAATTCTCAAATTTTGTGGAGAAATTTGTGGTACCCATAACTACTTGGGAAAAATATATTTCACCATGTATCTATTGACACAAAACCCAAAAATTTCCTATGAAAATTAAGGCAACTAGGAGGCAACCTCCCCCTTAACCTATGTCTTATCCCAATTTTTAATTTACCAAGGTGAAGTTCTACCCAACTAAACACCCTAAGACCAAGTTAAGTTCTACCCAACTTAACAACCAAGTTCTTCCCCCTTAGACACCATTAAATGATTGCCCCAAGCAACCTTATCCCTAGTGCCAAAAAGAACTCAACAAAACCTTGAACAATCTAAGAGTTTGCAAGCACATTTGCTAGGATATATACCCTATCCTAGAAAAATATGATTTCATGAAGAATATCAAATGTGCTTGACTTTTGGTACATCCTCTAAATTCCTCAAAATGGTCATTTGTATCAACTTTCAAATCCATCTATAATTCCATGTGTTTGCCAAGGCTAACTATTATAATTTGACACATGTAATTGTCCTCAACTCTCCTTTTTCTTAAGTGTCCTTGATATGATAAAAAAAAATCTCCTTCTACTTATCTCTTAACCCTAGATAAATATCCACTTATCAATCTTTCTTGAATTATCCATATGGCCTCATTTCATATAATCATCATTAAATCATGAGGCAAACCTTTGTTCAGGGAGTATAATCAAGGATCTTAATTTTAAGGTCATATCCTATCATTCTAGATGCCATTTCTCTTCATACCTATGGACCAGTCGACTGCCCTCAGGGCAGTCGACTGCCAAAACAAACAGAATGTTTTCTGAGTAAGATCAGTGACTGCCCCCTAGGGCAGTCGACTGATACCTGAATTTCAGATTTTCAGCCCAACTTCAGAAATGCCTAGATAATTTCATAAATCTCCAAAAAATCTGAAATGTCGTGGAGAGATTTGTGGAACCTATGTTTACTTGGGAAAAATATGTTTCCAAATAAATATACTCCAAATCCCAAGATTGGCACGAATCTCAACCCTTTCTAAATTGTATCATTTAGACTTCTACCAAAAGTCCAAATTCTAACCTTTCCTTGATATATCTTCTAATACTTGACCATGATATATTCTTAGCACTGAATTATATGGTATTTTCTCATTAAACCTTAATTTTATCGAATATAACCCTATTTTTACCTTTTTCTCCCTAAAACTCCTTTTAATGTGCCAATTCTCTAGGATTAAGACTTCCCCTAGTCTTCCAGACCTTTTGGCACATTTCATCTAATTTCCTAGGAGAAAACCTCTTGAGATCCATTTACCATGGATCCCAAAGGCTCCTAGAGCTCCCCCTTGAGCTCTTAGCCCTAGCCACCTCCCTAGGTGACTAAATCCACACTAGGCCACACCGGTGTGCCCCCGGTGACTCTTGGCCTACAAACCTAACCTTCTTAACCTTGGACACCTTGTCCTTGTTAAGTTATTATCTTTCCCTTTAAATGGCACCCCTTGCCATTTTTGGGCTTCTCCTTCTTGCCATAATTGTATGCTTCCCTAGCATACTTCTTTTTGTTAGCATTGGAAACTCTAGACCGGTATCCCAAACCCGATCTATCATACTTAGGGTTTATACTACCCAACACCATGTCTAGACCCTTTGATCCAACCGTGAATCTTTCTAGGGTCTTTTCCAATGTATCAAGTCTTGCCCTCAAGGGTTGACTTTCCCTCTCCAAGTTTCTAACCTTAGTGTCCACATGTCCACTTTGGACATTCCTAGACCTACCCTCCTTTCTAGGCACATTCCTCCCCTTCTTGGAATTAGTGTCATGATCCTTAGGTCTAAAGGTCTTTGATTTTTATGATGTATGACCTTTCTAGGGTTATGATCTATCTTGTTAACCCTATTTCTATCATGATACTTAAATCCATGATTATGCACAAGCAGACATTCTTCATGAATTCTAGCATGCATGAATGAGCAATTTACACTATTTTTAACATTCATGGAGGATCTCAAATTGGGATTGCATTTTAATTTAAAGTTAGAAATTACCTCCCTTACCCTTGGAGCTCCCCCTTGATATGAGCTTTTTCTCTTCTTTTCTTTTTTCTCCCATCTCCTCAAGTGTCCCAATTTCATTAGCTCTCCTTTTCTTGGACATTTGGTGTGGTAGTGCCTTAGCTCTTCACATGTGAAGCATCTAATTTTTCTTCTTTTCTCTTGGGCTTCTCCATTCCTACAACTCATGTTAGAATTTAATTGAATTGAGATAGGTTTAGAGTGTACCTCCTTTTTCTTACCCTTTGGACACTTGTCTTTGTAGTGTCCCTTTTCATTGCATCCAAAGCATATGATATGGTCCTTGGTCTTTGCTTTGGTGGAGGTGGAGGCTAGGTTGACTTCTTCTTCAACTTTGGATGAAGTGGATGCTTCCTCTTGTTCTGGTATAGATGAGGGTCTCTCCTCCCCCTCAATTCTTGAGGTTGATACTTTCTCTTCTTCTCTTGAGGAAGTTGACGATTTTTCACTTAATTCTTCTACGTCACTTGAAGAAATTGACACTTCCTTTTTCTTTTCTTCTTCTTGACCCGTTTGACTCATCTCCTTGGCCTCTTGATTTTGTGTAGGGTTTTTATGAATTTCTTCTAATTTGATCCACAATTCATGTGCATTTTCATATTTACCTACACCACTCAAAATAATGTTAGGCAAAATATTAACTAATATTTCAATTACCTTCTTATTCGCCTTTGATTGATCCTGTTGCTCTTGATTCCAATATCTAGGCCTAAGCTTCTTCCCGTGCTTATCCTTCGGAATTTCGAATGGTTCTTCAAGAGCAACCCTAAGATCCTACTCCATCCGAACCATGTCTCTATTCTTGCTTTTCAATATGCGAAATCTTCATGGTCGTAGGGCGGTGGAGTGTAGATGTCATCCCCCAACTTATCTTCCATTGTTTTCTCCTCTAGCTTTTGCTCATTTGGCGATTAGTCCAATAAGAGCGGTCCTTCGCTCTGATACCACTTGTTAGATCTTGTACGGTTGCTTGAGGGGGGTGAATAGCAAATCTTCGATTCTTCTACCTACGTTGTTAGTGTGCGCAAGAGGAAACAATAATAATAAACACAAACAACACTAACAATACCGATTTACTTGGTATCCACCCCTAAGGGTGACTAATCCAAGAATCCTTTGGTGGATAACTCCCCGGATGACCTCGGGCTAGCCCTTATCGCTCCTTGTGGGTGGAGAAACCTCGCCACAGCACTTCGACAATCTCTGAGCACCAAGACTACTATTTGGCCTTTAACCAAGACCAAATTTGTCAAACCTTTCAGCCAACACGAAGTCCTCTTAAATAGGACTAACGATAAAAACCCTCGCCACCAGTCAACTGCTCCCAGGGCAGTCGACTGGTCCCACTGAAAATCGACCATTGCAACCCCAATGTTCTAATTTTCAGTCAACTCACCAGCCGCTACCAGTCGACTGCTCCTAGGGTAATCGATTGGTCCAGAGCTGACTGCCTTCTGTGAGTTTTATCAGTCGACTGCCCCAAGGGCAGTCGACTGGTCTACTCACACACCTAAGGATTCCCTTCCCGAGTACACTTCTCTCAGCACTCGAACCCTAGGATTTCCCGAGTACAATCACACAACACTCGAACCCTCACGACTCGACTAACTCCTCATCAGCAACCTCGACTATTGCCTTCGCGCCCTCTTCATCTTCGGCCCTCGTCCCTCGGATGCACACATAAGCCTTCAGCTTGTCTCCATGCCATCCTTCACGTACGCCTCGAAGTCCCTGCCATACCAAGGTCCCTTAGGTGCACACAAGCCTCCAGCTTGTCTCCATGCCACCCTTCACCATACTGAAGCCATCCAGCCAAGTCAATATGTGTAAACCTGCAATCCTTCACACTCAATTATACATATTAGTACACAAGGGAAAACCTAACTTATACCCTTTGCCCAAACATCAAAACACATGGTCACTTCGGACCACAGATTGCCTCAACATAAAGGACAACTCCACGAGTTGTCCAGCCTGACACCAGTCGACTGCCTCTGGGGCAGTCGACTGGTCTAGCCTTAATTGCTAGCCAACGAATAGTTTTCGGGAGTATCAGTCGACTGCCCCTGGGGTAGTCGACTGGTCCGGGGTCTCAAACATTCTGTGAGTTTGAGAATTGGCTAGTAGTCGACTGCCTTTCTATCAGTCGACTGCCCAGCCTATACAATCCCTCTTCCTCACTACGAATACCCTCCTTGACCCTCCTTCACGTGTGCCTTCAGGTACACTCCCTTGGCTTGCCCCTTGAAGTCCTCTTCCACCGGCTATCGTACCTCGGATGCGCACACAAGCCTTCCCTTGGCTTGCCTTCATGCCACCCTTCACGTGTGCCCTTTGAAGTCCACTTCCCGGCTTACCCTTGGAGTTCTCCTCCCACGGCTCTTGTCCCTCGGATAAGTCCTCCATGTGTGATTCTCCAAGTCCTGCAAACTTAATCACATATATCAAATAACAAGATAACACCCTAACCTTAAACCATGTTGACACACACATCAAAACCATGATCATCCCGATCATCCTTGGGTCGATTGCCCCAACAATCTCCCCCTTTTTGATGTGTGGCAACATGTTTAAGTTAGGAATAAACCAACAGCAATTGAAACAACAAGACATAGTAAGAATACAAGAGATAACCTCCCCCTTAACCTATGTCTTCTCCATTTTCAATTTTCATAAACCAAAATTAAACTAAAGTTAAGTTACAAACCTAACTTAACCCACCCATTCTCCCCCTTTGAGACCATCAAAACGATTACCCATAGCAATATTAACCCATGACATCAAATGTGGGAATTCCTTATTTTTGAAATATTTCAGACTCCTGAAATCAGGCGTGTCAGTCGACTGATACTCTGTCAATCTAAATTTTCAACTTCTGAGCCGAATTTCAGAAACTCCCCAATAATTCCAGAAAATTCCAAAAATTGTGAAAATTTGCAAGCATGTTTCATATGAGATACTTTAACAGGAAAAAATATCAGTTCATGAAAAAATCAAACATGCTTGACTTTTTGACTAAAGTTTGAATTTCTTGAAAACCACTAACTTTGTATCAACGTTTCAACCTAGTTTTGCAATCATACATGTTCCAAGCTTATGACAAAACATATAAAACATATAATGATTTTCAAATGTTTAAAATGTCCAACCATGATCTTTGGGCAAGATGTCCATTAATTAAACACTTGCTTTTCCCATGGTTGGTCTATTTTTCATGATTTGATACATCTTATGACCCAACACTATGCAATAAGCACATGTGAATCATTTGTATCATCCTAATGGATCAAGCACTACTTTCCTATTGTATTACTCCAAGGTCCATCCTATACTTCTACAAAACACATACCAAGGCCCCTTCTTAAGGATGTAAACTCCGCTTCGGGAAGAGGCTTGGTAAATATATCGGCAAGGTTTGACTTTGACTCAACATAGTGCAAATATATGTCACCCCTTGTCACATGATCCCTAATGAAGTGATGCTTCACTTCAATGTGTTTTGTTCTAGAATGGTGAACTGGATTTTTAGTCAAGTTAATTGTACTTACATTATCGCACAAGACCTTGACCTTGGAGTAATGTAACTAATAATCCTCTAAGGTATGCATAATCCAAAGTAGTTGGGACACACAACCACCCATTGCCACATATTCGGCCTCCGTTGTTGATATGGCAACACATGGTTGTTTCCTACTCCAACTAACCAAAGATAACCCAATAAATTGACATCCTCCACTAGTACTCTTTCTATCTAGTTTACAACCCGCATAGTCTGAATCAATGTATGCAAAAAGTTCAACATTTGGGGTTCTAGGATACCAAAGCCCGACATTAAGAGTACCTTTAATATATCTTAAAATCCTCTTGACTACCACTAAATGAGACTCTTTGGCACATGATTGGTACCTTGCACACATACCTACCGCAAATAATATATCGGGTCTACTAGCGGTTAGGTACAATAAACTACCAATCATACTCCTATATTGCTTTGAGTCTACCATTTTACCTTCAAGATCACTATCCATTTTGACATTTGTTCCTATAGGGGTAGATGCTACCTTAGCATTTTCTAGGCCAAATTTCTTAATGATTTCCCTAGCATATTTAGTTTGATATACATGAGTCCCTTCATTTATTTGTTTAACTTGTAATCCCAAAAAGAATGTCAACTCTCCCACAAGACTCATCTCAAATTCATTTTCCATGCATTTAATAAACTCATGGAGAAATTCACTATTTGTTGACCCAAAAATAATATCATCCACATATACTTGAGCCACAAAGATGTCCTTATCCTTAGATTTTATGAATAAGGTAGGGTCAATTGTGCCTCTCCTAAAACCCTTGGACACTAAGAATGATGAAAGTCTTTCATACAAGCCCGGGGAGCTTGTTTTAATCCATACAAAGCTTTTCTTAGTTTATAGACATGTCTAGAGTAATTTGGGTTCTCAAACCCGGGTGGTTGCTCTACATATACCTCTTCCTTAATGACCCCATTAAGGAATGCCGACTTCACATCTATTTGGTGAAGTGTGAAACCCATGTGAGCGGCATATGCTAATAATATTCTAATGAACTCTAATCTAGCTACGGGGGCATATGTCTCATCATAGTCAAGAACCTCTACTTGATTAAACCCCCTAGCAACCAACCTAGCTTTATTTCTAGTTATCTTTCCTTGATCATCTAGCTTGTTCCTAAAGACCCATCTATTGGTGACAATGGTACAATCATTGGGCCTAGGAACTAACTCCCATACTTCACTCCTTTCAAATTGATTCAACTCCTCTTGCATAGCTAGGACCCAATCCACATCACCTAATACCTCATCAATAGATTTCAGTTCTAATTGAGAAATCAAGGCAATTTGACTACTTTATTCCCTAGAGTAAGACCTAGTCCTCACCCCTTGATTGACATCACCCACTATTTGGTCAAGGGGTGGTCTTGATGATGCCTTAAGGGCCTAGAGGTTATGGGTTCATTGGTTACATGATGCTCACCCTCTAGTACACTTCTCCCTCCCCCTTGATCATTGCCCTCCAAATGTAAGTCTTGAACTCCTTGGGCAAGGGGCTGACTTTCTTCTATATCCTTATCAATAGATGATGTCCTAGGGAAGGTACTAGTGGTTTCATCAAAATACAAATTTGAAGACTCCTCAATTACTTTAGTCCTTTTGTTATAGACTCTATATCCCCTACTAGTGGATGAATACTCAACCAAAATCCCCTCATCCGCTTTAGACTCAAACTTCCTCAAATCATCCTTGGTGTTTAAGATATAAACCTTACACCCAAAAACCCTAAAATAGTGAACTTATGGAATTCTCCCATTCCACAACTCAAATGGGGTTTTCCCTAAAAACTTATGAATTAAGACCCGGTTTTGGATGTAACAAGCGGTATTTACTGCTTCGGCCCAAAAGTAGCTAGGAAGGGAATATGCATTAAGCATAGTCCTAGCGGCCTCTTGTAGGACTCTATTTCTCCTTTCTACCACTCGATTTTGTTGAGGGGTCCTTGGGCATGAAAATTCATGCTTGTACATATTTTCTAAACAAAATTGTGAGAAGTTTGAATTTTCAAACTCCCCACCATGGTCACTCCTAATTCGGTTAATCTTGAGGTGTTTTTCATTTTCAACCCTCTTACTAAAACCTATGAAAATTCCTAAGATATCATCCTTGTGTTTCATGAAAAATACCCAAGTAAATCTTGAAAAATCATCTATAATGACCAAACAATATTTACTCCCTACCAAGGATGGAGTACTATGGCAATCAAATAAGTTCATGTGTAATAATTCTAAAGGTAAAGTAGTGCTAGTTAAGGTTTTACCTTTGTGTGATGATTTTGATTGCTTACCCTCTTGGCATACATCACACATCTTGGTCTTTTTGTACTTAATCATAGGAAGCCCCTTCACCAACTCCTCCTTTGCCACTCTTGCAATATTCTTCATGTTGACGTGCCCAAGTCGCCGGTGCCACAACCATCCTTCTTCTTCTTTAGATATGAGACACTTAGGCAAATTGTTAGTAGCATAAGCAAGATTAAGATAGTAAAGATTAGCCTCTCTATATCCTTCTAGCATAACATTTTCGGATCCATTTTGTTTAATTAGACATTTCTAGCATGAAACTCAACCCTATATCCCGTATCACAAAGTTGACTTACACTAAGTAAATTAAACGCCATTCCCTTAATTAAAAGAACATTGTGGATAGTGATTGTAGGAGATACCTCAATGGTGCCCCTACTAATTATTTTGAGTTTTCCACTATTTCCGAAAGATACGGTTCCTTCTCTTAGATAGCTAAGGGTGGTGAATTTGCTCACATCTCCGGTCATGTGTCTTGAACACCCACTATCTACTATCCACATCTTTGAGGCTTCCTTCACCTTCACCTATACAACACGAAAAACACACGCTTTTGGTACCCAAATACTAGTTCCACAAGAATCTTTTAAATACCTCTTTGGTACCCAAGTCTTCTTTGCATTTCCCTTAACCCCTTGTCTCCTAGAGGCACCCTTTCTACCCATAAGTGAAACAAAAGCTACCTCCTTGATTTTTGGCTTATAGCCTATCCCGGCTTTGTTATACACGGCTCTTTAGCTATTTATTATCATATCAAGGTTGCTAGAGCCAACTTGAAATTTCCTAAGTGCCTTGGTGAGGTCCTCTACCTTTTCCCATAGTTCTCTATTTTCTTTTTCAAGACATGCATCATTTGAATAGAGGGAACATGCAAATTATCCTTAAGTTTCATTAATTCTAATTTATGCATGCAAATTTCATTCTTCAATTCCTTAACTTTCCTCCTAGCCTTAGCCAAAGCAACATTTATACTAGTAATAATTTTGATAAGAGTAGAGGAGGGTAAGCTATATACCTCACTTACCGAAGCTTTGGATTCGGATGATGACCCTTCACTTTCATCTTCACTACTAGAGCTCCTCTCATCATCGGATGACTCCAAATTGTCCACTCCCATTAGTGCGAAGTGTGACACGTGATCTCCTTCTTCCTCCGATGAAGATGGATCATCCCAAGTAGCTTTGAGTTTTGTGGCACTCTTCTCTTTCCCCTTGGATTTCTTCTTGTCACCCCTCTTTTTCTTCCCCTTCTTTTCTTTTCTTCTCTTTAATTGTGGGCACTCATTCTTCATATATCCCTTTGCTGGCAATTGTAGCAAATGATCTCTTTTTCCTTTTGCTCTTACTCTTTGAACCTTTCCTACCATAAGACTTGTTAGAAAAACTTTTAAAGGCTCTACGTATTTTCTTACCATGAAAACCTCTTGGTCGCTATCCATTGAAGTGCTTGACTCATCCGAGTCGGATGATGATGAATATACGACCTTCTTCTTTTCCTTCATCTTTTTCTTTTCCTTTTCTACAATAAACGCTACACGTTTTTGTTTAGAGGAAATGTTAGCTTGCTCATGTAACTCAAATTCACAAAAGAAATCGTCTAACTTTACCGTAGAGAGATCCCTTGATACTTTGTAGGCATCAACCATTGATGCCCACAATGTAGTCCTAGGGAATGATTGTAAAGCATACCTCACAAGATCTTAGTTTTCAACCTTTTCACGAATTACATGGAGCTCGTTGATGATTTCTTTGACTCTCCCATGTAGTTGGCTTACCGTCTCGTTTGCCTTCATGGAG
>JAGFNQ010000108.1:688007-715816 GCA_024364735.1 Boesenbergia rotunda
CAAGCCGTTTTCTCCCATACTTGAGAGCTATGGCCTTTATTTAAGCTGCAGAGTCTACAAGGAAGCTTCAAGACATGATCTGGATAGTTTAAGGCAGCTGGAATCATGTCGCGAGGGTTTCGTGGTTGTGACTGCAGGAGCTCTGGTTTTAGCTGCCATTTCTTTCCGAGATTCGCTGAGGAGTTCATCGATTGTCAGAGGTGTTCTTTGGTGATTCCTTACTCCAATGCGAGCCTCACCGAACAAATTTGCAGCAGAATGGAGTTTAGCTTCCAGATTTGCAATTTCAGGGACTGTTTGAATCTGAATTGCCGATTGCGAGAGTGTTTCTTGATTGATGTTCTTCAGATTTGAATAGATTCAAGTTCAGAGGATCTCTTTAACTTTCTTGCTGATTTCTGGAATTGTTTCCAGTTTGTGTGTGACGGCAGAAATGCAGCTTGAAGGGAATCAACTGAATTCGCGTGTATATGAGATGTTTTGCTTCAATTTTGCTTGTGTTAATTCTTGACTACTTTATCACTGAATTTTTAGCATTCTGAATTCGCATTACATCAGAGCAAACGGTTGAAACTTCTTGTTGATCTGTTTGGAGATATCATATCCTTCACTTGTTAAGTTCAATTCCTTCTTGCTATTTTAGTTTCAAGCTGTGTCTTTTAAATTTCTTTCTTCATAAGTCTAGTTAATTTTCAACTCTAGTTTAAGTTGTTTAGGATGAATCCGGTTAATAGTTACTTGGTAGTTTAAGAGCAATTGCAAATAATTTTTGAATCGTATGAGTAGTTTCCTTTAGTTATTAACATTCTTGCATTGATAATTAATTTTTCAGTAATCCTATTTTACCCTTACATCAAAAACCCCAAAAAGTTAATCCAAGTAATAAGTCAACCGAACCACTACTAGCCTTTGAAAAAATATGACTCGAGGCCCCTATTCTACATTTCATTGGTGAGAGTGGGTTTTTGACCTTTAATCAATTTGAGACCATTTGTGACACTAGTTGTGGTGGACATCAGTGTGCCCAAGGCGTCGGTGCTACAACCATCCTTCTTCTTCTTTAGATATGAGACACTTAGGCAAATTGTTAGAAGCATAAGCAAGATTAAAATAGTAAAGATTAACCTCTCTATATCCTTCTAGCATAATACTCTCGGATCCATTTTGCTTAATTAAACACTTTTTTTTAATCAAAAGTAAAGGATCTTATTTCAAGAAAAGAAAAATCCATTTTTAGAAGGGGGGTCAAACCTGACCTTCTAAAATGGAATTACATCGAATTTAACATATTTCTAAACAAAGGTTAGCTAGAAAAAGTTTTATAAACAGAGCAGCCATTTAAAAATTGATTATAACACCAAATAGTGCTATTCCACCTTGATAAGATCCATAGTTTCGAGAGATGACCCATGAGTTTCTAAACACTTGAGAAGTTTCAAAGAGGAAAAGAGCTTCAGAGATCAATTCAGATTTCAGAAAACCTGCCAGTTTCAACTATCAGAATTTAGCACTGGATTTTGCACGCCATTCACTTTACAGTTTTCCAATAATGAGTATGTATCCCTTTCATGAGATCACCTGTAGGAGGTTCAGCTTTAGTAATCGTCAAACAGTATAGAAAGCAATCAAGCATTCGAGTTCAGTCTAGCAAATTTCAGTGTCAGATTTTTAAACAGAGATCTCTGATAACAATCTAGCAAATTTCAGTCTAGTAATCAAGCATTCTGCTCAATCTGCCTGCATAGGGCTAAACGACCCTGTAACATTTAATAATCCTTCAGCCGATATATGGCAGAAACAAAAGAAAGTCAGCACCCAATCTGCCCTGCAGTTAATAGAGATCTCCTTCCAAGCATTATTACTATTATATGAATACAAGGAAGCCACCAATATATAAAGAGAACTGAACTGTGAATATAAAAGGAATATCTTCCAGTATCAGCAGGGGGAAAACCACTTCTAGAATTATCAAAGATAACAGATCTCCCATTTCAGAAACTCAGGAAATTACACTTTAGCAAACCCTCAGAGTATAAAGTCTGAACATTTGAGATTGAAGAGCAAAGCCTGATTGTCTGACAGTTATAAAAGAATAGCAAAGTTGACACATCAATAATAGATGAACCCAAGATCTATCAAATATAGAAAGAAACAGAGCTTGGAATCCATAGCTCGACAAAAGCTCTATTTTTCCAAATCATTTTGGAAGGTCCTGGAAAATTTAATAGATTGCAGATTGTTTTTAGTACTTTAGCTCAGTTGGCACGCCAACTTGAGACTGAAGAGTTAATTGAAGAGGGCCCTCCGATTAAAAACTGAAGCAACCATCAGTCAGAAATTCCAGCAACCAAACAGAATTTAAAACCCCAACTTACAATGAGCAAATTACTGACCAAACTTAACGTTGATCCATCAGAATCCAAATATTTTCCAGCGCTACAACCCTGCGACAAATAGGAAATCCTGGTCACTTTTATCAGAGTTTTCAGAGTTTTTTCTTTGAGAGCCTAATATAAGGCAAATTAATCCTATCAAGCTTACAAATGCCAAAGAGTGACTTATCTATTGCGTCCTCCCAAATTCTACAGTTGGATGATATGAAAGCTTGATTTGCATAATAGTCCGCCGCCGCATTTGCTTCCCTATACACATGAGTACACTGCACCTGATATTTTCGTATTATCAGCTTGCTCTTAAGGATCAGGTTGCGTAGTTCCCATGGGAAACAAGCATTTAAGCATATTCAAGGCAAGCATTGAATCGGATTCAAGCCAAAGAGGGAACCAAAAAATTTCCACACATAATTCCAGCCCTACAAGTATCGCTTTCAATTCTGCTGTAATATTCGTGCCAATACCAATCAAACCACATTTAGTGCTTAATTAAACACTTTCTAGCATGAAACTCAACCCTATATCCCGCATCACAAAGTTGACTTACACTAAGTAAATTAAACTCCATTCCCTTAATTAAAAGAACTTTGTGGATAGTGATTGTAGGAGATACCTCAATGGTGCCCCTACCAATCATTTTGAGTTTCCCATTATTTTCGAAAGATACAGTGTCTTCTCTTAAATAGCTAATAGTGGTGAACTTGCTTACATTTCTGGTCATGTGCCTTGAACACCTGCTATCCACTATCCACTTTTTTGAGGCATCCTTCACCTTCACCTAAGCAACATGGAAAATAAAAACTTTTGGTACCCAAATGTTAGTTCCACAAGAATCATTTAAATACTTCTTTAGTACCCAAGTCGTCTTTGCATTTCCCTTAACCCCTTGTCTCCTAGAGGCACCCTTTCTACCCATAAGTGAAACAAAAGCTACCTCCTTGGTTTTTGGCCTATAACCTATCCCGGATTTGTTATATATGACTCTTTGGCTATATATTATCATATCAAGGTTGCTAGAGCCAACTTGAAATTTCCTAAGTGCCTTGGTGAGGTCCTCTACCTTTTCCCTTAGTTCCTTATTTTCTTTTTCCAGACATGCATCATTTGAAATAATAGAGGGAACATGCAAATTGTCCTTAAGTTTCATTAATTCTAATTTAAGCATGCAAACGTCATTCTTCAATTCCTTAACTTTCCTCCTAGCCTTAGCCAAATCAACATTTATACTAGTAATAATTTTGATAAGAGTAGAGGAGGGTAAGCTATATACCTCACTTACCGAAGCCTCAGATTCGGATGATGAACCTTCACTACTAGAGTTCCTCTCATCATCGGATGACTCCAAATTGTCCACTCCCATTAGTGCGAAGTGTGATACGTGATCTCCTTCTTCCTCCGATAAAGATGGATCATCCCAAGTAGCTTTGAGATTTGTGACACTCTTCTCTTTTCCCTTAGATTTCTTCTTGTCACCCCTCTTTTTCTCCTCCTTCTTTTCTTCTCTTTTCATTAGTTGTGAGTACTCATTTTTCATGTGTCTCTCTTGGTGGCAATTGTAGCAAATTATCTCCTTCCCTTTGCTCTTGCTTCTTGACCCTTTCCTACCATAAGATTTGTTAGAAAAACTTTTGAAGGCTCTATGCATTTTACATACAATGAAAGCCTCTTGGTCGCTATCCATTGAAGTGCTCGACTCCTCCGAGTCGGATGATGATGAATAGACGACTTTCTTGTTTTCCTTCTTATTTTTCTTCTCCTTTTCTACAATAAACGCTATACCTTTTTCTTTAGAAGAAATATTAGCTTGTTCATGTAACTCTAATTCACAAAACAAATCATCTAACTTTACAGTAGAAATATCCCTTGATACTTTGTAGGCATCAACCATTGATGCCCACAATATAGTCCTAGGGAATGATTGTAAAACATACCTCACGAGATCTCGGTTCTCAACCTTTTCACCAATTACAAGGAGCTCGTTGATGATTTCTTTGACTCTCCGATGTAGTTGGCTTACCATCTCGTTTGCCTTCATGGAGTGTTATGCCCCAAGACCCAAGAGCCGTTGATCCAATATAAAATCGGACAGCACCTCCCCTGTCCGGCGGACAATTTACTCATACATAAAACATGACCACGCAGTTTAATTGGCCTCAGGCCTCAAAATATATAAACACAACATAAAAGTAAGAAAAACCATAACAATAAAACATAATAAACCATACCTGACTGCAGACCGGTCCGACTTACGACGAAACAACCAATACAAAAACCCCTTAGGGCACATGACACACTCATATGACATATACAAATCGCTAAAAGAAATATAAAACAAATTTACTACATGTACAAAGCAAAATCATGTCGTCACGATGGGTAGGGACTGGCTGCTGGGCTCTTCTGGCGACTCCAAGTATTTCAGCCTGAAAATAAAAATATAGCCAACGGTGTGTCCAAATAAACTCAGCGGATACCTAAACAGGTTTGCATAGTAGGTTATACTAACAATAAGAGTCACGCTAATACAGTCTCATATGAATAATAGACAAGGGTAAACACTGAAGATACTGAATAAAGGTTCATACCAGAATCCATCTATCCTGCAGAGGGGTGAAATAAATCCCTATGGAACAGGTATAACATATAATCCAAGATAAACAAGTCACCAGTATATGCATGTCAATCAAGTGCATCAATCAAATGCAGTAAACAATGCACGATGCAAACTATGCACATGGTGCAATGGCATGTGTCACCTCTGACACCAGTCAGGCACCGTCCACCTATCATAAATGAACGTCCGCGTGGGTAGGGCTATGACAACTGTACGCACCCTACTATCACTGCTCCTGAGTGACCGAGCGGACAGGATACTGGCGGAGGTCACTCTCCTACCCTAAGCAATGGGGGAGTCTCACTCTCATCTTCTCGTGTCTCAGGATGAGAAGAGATCCATGGCTGCTACCACGCCCGGAACCACCCTCCAAATAGTGGTCCAACGGAGCAATATAGGGTAAATACACACACTCTACGGTAGCCACTACCCCGGAGTGGATGTGTGTGCATATCCTCATGTAACTGGCGATGGGCTCAGACTACATAGGAGCCGATGATCGTCAGCATGCAACAATGCAAGGATGGTGCATGACCCGATCACATACAACACCCACCAAGTCCTCATCTAACACCTCAGTGTGCTAGATATAGGTCTAAATCCTAAATCATGGGATAGAAGTAACCTACTCGGTATAAAGAAAAAGTAACCAGTGATCCATCAATGTCAAAATGCAAGAGAACATATCACTACATCTCTGCATGTATATACACATGGCAACCATAGAGACTGTATGAAACTATAGGGAGGTCATATCAAGAATAGGCAATAGATATCAAGTAGCGGTATACTAAGGCAGATATAATGTATAAACTTACTGTTATCTATAACAAACCATGCATAGCAATATGATAATATCTAAAGAGATAAGTCAGAGGTACCCGCCTCCTGATATAGTGGTCTGAAAGCGAAGAGAACTCTAATATCCGTAACGAATCAGTGTCCTGTATCAAAAGACATAAGTTTAACTATTTACAAAAACGGTAACTAGCTGAACCAACTATCAACTAATCTGGGACCAGTCCTAGTTATCCCATTCATTTAATTACATCTTAATTAAATAATAGATTTTCTAATTACTCAACGTGATTAAAATTAAGTTCAATTTAGTTCTAACCCTAACTTAAACCCAACTAATGGTTAAACCCCATTAGGTATGAGCTCACAAATCATACTCACAGTAATAAACAAATCTGATCAAAGTGGAGATCAATACTCGAAACTGATCCTCACAGCAACCATAGGAAATCAACAGATTAAGCTTCTACTAACACCAAGATCGAATCAAAAGATCACAGTTGTGGTCCTCAAAACACAAGACCAATACCCAAATGATAGCTCACAAAGCTATAACCCAAAACAAACTGCACCTATAACCACCCACTGATCAAACAACATGAGCTTATCCACCTACTAATCTCACCAAATCCCACTGAGTATCGTATGACACAGGTTTTGCAGATTCAAACCTCCAAGCTACAATCCAAATTCTAAAACAGAAATAAAATAAATCCTACTGGAAACTACAATCCAATTAGATTGTGATTCAACCACAGCATCATCAACATATGCCTGATTGAACAACACCAAACCAAATTCGAATCCAAGAACAATTTCAAAGCAAACAAGAAACCATAAAATCCAAAACCAAGCTCAATTTCCAAGATCTGGATTCAAAACCAAAATAGAAGTCAGAAGTCAAATTCCAACAGATCCATCACTACAACTCTACAAAATTGATCTCAAAGAACCACATTCTACTACCCACATCATCAAAGAACAATTTGCTAATCCAAGAGCGAGAACACAAACACACTGAAATAAACCGAGTCTTACTCCAAATACATCAATGATCTGATCCAAATCCATAAACCAATCCAAGATCAAGCATAGATAATGCTCCTAGCTGCTCAAAACCGAACAAAACCAACATCAAATTTCCAATTCAAAGGGAAAACTCAAACAGAATCAAAGATAAGCGTCAAATCATATAAACCTAACTCATTTTCCCCCAACAACTGTAGAACACCCAAATCAAAGGCTCACTCACCTGCTATGATGACATACCGAGGTTTTCCAACCCAATTTGATGCCCAACCATGCTTGCGAGATGCCCACATAATCCCCAAATAATTGTTGGAACCCGGATGGCTAGAGAGGGGGGGGGTTAATATAGCCAAACACTTGGACTTAGAGCTTTTATCAGATTTTTGCACTCAATTCGTTAGTAGCACCGCAGCGGAAACAATGAAAGTAGAGAAGTGTAGAAATGCAGAAAACAAAAGCAAACTAGAACAATCAAACAAGATCGCTAACAAGGAGGGTTTACAAGGTTCGGGGATAACTTGCCCCTACTCCTTGGCGTGCCCTTAAGGTGGGCGATCCCTTGATCGTCGGCAGATCAAGCCCCGGTGAACACCGGATAGTAAGCAACCTCCTTCTCTGTGGAGAAACCTCTCCACAGCGTTTCAATCAAGGATATAGTTTAAGCACAAAGAAACACAAGAAGGATCTTACTCAGCACTTAGCAAAGACAAGAACACAGCAAGCTCCCTCTGAGCTCCACCCAGCGACGATCTCACGCAAGAACCCTTTCCCCGTGTCTTCTCGCTGTTGGACTCGAAGCTTCTTGTTCCTTCCTCCAAGTGCTCAAGCAAGGGCTGGTTGCTTCAAAGATCAGAGTAGCTTTCTCAAGAGTGGATGATCAATAAGGAGCACAAGCACGCAACAAGTATCGCAGCTCAAAACCAAGGCAACAACAGCTTCTTTTTTTTCACTTGTTCTGCTTCACATCGCTCCTTTTGTTTCCCTCTTGAACGCCAGGTGACAACATCTCCCTGCAGCTTCCAGCTGCTCACCTGAAACCACCAGCCACCACTGAGCTCTTCTAGACTCCCTGAGCTTCCCTCAGACCAGCCCAGTCAGCAGCTCCAGCCAGCGCCAGTGCCCGTTACAACCTGAGATGGAAAAACAGACAAACCTGCTCCAAGGAAAGGCCTCCATTGACTCTCCTTGAGTGTTTGAATCTTTCCCTGTCACCTGCAGCTTAATCAGAGTGTTAGCACAGCATATCAAGAAGAAAATTGTATATCAGATGTTAAGCGCAGAGAATCGGATACGTTCAGACGCGTTCAGAGCGTCTGACAGTGCATTTTGAATTAAAGTGATCGGTCACTGGACCGATCAGAGAGCCTCCTGATCGGTCACCAGACCGATCAGGCTGTGTCCAGACCGATCAGGCTTCATCCTGATCGGTCCCCAACGCTCAATCAGAAATCGTGATTTCTTTGGGATTCTCCTGGATCGATCACCAGATCGATCCCAGGTTGTGGATCGATCACTAGACCGATCCACCCCTTTATTGGACGATTTCTGAGCTTCACAGTCTAAACCTCCTGATCGGTCACCAGACCGATCAGGTCATGACCAGACAGATCAGGCTCCGTCCTAATCGATCATAGTGAGGAACCCACGACGCTGGATCGTTCTCCAGAACGATCTGCACAGTGATCCTGATCGGTCACCAGACCAATCAGGAGCAGATCAGCAAGGGAACTCAACCTCATTGTGTGCTCCTTGATCGGTTACCAGACCGATCAGGAGCCAAGCAATGGGTGAAACACATACTCCCTGATCGGTCACCAGACCGATCAGTCATCACTGGATCGATCACCAGACCGATCCACGAAGGAGCACCGTGCTAACTCCCTGATCGGTCACCAGACCGATCCAGGGGCTCCAACCTAGCCCTCCAAGTTAGGACCTGACCCTCCAAGTCAGGGTTTTTCCACTAACCCTCCAGTTGGGACTTTTCACCTAACCTTCCAAGGTAGGACTTTTCACCTAGCCTTCCAAGCTAGGACTTTTCACTCAATCTTCCGAGTTAGAACTTTCGACACCTAGCCCTCCAAGCTAGGACTTGACCCTCCAAGCTAGGACTTTTTCACCTAACTCTCCAAGTTGGGACTTTTCACCTAACCCTCCAAGTTAGGACTTTTCACCTAGCCCTCCAAGCTAGGACTTTTCACCCAACCCTTCCGAATTAGGACTTTTCAACACCTAGCCCTCCAAGCTAGGATTTTCCATACCTAACCCTCTAGGTTAGGATTTTCCAACACCTAGCCCTCCTAGCTAGGATTTTCCATAACATGCCTAATCCCCGATCTGGACTTAACCATAATCATAATAATCATCAACCTAAACTAAAATCGATGTCAACACCAAAACAACAATCTAGGTCAGACTGCATCAACAATCTCCCCCTTTTTGTTGTTTGACAATCCAATTTTAAGTTTAGGGATTCTCAATTAATTTCTCAACTTTCAGAATCATAGGGGAATCAAGATCCTCCCCCTACAATATAATCATCCTAAACATAACCTACCAACACTCTCCCCCTTTGTCGAACACCGAAAAGCGTCTAGATGTGCTGTTAAGTTTAACCATACTCCCCCTCATCCCTAGGGGTATCCCAAATCAACAAAGATACGATTTGAATTTTGAAAAACATATGAACACATACGACAAAGATAAGGCATGGCAGAACAAACATATGTATCATATGAGCATGACATCATAAGCATGAACATAATCATATAGAATGAGGCATATAGATAGACAGTACTCATGTGAACACATAAAAGCCACCATCCGAAACATGATAAGGCAAAAATACATGCAAGATATCAGATGCATCATGTAGCAAGATCATCATTTAGCAAAATATCAGTGCATCAAACCAAACAACCAAACAATGCATATCAATGCATCGAAGTCAAACAAGTATGGCACAAGGCCAGAGAAGTCAAGTCACTAGGCAAACAGCCTGAGAGTCATACAATCCAAGAGATCAGACAGACAAATCACAAACAACCACAGAATATATCAGTTATCAGTGGGGGGGGGGGGTCAGCCTGCATCGGATCATCCAGCGTATCATCAGTGTAACACCCGCTTTTTTTTTCATAAAGCGGCGTTACGTTAACATACTTAAGGCATGTAGACATCATAAGGCAGCGGAATAACTTTAACTTATACATGCCCTACTAACATCCTTAACATAATGACATAGGAACCTTGGCATATTGACTTCATACTTAAACATCATATCATGTCATATCATGTCATACTTAACATCATATCATAGAGTTCCATAAGTCATTATTCAAGCATTCAAGCATATAAGAGACCAAAGTCAAGTTCTAGCATAAATGATAAACATAGGGTTTCCTGGGCCAAGTCACTACCACACACATGATTTCTTGCCCTCCTGCTGCTTCCATCATTGTCCTCTTGAATGATCTGCGGTATAAGGAAATAAGACTATAAGCACATAGGCTTAGTAAGACTCTTTCCTACTCACAAAAACCATTCATCATCTCATAATGAGCACATAAAACATCAACATACTTAGTGCTCTACTTAGGACATAACAACTTGAATCATTTATCATATATTGAACATGGCATGATCATAAACATAAGTGAACATTCCTATCATGGCATGAGACATGACATAAACGTAAACATAGTAAACATTCTAAACATGGCATGCTACATGGTATAAACATAAACATCATAAACATTCCTAGCATGGCATGATACATAGGCATACTTCTTATCATAGCATATGAGCATCCTTTTAACATAATCATGGCATAGATCAATTCTTCTCATGCATCTTTCTTAACATAATGAGTAAGCATCAAGTCTTGTTACCATAGCATAATGCATAACATGAATGAATGTATGAGGGGAATGCATATACATAAGATGCTTAACTTTTTTTCTAAAACATACTTTTAAATGCTTAAACATATTCATCATATCATTGGGCCCTGGCTTGTACCACATACATACATCATAAGCGCGCATCCCTAAGTAAGTACGAGGTAGGTAGCCTCGACCTACTAGGGTAAGGATAGCATAGTCGGTAGTCCCCGAACCGAGGCGTTCTTAAGGTGCCCATCCCTGTTGCACAGCTACGGTAGTGCCAGAACCGTGGACAGCATAGTCGGTAGTCCAGAACCGGGGCGTTCTTAAGGTGCCCATCCCTTGGACCCATACTTCGGTCCGGTACAAGCCCATTCATAAAGAAAATACTTTACATGCTTCATCATTCATAAGACATTCATGGCATTTTTAACATAACATAACTTGTTACGGCTCGGCCCGTCTACCGACCCATTTACCCGTCCTCACGACCGTCGTACCATCGACCATCGACCGTGCCGTTTAGCATATTTATGCCTTAAAGACATAAGCATCATCTTTCATTCATAACATGGCATGCATCTTCTTTCATAAAACATGGCATGCATCATCATTCATAAAACATGGCATGCATCATCCTTATCATGAACATAAACCTAACATAATTATCATGGCATCATTCTTATCATGAACATAAACATAACATACTTATCATGGCATCATTCTTTTCATGAACATAAACATAACATACCTATCATGGCATCATTCTTATCATGAACATAAACATAACATACTTATCATGGCATCATTCTTATCATGAACATAACCTAACAAAATAACATAGCATGGTTCTTAACATAACATGAGCATATAACATAACATGGTTCTTAACATAACATGAGCATATAACATAGCATGGTTCTCTACCTAACATAAGCATACATAGGTAGGACTTCCATAAACATGCTACCTACCATCCAAGTACATGGCATAAACATAAGACATTCATAAATAACCCCATTAAGCATGGCATCCAATCATAAACATAAGACATAAAACATAAAACATGGTGCTTAATCTTAGGATTATTGGTAAGATGATTTCTACCACATGCTTGAACCTATACATATATATACTTCATGGTAAGCATAAACCATCATTCTTTGAACCCTAACTCCTTCCAAACCCTAAATTCCTTTGCTTGGCCGAAACCTATAGGGCTAGATTCCATCATTCCATTAATCATGTAACATAGCATAAGGTAAGGAACCAACCATACTTTACTTATAAGACCATGGGAGGCCATTAGGGCTAATAATTAGGGTTATCCCTAACCTTTAGCCCTCTTTCCATGTGCTGGCCAAAACCCTACAAGGCCATGGGTTCATGGAAAAATTTCATAAAATCCCAATCAAACATTAACACCAAACATACTCTACCATGAAGCCATTGGACCCTTGCTTGAGGGAAATCCCTAACTTATTGCCCTAGGTCCAACTTGGCCGAAACTTGTGGGGGTCACAATGCCTTGTAAAAGTTCACATAAGCCCCCCTCAATCTCCCTTATATCATGATAACACACAAACCACATGCTTGAGGGTTTAAGTTCAACTCTACCCATGGATTCATGGGATGGCCGAAACCCTAGGGGATCCTAGGGTACCCCAAAAATTCTCAAAAATTATATTTAATCTCTAAACATCATGAGAACATATTAGACAACATTATGAAGATTTTATCATCATTATAGACCAAGAACCCATGGTGGCCGAAACCTATAAGGTTAGGTTCATGGGTTTCCTTTGGTTTTCCAACATAAACATCACATACAAGACTTTCATATCATGTAAATCTTCAAGAAAAACCATTATACCACAGGTGAGGGAGTCTTACATTGGTTGATCTTGATTATAAACCTTAGATTTGAGAGAAGGATGGAAATCTTGTTGCCTCTTGACTACCCTTAGCCCTTGTACTCTTGTGAAAACCTTAGATCTTGGAGATGAAGCCTTGGTGGACCATTTCCAAGGGAGAACTCCCTTTGAGGTGTTCGTCTAGAATGAGGAAGGAGGAGGAGAGGAAATGCAATTGAAGGAAGAAAGAAAGAAACTCCCAAACCCCCCTATTTATCACCCATTAAGGAGGTAAATGAAGAGTCTCTCCATGACCATTCATCTTCTTCAAAGCCTTAACCAATCTCTATTTCATTCCCTTATAACATTCCCTTGCTAGATGAGTTGGTTAAAGCTTGCATGGTTGTACAAGAGGTCCAAGGTTCAATCCTTGGTAAATGCACAATTTTTTTCCACTTATTTTATTTTATTTTCCTAGTAATTTTCGAAAATCCCTAAAAATTCCCTCATAATTATGTTAATATTTATTATTAAAATCCCTTCATATTTCTAAAAATTTTCACCTAAAATTCACCAATAATCATAGTACTAAAAAGCCCATATAAGACCCATTAGTACTTAGTTTTCTCAATTTAATTGAGAAAATATGGATTTCTAGGCCAACTTTTATATAAATATTTCTAGGTCCCTCGGAAAATTATTTAAACATGCTCAATATTTTAAGAAAATATTAAGAGAATTTTTCGGGTCGTTACAATCCCCCATACCTCGTAAAAGTTCATCCTCAAACTTAGAATAACTCCGGGTACTTGCGCCTCATTTCGTCCTCGCGTTCCCAGGTAGCTTCTTCGAACCGCTGACTTTGCCATAGGACATTGACTAAGGGTACCTCCTTATTCCTCAGCTTCTTGACTTCTCTATCCAAAATCTGGATGGGTCTGCTTTCATAACTTAGGTCCTCTTGTACCTGTACTGTCTGTGGCTCGATCACTTGGTCCATATTTGGGATACACTTCTTAAGCAGGGACACATGAAATACGTTATGGATAGCTGACATCTCTGGAGGCAGCTCCAGCTTATATGCCACTTTATCGACTCTTTTCAGATCCAGGTACGGCCCCACATAGCGCGGACTTAGTTTTCCTTTCTTCCCGAATCTGGTCACCCCCTTCATAGGAGCCACTTTGAGAAATACCCAATCTCCAACATTAAATTCCAGTGGTCTATGCCGGACATCGGCATAACTCTTCTATCGGCTCTGAGCAGTTTCTATCCGTTGTCGAATACTCTGTATAGCTCGGGTGGCACTGTCGATAACATCCGTTGTGAGCCCCATTTCCTTCTTTTCACCACCCTCGTACAACAGATCGGAGACCTACATCTCCCATACAAGGCTTCATAAGGTGTCATTCCAATAGTAGCTTGGTAGCTATTGTTGTAAGCAAATTCCGCCAAGTATAGATATCGACACCAACTTCCCGTGAAATCCAAGGCACAAGCCCTCAACATATCTTCTAGTATTTGATTCACCCGTCCATTTGCCCGTCAGTCTGAGGGTGAAAGGCGGTGCTAAATCGCAATTTAGTGCCGAGGGACTTCTGAACACATTCCCAAAAATGCGAAGTAAAGCGACCATCCCTATCTGAGATGATGGTCTTGGGCACTCCATGAAGCCTAATTACTTCCTTAACATATAATTGAGCCAGTTGCTCAATCGAATAAGTCATCTTGATCGCCAAGAAGTGAGCAGACTTTGTCAGCCTGTCCACAATTACCCATATTGCATCATATCCGTTCGTAGTCCTGGGAAGCCCTGAAATAAAATCCATAGAGATGTCTTCCCATTTCCACTCCGGAATGCAAGTGGCTGCAGAACTCCTCCAGGTCGCTGGTGTTCTGCCTTTACTTGCTGGCAAGTCATGCAGGTACTAACATGCTGAGCCACATCCCTTTTCATACCTGACCACCAAACTTTCTTCAGATCCTGATACATCTTGGTGGAACCTGGATGCATCGAATAAGGGGTTCCGTGAGCTTTCGTAGTATTTCCTTCGAAGCTCCGGATCATTAGGGATACATAGACGATCCCTAAGGTAAGTACTCCCCCTTTGGCGATATGAAAACCATCGCCCTTTCCTTCTAGGATCTCCTGTTTTATTTTCTGAAGACTCAGATCACCATCTTGTTTTTCCACTATGTCCTCAAACAGCATGGGTGATATTGTCATGGTGGAAAGTCGTCCGGAGATGACCTCGACCCCAAAATTCATAATTTCTTCTTTGAGTGGTCGGGGTAATATGGCTATGGACATCAGGGTGACACTTGACTTTCTACTGAGTGCATCGGCCACCTTGTTTGCCTTCCCTGGATGGTAGAAGATCTCGTAGTCATAGTCTTTTACCAACTCAAGCCATCGGCGTTGTCTCATATTCAGGTCCTTCTGAGTGAAGAAATATCGCGACTCTGGTGGTCCGTATAAATTCGACACTACGCTCCGTACAGATAATACCTCCATATCTTAAGAGCGAAGACCACCGCGGCTAATTCTAGATCGTGGGTGGGGTAATTTTGTTCATGTTCTTTAAGTTACCTAGAGGCGTAGGCAATGACTTTACCATTCTTCATACGTACAGCTCCAAGTCCCCGTCGGGAGGCGTCACTATACAAGTCAAAGCCCTGGTTACTTTCTGGAAGGGTAAGAATTGGAGCACTTGTAAGTCTCCTTGGCATATAATTGAGCTAATGTCATTAATAACTCCATGACATAATTATATGCATATATCATAATTATATACTTATTTTAATTATGGGTAAACCTAATAATAGTATGCTTCCGAAATATTAGTTCTCAACCTGAGTTACGAATCATATTAGTTGTATAGTTATTATAGAATAGGTGAGATCCTATTTATTATATTACCATAAAATTGTTGGGACCGGGTGCATGTCGACAAGGATACGAGTTCGTAAAATTCAAAATTTTTACGTGCAGCGGAAGAGTTTGCATAAAATAATTTCCTAAATTATTTTAACTTCGTATCTAGCATGCAACCTTACATTGTGTTGACATAATCATAAAATAAAACTTTGCGGAAAAGTAAACAAATTTACCAAGTACCTCTCGTAACTCGAAGTAAGGGACGAGATCCAACCGTAGCGTCCCTTGGAAGCTCCGCCTCTATTCGCGTCCACGTCGAGTTCTCTTCGGGATGACTTCGCAAAGTCACGAGTTTTGTGCCGACGAGAACTACTAGATTCTCGGAAGGCACAACTAGATGAACAAGAGAGGAAAGATAGGAAACTAACCAACGAAGTAACGGAATCGAATTCCGAGAAGAGAGGAGTCGCTATCCGCTTCTTCTTCTTCGTATTCGGGTTCTCCTTCTTCTTCTTGAAGCTCACGGCCTCCTCCAAGGGGTCCTTTGTGCGCCGGCCCTAATCCTCTAGGGTGGGCGCCGGCCCTAGACAAGAGAGGGAAGAAGAGAAGAGAGAAGAGATTAAGAGAGAGAGGGAGAGAATAGTTAATCTCTTAATTAGGAATAAGGGCTAGCCTTTGGTTCCTTTATATAGTAGCAACTCCTTTGCTAAGTCTCCCTCTAAACCGAATCAACGGATTTAACGGAATTAGTTATAAGAAATTTATCTTATAAATTTTCTTATTAATTATTCCGTTTAAACCGAGTCTTTATTATAAACTAATTTATAATAAAACTAATTCTTCTTCTCTTTAAATTATGGAATAAATTTTTATAAGAAATTTATAAACTTTTTATTATGAAAAATCAATTCATAATTGATTTTATAAAATTAAAATAAACCAATTCATGGATTATTTTAATCTTCCATAAAAGAATAAATTTCTATAAATTTTATTTATATAAATTTCTTTATACAAATTTATTCATCCATAATTTATAAAATAAATAGCACTAGATTTATTTTATTAATTAAACCAAAATTAATTGGTTTTCTCCTCTTATTTGGCCGGCCACCAAAGGGGGTTTTGACACCCTCTTTGGCCGGCCAAACCAACCCGAACCGCCGCGAATTAAACTCATTTAATTCGCCCAAAAAGCCTTCAAAAGACTTAGCCATTTTTAGCTTCCATTGTGCCTCTGACTAACTCAGATTCGACTTATTTCTCTTGATCGGAAAATTCAATTTTCAAGTCGTTTTAAATCCCTCGGATTACTCGTAGTGCGTGTGACTAAATAGGCTTTCGATTTATGTTGGCCATCTATAATTTAACTAATTATAGAACGATCATGAGTGGCACCTAGTAGTACATCATGATCCCTAATTAATCGAAAGATCAACGGTTTGACCTCAGAAGAAATTATTCTGAAACCCTTCAGCAGCTCTAATGAATCGTGCCCTAATCCCTTCACCACCTTATACCCACTTGGTTTAGGACACGGTCAATGGTGTCAGTCCCCACTAGGCTGACTACGTCACACCTAGCCCAAGTAGTGTCTTTCTCGTTCTTTGGATTTCTAATTACTCTCATGTATTTAAGAGACTCGCACTCTTAACATGATATGCTCTGGCCAGAGGCTTTGAGTAACAATCCGACGATAGGCCTGGGTATACATCTCCTCGCAAGGAGTGGTGAATCCTTTGTAGGTTGTTCAAACATCTTCGGGCACTTCGGCTTATACCCGATCATCCTGGGTCCACACCTCCTTGGAGATGCTTGCTTAAGATGTCAAAGTATAAGTCTCCATGACCAAGATGACTTGAACACCGCAAGTCAAAGGAACATCGCACTTAAGCCGCAGTAAGATCTTCATTGACATATCTACATGTAGATTCCCATATGAAGTCTTACAGCTAGTCACTCCAATGAACTAGTTCCCTTAAATAGCATCCATGTTTATCTCCGGACATCCCAATGTCACCAGCCAGTGAGAATCAGCTGAATAGAGAATAACCCATGCTAGTCTCAACAGAATTGATAATGTCCGTATTTATCAATTCATCGACTAGGGATATTTCCAACACTTCACATTTGCGCATTTAGAGATAATCACTAGTTGTGATCCCATCACAAATTCTCTTATGCTGTGAATTGTATGGCGGACATTCAGTAGATGAGTTTAAGATCCTATCAAATACACAAACATGTACACTCAAATAGTGAATTATCATTTATTAAAATAAATGTTTACAATCATAAGGCGATTGCCTTAGGACACTTCTCTCATATCACTAACAAAAATAACTTAAGGTAATCTTATATATTATATATAAGATAACAGTGACCCATAATCTATAATAAGTGTTAACATAATTAGGATCCTACCCTATGCGTCCCTACCTATGTTATACCGTATGACTTATACCATTAATTATATCAGTATTAATATGATGGAACTAACGCTATACGCTAACATAGGTGAGAGTGTTATAATCTCATGTATGTAGGCTATCAGATAATTTTCTACATGTGACTATATTATAGATTATACATAATATCATAAATTATAGTTTTTTTTTCTATCTCTACCCGCATATCCAATTCTAAAGTATTTGATTTCATAAGAAAATATATATATCGTTCATAGTCACATATCCTAAAGTACTTTTCATCATAAAACATCATTCATGCTTGTATATTCTAGAATCATAGGTATCATCCTTACTTGCATATTCTAGAATCATAAGATATCCTAAAAGTGCTTACTATCATAAAATATGCAAAGAGGTATTTACTTGGAAGCGGCAGGAAGAGAGCTTGATGTGTGTGTAGTGAGATGGTAACTGCTCTGATACCAACCTGTAACGCCCGCTTTTTTTTTCATAAAGCGGTGTTACGTTAACATACTTAAGGCATGTAGATATCATAAGGCAGCGGAATAACTTTAACTTATACATGCCCTACTAACATCCTTAACATAATGACATAGGAACCTTGGCATATTGACTTCATACTTAAACATCATATCATGTCATATCATGTCATACTTAACATCATATCATAGAGTTCCATAAGTCATTCTTCAAGCATTCAAGCATATAAGAGACCAAAGTCAAGTTTTAGAATAAACGATAAACATAGGGTTTCCTGGGCCAAGTCACTACCACACACATGATTTCTTGCCCTCCTGCTGCTTCCATCATTGTCCCCTTGAATGATCTGCGGTATAAGGAAATAAGACTATAAGCACATAGGCTTAGTAAGACTCTTTCCTACTCACAAAAACCATTCATCATCTCATAATGAGCACATAAAACATCAACATACTTAGTGCTCTACTTAGGACTAACAACTTGAATCATTTATCATATATTGAACATGACATGATCATAAACATAAGTGAACATTCCTATCATGGCATGAGACATGGCATAAACGTAAACATAGTAAACATTCTAAACATGGCATGCTACATGGTATAAACATAAACATCATAAACGTTCCTAGCATGGCATGATACATAGGCATACTTCTTATCATAGCATATGAGCATCCTTTTAACATAATCATGGCATAGATCAATTCTTCTCATGCATCTTTTTTAACATAAAGAGTAAGCATCAAGTCTTGTTACCATAGCATAATGCATAACATGAATGAATGCATGAGGAGAATGCATAGACATAAGGATGCTTAACTTTTTTTCTAAAACATACTTTTAAATGCTTAAACATATTCATCATATCATTGAGCCCTGGCTTGTACCACATACATACATCATAAGCGCGCATCCCTAAGTAAGTACGAGGTAGCTAGCCTCGACCTACTAGGGTAAGGACAGCATAGTCGGTAGTCCCCAAACCGAGGCATTCTTAAGGTGCCCATCCCTTGGACCCATACTTCGGTCTGGTACAAGCCCATTCATAAAGTAAAATACTTTACATGCTTCATCATTCATAAGACATTCATGGCATTTTTAACATAACATAACTTGTTACGGCTCGGCCCGTCTACCGGCCCATTTACTGGTCCTCACGACCGTCGTACCGTCGACCATCGACCATGTCGTTTAGCATATTTATGCCTTAAAGACATAAGCATCATCATTCATTCATAACATGGCATGCATCTTCTTTCATAAAACATGGCATGCATCATCATTCATAAAACATGGCATGCATCATCATTCATAAAACATGACATGCATCATCCTTATCATGAACGTAAACATAACATACTTATCATGACATCATTCTTATCATGAACATAAACCTAACATAATTATCATGGCATCATTCTTATCATGAACATAAACATAACATACTTATCATGGAACCATTCTTATCATGAACATAAACATAACATACCTATCATGGTATCATTCTTATCATGAACATAAACATAATATACTTATCATGGCATCATTCTTATCATGAACATAACCTAACAAAATAACATAGCATGGTTCTTAACATAACATGAGCATATAACATAGCATGGTTTTTAACATAACATGAGCATATAACATAGCATGGTTCTTAACATAACATGAGCATATAACATAGCATGGTTCTCTACTTAACATAAGCATACATAGGTAGGACTTCCATAAACATGCTACCTACCATCCAAGTACATGGCATAAACATAAGACATTCATAAATAACCCCATTAAGCATGGCATCCAATCATAAACATAAGACATAAAACATAAAACATGGTGCTTAATCTTAGGGTTATTGGTAACATGATTTCTACCACATGCTTGAACCTATACATATATATACTTCATGGTAAGCATAAACCATCATTCTTTGAACCCTAACTCCTTCCAAACCCTAAATTCCTTTGCTTGGCCGAAACCTATAGGGCTAGATTCCATCATTCCATTAATCATGTAACATAGCATAAGGTAAGGAACCAACCATACTTTACTTATAAGACCATGGGAGGCTATTAGGGCTCATAATTAGGGTTATCCCTAACCTTTAGCCCTCTTTCCATGTGCTGGCCGAAACCCTACAAGGCCATGGGTTCATGGAAAAATTTCATAAAATCCCCAATCAAACATTAACACCAAACATACTCTACCATGAAGCCATTGGGACCCTTGCTTGAGGGAAATCCCTAACTTATTGCCCTAGGTCCAATTTGGCCGAAACTTGTGGGGGTCACAATGCCTTGTAAAAGTTCACATAAGCCCCCCTCAATCTCCCTTATATCATGTTAACACACAAACCACATGCTTGAGGGTTTAAGTTCAACTCTACCCATGGATTCATGGGATGGCCGAAACCCTAGGGGATCCTAGGGTACCCCAAAAATTCTCAAAAATTATATTTAATCACTAAACATCATGAGAACACATTAGACAACATTATGAAGATTTTTATCATCATTATAGACCAAGAACCCATGGTGGCCGAAACCTATAAGGTTAGGTTCATGGGTTTCCTTTGGTTTTCCAACATAAACATCACATACAAGACTTTCATATCATGTAAATCTTCAAGAAAAACCATTATACCACAGGTGAGGGAGTCTTACATTGGTTGATCTTGATTATAAACCTTAGATTTGAGAGAAGGATGGAAATCTTATTGCCTCATGACTACCCTTAGCCCTTGTACTCTTGTGAAAACCTTAGATCTTGGAGATGAAGCCTTGGTGGACCTTTTCCAAGGGAGAACTCCCTTTGAGGTGTTCGGCTAGAATGAGGAAGGAGGAGGAGAGGAAATGCAATTGAAGGAAGAAAGAAAGAAACTCCCAAACCCCCCTATTTATCACCCATTAAGGAGGTAAATGAAGAGTCTCTCCATGACCCTTCATCTTCTTCTAAGCCTTAACCAAAATCCATTTCATTCCCTTATTACATTCCCTTGCTAGATGAGTTGGTTAAAGCATGCATGGTTGTACAAGAGGTCCAAGGTTCAATCTTTGGTAAATGAACAATTTTTTTCCACTTATTTTATTTTATTTTCCTAGTAATTTTCGAAAATCCCTAAAAATTCCCCCATAATTATGTTAATATTTCTTATTAAAATCCCTTCATATTTCTAAAAATTTTCACCTAAAATTCACCAATAATCATGGTACTAAAAAGCCCATATAAGGCCCATTAGTACTTAGTTTTCTCAATTTAATTGAGAAAATATGGATTTCTAGGCCAACTTTTATATAAATATTTCTAGGTCCCTCGGAAAATTATTTAGACATGCTCAATATTTTAAGAAAATATTAAGAGAATTTTCCGGGTCGTTACAATCAGCATCCACGGACCCAGCTGCAGCACTACCGGAAGGCGTATCCCCCGGAAATGTGTGACGCCGCCACTCATCGTACCATGTCTGTTGCAGTGTACGGATCCTAGTGACATCAGACTCCACCGTGGTCAGTCTGCGGTCAAATGATCGGAAACCCGAACGGATCTCCTCCCGATGAAGCTCTCGCAGATGAAGATCATACTGGATCATCTGATCCAGCTCAGAAATCTGTCATCGTAGATCCGGGTCCGGCTCATAGTCATACTCATCAGCAGCAGTGGCGGCGGGAGCCTCCTGAGGTGCAACATCATCAACTGGTGCCTGAAAATGTGGTCCTCCCCAGGTAGCTCACCGAGTCCTCTCCCATCCTTCCAAACCAAAGCCCCATCGCGATCGTGGATGATGATGTCGGACATGGCGAATGGCCGCCGACCAAGTCTGCAATCTTGTCAGACCATGGGCACGGTCCTGCCCTTGGTGACATCAACACCTAGTGACATAAGCCAATCGGTGATGAGATGACCAAATGACATATAGACTGTGCGGCGACTTGGCTCTCGATAGGATAAAATGGATTGAAAGATGCTCTCCATAAGATCGAAGTCCATGCGGCAGTGCATGCCGTAGAGCATCAGGCAATGATAGGGATAGTCAAAGGCTTGGAAGTGATTGGAAGGATACAATTTGTAATAATCTTGAACAAGACGTAATCAATGGGAGAGAGACGAAGTGCTGCAAAGGTAGGAAAATCAGGACCCAACTCATCGAGATCGGCTGGGCAGGGATGGCCAAAGAAATGCTGATAGATGGAGTCGGGGGTAACATCTGCAAAAGGGGCCAGCAAGGGATCAGGAAGCTCGGGATAGATCGAATACAGGTTGGGTGAACGTCGACCACCCAGATACTCTGCTAGAATTTCGTAAGAGAAATCAAGGATCCTCTTGGCGACTCGAGTAGTGAACTCGAAGCCCCCTGAGGTCCCTGCTGAAGATTGTTGTAAAATTCAGAGACGAGGTCATAATTAATAGTTCTCTCCAGAGAGAGGAGAAAGCCAAGGTTATAAAAAGTGACTATCTCCATGACCGACGGACAATACTCAGTCAGGAAAGGGACATCTATCGATCGGCAGGATAACAATTTAAAGGTCCTTGATTGGAAAGCCTGCTCACAGGCGGCATTTGGAAAGCGAGAGCTCGAGGACGGCTAAGGCCTTCTGGAGGGCGCAGATGAGGAAGGGGCTTTCACCTTCGCGCTGCCCTCTGCGGGTTCTTTACCCTTTGATGATTTTCTAAAGATTGCAATAGATCATGCACATCGGATTTGATCAAAAGAAGTGAATCAAATCATGATATAAGTTAAGGTTTGATCAAAATATAAGATGTAATCAATGACCCAATTAGAGAGCGTGATCAAGACACAATGATGAAAAGAACACAGTTTAATCAGAGACACAAGGTAGACATGATCATAAGAACACAATTTAAGCATAAGGTAGAATTGATCAAGGGTAAGATATGGCACAGATGGGTCACGACCAAAACAAGAGGTCACGACACAACAAGAAAATCAAAATAAAGACCATGATTAGCGCAAATACATATACTATGAACCGATTTGCAAGAAAAACTAAGCCAAAAACTCACTTTGGTGCCATTGGTGAAGTTCTTGAAGTCTGGAAGGGAAAAGGCTTGCGCAGGAGAAGCTCTCGGCGCAAGAGATGATCGCAAAGCCCTTCAGCGAGAGAGAAACTCGCAGGAAGAAGAAAGAGCTCGTACGAACTCTCTCAGAACCGCACGCGCGAACTTGCAAGAGGAAGAAGGAGATGAGGAAGGCTCTCGCACGAAGTGAAGAGACGCAAGGTAGTGAGGTTCGGCGCTAGGGTTTGGCAATGAGAGGTTTTTCGCGAAGTTATTTGGTTGGTGGATCGGTCCACCAACCAGACTTTAATGTGATTGAACGGATCACCGTTTGATCTGAAAATGTCCAGACCGATCAGGCTCTGGCCTGATCGGACTGGCCTGGTCCTGATCGGTCGGGTGACCGATTAGGCAGGATCCTGATCGATCGGCTGATCGATCAGGAAGCGAACAGTAGGGTCGGATAATATTCGGGAAGCCCACCTGATCGGCCTGTGGACCGATCACCACAGGGTTCCAGATCGGTCCGGGGACCGATCCAGGCAAGCACAGAGTGTTTGATCAGGATTTTGTTAAGTCTCTGTCGACCCCTCTGATCGGTCTGTGGACCGATCAACGCAGGAGGGAGCCAGATCGGTCCGGGGATCGATCAACCCTATGCCTGATCGGTCCAGTGACCGATCAGGGTTCCTGAAATTCCCTGATATGATCTGAAACTTTCAGTTTCAGACTTTCACACGTTTTTGAAGGAATCTGATGAATGATATCGAACTTGGAAGTGATTCCTTGACTAAAATTGATCCCTAAACAAGGATCAAAGGTCCTTATGGTTTGAACAAACACTTTGCTCCATCCAAGTGGAGTCAAACTCAATCAACAATCATTCAAACAAGTTTTAACCAAGATTGTGCCAAATTCAAGTTTCCAATCAAGTTTCCTTGATTGGAATGTCTAAGTATGATCATGGAGCCAAATACACATATGTTATGCATTAGTTTTCCCCATACATGGTCACCGAAGTGATTTTTATCTCGTCAACTTAATTTTTCAAGGGATGCATTGACATTTTGAGAAATTAAGTTGATCCTAACATCTCACCCCATTTCTAGTAAACAAAAATATTTTGGTAAACCTTATAGTTTGTGTGAGATGTTCCCAAAGTTACCCAATTGTATCCCAACAATTAGAACTTGTCATGAAGGGTTTTGAATGCAATTGAAAACTATGAAGCACGACACATTCCCAACTCCCTTCTTAGAAAACTAAATTCATTTTCGGGAAGTGGTTTAGTGAAAATGTCGGCGAGGTTTGACTTGGACTCTACATGTGAGAGTACAATATCTCCCCTAGCTACATGATCCCTAATGAAGTGGTGACGTACTTCAATATGTTTGGTCCTAGAATGATGGACTGGATTCTTGGTTAAGTTAATTGTGCTAATGTTATCACATAACACTTGCACACCCTTGTAACTTAATCCATAGTCCTCCAAAGTGTGAATCATCCACAACAATTGTGAAACGCTCTCTCCCATGGAGATATATTCTGCATCGGTCGTGGAGAGAGCAACACAATATTGCTTCCGACTCGACCAACTAACTAAGGATGAACCTAGGAATTGGCAACCTCCACTTGTGCTTTTCCGATCCAACTTACATCCAGCGTAGTCGGAATCGGTATAGCCAATTAAATCAAATGATTCGGTACGGGGGTACCATAGACCGACTCCAATTGTACCTTTAAGGTATCTCAAAATTCTCTTAACAGCGATTAAGTGAGATTCCTTAGCACAGACTTGATACCTAGCGCACATACCCACAACGAAAAGAATATCAGGTCGACTAGCTGTGAGGTATAGCAAACTCCCTATCATGCTCCGATATTGAGTCAAATCAACGGGTTTACCACTCTCATCATTGTCTAATCTTGTGTTTGTAGCCATGGGAGTGGTTACCTCTTTTGAATCACTCATATTGAATTTACGGAGCATTTCTTGTGTGTATTTCGATTGGTGCACATGGATGCCATCTCGGGTTTGTTTGATTTCAAGTCCAAGGAAGAAAGTCAACTCTCCCACTAGACTCATTTCAAATTCACTCTCCATGTGTCCAATGAATTCATTTAAATAGCCCTTGTTATTTGAGTCACAAATTATGTCATCGACATATACTTGGGCTACAAAAGTATTGTCACCATCTCTCCGTAGAAATAGTGTAGGGTCTATTTGGCCTCTTACAAAGCCTTTTTCAATTAGAAAAGTTGACAACCGCTCATACCAAGCTCGGGGTGCTTGTTTAAGACCATAAAGTACCTTTTTGAGCTTGAACACGTGGTTTGGGAATTCGGTACTCTCAAACCCCAGAGGTTGTTCGACATAGACCTCTTCCCTAATCAAACCATTCAAAAAGGCCAATTTGACATCCATTTGATATAATTTGAAGCCTCGATGTGCTGCAAATGCAGGCATCAATCGGATATACTCTAATCGTGCCACGGGAGCATAGGTCTCATCATAATCAAGGCCTTCAACTTGACTATAGCCCTTGGCTACTAAGCGTGCTTTGTTTCTAATGATTTCTCCCTTATGGTTCAATTTATTCTTGAAGACCCATTTGGTTCCAATGATGGTGGTCTTCTTAGATCTAGGGACTAAGTCCCAAACTTGACTCCTCTCGAATTGACCTAGTTCATCTTGCATTGCAATGATCCAATCGGGATCATTTAATGCTTCATCAATTTTCTTAGGTTCAATTTCGGAAATTAAAGCAACTTCATTAGCCTCATTCCGGAAGAATGATCTAGTTCTAACCCCATGGTGGATATCTCCAACAATTTGGTCTTGGGGATGACTAGAGGCTAATCTAGTTTGCCTAGGTATTGGTGGTGCTTCTTGAATGGGTTCACTAGACATAAGCTCAGCCTCAGGATCCGGCTGATCAATGGGTTGTCTAGGCTCACCGTCATCGGATTCATCACCATCAACACCATTTGGACTCTCATTCAAACTAGTCTCCTAAGTTCGAATTGGACTTCATCTTCTAGTTGACCATTGACTTTCAGAATTTCTTCAAAGATAACATCAGAAGACTCTTCAACTAATCTAGATCTCTTGTTGTAGACTCGATAGGCTTTGCTAACTAGGGAATACCCGACTAGTATCCCTTCATCAGCCTTTGCCGTGAACTTCCCAAGGTGGTCCTTGGTGTTTAGAATGAATACCTTACAACCAAACACCCTGAGGTGTTTAACCGTAGGTGGCTTCCCAAACCAAAGTTCATGGGGTGTCTTTCCTAAGAACCTATGAATGAGGACTCGATTTTGCACATAGCAAGCTGTATTTATAGCTTCATCCCATAAGTAACTCGGGAGTGAGTACTCATTAAGCATGCTTCGTGCAGCTTCTTGTAAAACACGGTTCTTCCTCTCTACAACACCATTTTGTTGTGGTGTTCTAGGAGTGGAGAACTCATGTCTATACACTTTATCTTGACAAAATTCCAAGAATCGTTGATTTTGAAATTCACCTCCATGATCACTTCTAATTGTCTTAATTGTTGATGATTTTTCATTTTCAACTCTTCTACAAAAAGAAATGAAAACATCTAAGGTTTGATCCTTATATTTTAAAAAGTAAGTCCATGTATATCTAGTAAAATCATCAATGATAACAAAGCAATATCGACTTCCATTCAATGATATGATAGTACTACAATCAAATAGATCCATGTGAAGTAAATCTAAAGCAGTAGATGTACTTACAGCGCTTTTACCTTTATGTGCAGATTTTGTTTGCTTACCCATTTGACATGCATCACAAAGTTTGTCTTTTTCATACTTGATGCTTAGTAAGTCACGAACTAATCTCTTGTTGGTCAACTTCCGGATGTTCTTCATGTTAACATGTGCAAGTCTTCGGTGCCAAAGGGTGGACTCTTCTTCTTTTGACATGAAACACTTAGCAAATGCATTAGTAGCACTTTTAAATGATACTAAATATTGTCTACTCTTGTTCCTACTAGTACTGTGTCCAAGGTGTCATGTTGTCTAACTAGATATTGACTTGGTTGAAAATCAATTGTGTAACCCGTGTCACACAATTGACTGACACTTAGGAGATTAAATGTCATCCCCTTGACTAGAAAGACATTTGAAATTATAAGACATTCGAATATTTGAATGTCTCATATTCCTATGACCTTAAGACTACCATTGTTACCAAATGAAACATTACCTCTACTTTTCTTGTGAAGTGTGGTAAACAATGATCTATCCCTGGTCATGTGTTTGGAGCATCCACTATCAACGAACCAAGTTGATAGATGCTCCCCCTCAATCATAACCTACACAATTCGAAAATAGAAGTTTTAGGTACCCAAACCTTGGGACCTAAAGCACCAACTAAACAAGACTTAGACACCCAT
>JAGFNQ010000108.1:727933-763056 GCA_024364735.1 Boesenbergia rotunda
TTGTAAAAAAGTGAATTCTCCATGATCCGAGGACAATACTCAGTCAGGAAAGGGACATCTATCGATCGGCAGGATAACAATTTAAAGGTCCTTCGATTGGAAAGCCTGCTCACAGGCGGCATTTGAAAGCGAGAGCTCGAGGAAGGCTGAAGGCCTTCTGGAGGCGCAGATGAGGAAGGGGCTTTCCCCTTCGCGCTGCCTCTGCGGGTTCTTTACCCTTTGATGATTTTCTAAAGATTGGAATAGGTCATGACAGCGGATTTGATCAAGAGAAGTGAATCGAATCATGATATAAGTTAAGGTTTGATCAAAATATAAGATGTAATCAAAGACCCAATTAGAGAGCGTGATCAAGACACAATGATTAAAAGAACACAGTTTAATCAGAGACACAAGGTAGACATGATCATAAGAACACAATTTAAGCATAAGGTAGAATTGATCAAGGGTAAGATATGGCACAGATGGGTCACGGCCAAAAACAAGAGGTCACGACACAACAAGAAAATCAAAATAAAGACCATGATTAGCGCAAATACATATACTATGAACCGATTTGCAAGAAAAACTAAGCCAAAAACTCACTTTGGTGCCATTGGTGAAGTTCTTGAAGTCTGGAAGGGAAAAGGCTTGCGCAGGAGAAGCTCTCGGCGCAAGAGATGATCGCAAAGCCCTTCAGCGAGAGAGAAACTCGCAGGAAGAAGAAAGAGCTCGTAGGAACCCTCTCAGAACCGCACGCGCGCACTCGCAAGAGGAAGAAGGAGATGAGGAAGGCTCTCGCACGAAGTGAAGAGACGCAAGGTAGTGAGGTTCGGCGCTAGGGTTCGGCAATGAGAGGTTTTTCGCGAAGTTATTTGGTTGGTGGATCGGTCCACCAACCAGACTTTAATGCGATTGAACGGATCACCGTTCGATCTGAGAACGTCCAGACTGATCAGGCTCTGGCTTGATCAGACTGGCCTGGTCCTGATCGGTCGGGTGACCGATCAGGCAGGATCCTGATCGATCGGCTGATCGATCAGGAAGCGAACAGTAGGGTCGGATGATATTTGGGAAGCCTCCTGATCGGTCTTTGGATCGATCACCACAGGGTGCCAGATCGGTCCGGGGACCGATCCAGGCAGCACAGAGTGTTTGGATCAAATTTTCGTTAAGTCTCTGTGACCTCTGATCGTCTGTGGACCGATCAACCAGAGGAGCCAGATCGGTCCGGGGACCAATCAACCCTATGCCTGATCGGTCCAGTGACCGATCAGGGTTCCTGAAATCCCTGATACGATCTGAAACTTTCAGTTTCAGACTTTCACACGATTTTTGAGGAATCTGATGGAAAGATATCGAACTTAGGGAAGTGATTCCTTGACTAAAATTGATCCCTAAACAAGGATCAAAGGTCCTTATGGTTTGAACAAACATTTGCTCCATCCAAGTGGAGTCAAACTCAATCAACAATCTCTCAAACAAGTTTTAACCAAGATTGTGTCAAATTCAAGTTTCCAATCAAGTTTCCTTGATTGGAATGTCCAAGTATGATCATGGAGCCAAATACACATGTGTTATGCATTGGTTTTCCCCATACTTGGTCTCCGAAGTGATTTTTATCTTGTCAACTTAATTTCTCAAGGGATGCATTGACATTTTGAGAAATTGAGTTGATCCTAGCATCTCACCCCATTTCTAGCAAACAAAAACGTTTTGGTAAACCTTATAGTTTGTGTGAGATGTCCCCAAAATTACCCAATTGTTTCTCAAAAATTGGAACTTATCATGAAGGGTTTTGAATGCATTTTGAAAACTATGAAGCCCGACACATTTCCAACTCCCTTCTCAAGAAGCTAAACTCATTTTCGGGGAGTGGTTTAGTGAAAATGTCAGCGAGGTTTGACTTGGACTCTACATGTGAGAGTACAATATCTCCCCTAGCAACATGATCCCTAATGAAGTGGTGGCGTACTTTAATATGTTTGGTCCTAGAATAACGGACTGGATTCTTGGTTAGGTTAATTGTGGTAATGTTGCCACACAACACTTGCACACTTTTGTAACTTAATCCATAGTCCTCCAAAGTGTGAATCATCCACAACAATTGTGATACGCTCTCTCCCATGGCGATATATTCTGCTTCGGTTGTGGAGAGAGCAACATAATGTTGCTTCTGACTCGACCAACTAACTAAAGATGATCCTAGAAATTGGCAGCCCTCACTTGTGCGTTTCCTATCCAACTTACATCCAGCGTAGTCGGAATCGCTATAGCCAATTAAATCAAAAGATTCGGTATGGGGGTACCAATGACCGACTCCATTTGTGCCTTTAAGATATCTCAAAATCCTCTTAACAGCGATTAAGTGAGATTCCTTGGCATAAACTTGATACCTTGCGCACATACCCACAGCGAAAAGAATATCAGGTCGACTAGCTGTGAGGTATAGAAAACTACCTATCATGCTCCGATATTGAGTCAAATCAACAGGTTTACCACTCTCATCATTGTCTAATCTTGTGTTTGTAGCCATGGGAGTGGTTACCTCTTTTGAATCACTCATATTGAATTTACGGAGCATTTCTTGTGTGTATTTCGATTGATGCACATGGATCCCATCTCGGGTTTGTTTGATTTCAAGCCCAAGGAAGAAAGTCAACTCTCCCACTAGACTCATTTCAAATTCACTTTCCATGTGTCCAATGAATTCATTTAAATAGCCCTTGTTATTTGAGCCACAAATTATGTCATCGACATATACTTGGGCTATAAAAATATTATCACCATCTCTCCGTAGAAATAGTATAGGGTCTATTTGACCTCTAACGAAGCCCTTCTCAATTAGGAATGTCGACAACCGCTCGTATCAAGCTCGGGGTGCTTGTTTAAGGCCATAAAGAGCCTTTTTGAGCTTAAATACGTGGTTTGGAAATTCAGTACTCTCAAACCCCGGAGGTTGTTCGACATAGACCTCTTATCTAATTAAACCATTTAAAAAGGCCGATTTGGCATCCATTTGATATAACTTGAAATCCCGATGTGCTACAAATGCAAGCATCAATCGGATGGACTCTAATCGTGCCACGGGAGCATAGGTCTCATCATAATCAAGGCCTTCAACTTGACAATAGCCCTTGGCTACTAAGCGTGCCTTGTTTCTAATGATTTCTCCCTTATGGTTCAATTTGTTTTTGAAGACCCATTTGGTCCCAATGATGGTGGTCTTCTTAGGTCTAGGGACTAAGTCCCAAACTTGACTCCTTTCGAATTGACCTAGTTCATCTTGCGTTGCAATGATCCAATCGGGATCATTTAATACTTCATCAATTTTTCTAGGTTCAATTTCGGAAATTAAAGCAACTTCATTAGCCTCATTCCGGAAGAATGATCTAGTTCTAACCCCGTGGTGGATGTCTCCAACAATTTGGTCTTGGGGATGACTAGAGGCTAATCTAGTTTGCCTAGGTGTTGGTGGTGCTTCTTGAATGGGTTCACTAGACATAAGCTCAGCCTCAGGATCCGGCTGATCAATGGGTTGTCTAGACTCACCATCATCGGATTCATCACCATCAACACAATTTGGACTCTCATTCAAACTTAGTCTCCTAAGTTCGAATTGGACTTCATCTTTTGGTTGACCATTGACTTTTGGAATTTCATCAAAGACAACATCAGAAGACTCTTCAACTAATCTAGATTTCTTGTTGTAGACTCGATAGGCTATGCTAACTAGGGAATACCTGACTAGTATTCCTTCATCAGCCTTTACCGTGAACTTTCTAAGGTGGTCCTTGGTATTTAGAATGAATACCTTACAACCAAACACCCTAAGGTGTTTAACCGTAGGTGGTTTTCCAAACCAAAGTTCATGAGGAGTCTTTCCTAAAAACCTATGGATGAGGACTCGGTTTTGCACATAGCAAGTTGTATTTACAGCTTCAGCCCATAAGTAACTCGGTAGTGAGTACTCATTAAGCATGCTTCGTGCAGCCTCTTGTAAAACACGGTTCTTCCTCTCTACAACACCATTTTGTTGTGGTGTTCTAGGAGTGGAGAACTCATGTCTATATCCTCTATCCATGATCACTTCTAATTGTCTTAATTGTTGATGATTTTTCATTTTTAACTCTTCTAGAAAAAGAAATGAAAACATCTAAGGTTTGGTCCTTATATTTAAGAAAATAAGTCCATGTAGATCTAGTAAAGTCATCAATGATAACAAAGCAATATCTACTTCCATTCAATGATATGATAGTACTACAATCAAATAGATCCATGTGAAGTAAATCTAAAGCAGTAGATGTACTTACAGCGCTTTTACCTTTATGTGAAAATTTTGTTTGCTTACCCATTTAACATGCATCACAAAGTTTGTCTTTTTCATACTTGATGCTTGGTAAGCCACGAACTAATCCCTTGTTGGCCAACTTCCGGATGTTCTTCATGTTAACATGTGCTAGCCTCCAGTGCCAAAGGGTGGACTCTTCGTCTTTTGACATGAAACACTTAGCAAAAGCATTAGTAGCACTTTTAAATGAAACTTGATAAATATTGTCTACTCTTGTTCCTACTAGTACCGTGTCCAAGGTGTCATGTTGTCTAACTAGATATTGACTTGGTTGAAAATCAATTGTGTAACCTGTGTCACACAATTGACTGACACTTAGGAGATTAAATTTCATCCCCTTGACTAGAAGGACGTTTGAAATTCTAAGACATTCGGATATTTGAATGTCTCCTATTCCTATGACCTTAAGACTACCATTGTTACCAAATGAAACATTACCTCTACTTTTCTTGTGAAGTGTGGTAAACAATGATCTATCCCTGGTCATGTGTTTGGAGCATCCACTATCAACGAACCAAGTTGATAGATGCTCCCCCTCAATCATAACCTACACAATTTGAAAAATAGAAGTTTTAGGTACCCAAACCTTGGGACCTAAAGCACCAACTAAACAAGACTTAGGCACCCATGCCTTGACAACTTTCTTTTGAACCTTGTGTGTCCTAGATTGCCTCATATCAGTCCTAGACATCAAGGACACGAATGAAGGTTCTTTGGGTCGGTAACCAATACCGGCCCTATTGTAGACTGCCCTTTGGGCATTCAAGATCATGTCTAGGGTCTTAGAGCTAGTTGAGAACTTCTCAAGAATATTCTTGAGTCTCTCAACGTCACTCTTTAATGATTGGTTTTCTTCTTCTAGCAATTCATCATGAAAATCATCTATATCCTCAACCTTAGAGAATTTCAAATTTTCAACCTCAAGTTTCAATGACTTAATCTCATCTTCTAACATTTCAACATGCAAGTCATCTATATTATCATCTCTAGATGCTTTCAATTGTTCAATTTCCATTTGCAATGATTTAACCTTATTTTTTGACTTCTTTAGTATATTGGTTAAACATGCAATAGCTCTATAACATTTCTCAAGCTCGAGAGAAGTTACCTCTTCATCATCCGAAGATAATGAAGCCGCATTTGAGGAGTTGGAAGATTCATCACTGCTCTCTTGATCTCCCAATGCCATGAGTGCCACATGCCTTGTGCTCTTCTCCTCCTTCTCTTCATCGGATGAGCTTGAAGAGGATTCATCCCAAGTGGCCTTCAAGGCCTTCTTCTTCTTCATGGATTTTTTCTTCTTTCCTCTTGGATTTCTCCTCCTTTTTCTTTAGCTTTAGGCATTCATTTTTGAAATGCCCTTTCTTACCACTCTCATAGCAAGAAGCATTAGTCTTATCAAGTTTAGCTTCACTAGGATTACCGTTACCCTTGAAGTGTCGATCCCTTCTCATCATCCTTCTCACAAAATTCGCCATCTCGGAGGATGAGGAGCCGCTGCCATCTTCCTCGGAATCGGACTCGAATTCGGAAGAGGACGAAGATGAAGTGATTTCCTTCTCCTTCTTCTTCTCCTTCTTCTTCTTATTGGATCGTTCCCCTACAACTAAGGCAATCCACTTCTCCTTGGGGCCTTTGTTAGCCATTTCATGCAATTCCATCTCACAAAACAAATCATCTAACTTAACAATTGATAAGTCCTTGGATACTTTGTAGGCATCCACCATGGATGACCACAAAGTATTCCTTGGAAATGCTTTTAGCACATACCTCACAAGGTTGCGATTCTCGACCTTTTCATCAATCGAATGAAGCCCATTGAAGACTTCCTTGAACCGGCTATGGAGCTCACTTACTGTTTCATTCTCCTTCATGGAGAGATTTTGAAGTTGATTGAGGAACAAGTCCCTCTTGGCGATTCTTGAATCTCGGGTGCCCTCGTGGAGTTCGGTGAGCTTGTTCCACAAGTCTTTTGCACTTGTGAAAGGACCAACCTTGATGAGTTAGTCTTTGTTCATGCCACATTGTAAAGTGGCAACGGCCTTTGCGTCGGCTTCACTCTTACGAGTTTGTTCGGCCGTCCACCACCATGATTCAAGTTCCTTGCCTTCATCATCCTTCGGAGGGGTAAAACCCTCCTTCACAGCGAACCAAGTGTTGATGTCCATCTTAAGATAGTACTCCATCTTTGATCTCCAATATTGAAAGTCAGCGCCATCAACGAAGGGAGGTCGGGTGGTGGAGAAACCTTCTCTCAAAGCCATGGACGATAGCTCTCGATTGTTAATCCGTAAAAACAGAGCCCCAAGCTCTGATACAACTTGTTGGAACCCGGATGGCTAGAGAGGGGGGGTGAATATAGCCAAACACTTGGACTTAGAGCTTTTATCAGATTTCTGCACTCAATTCGTTAGTAGCACCGCAGCGGAAACAATGAAAGTAGAGAAGTGCAGAAATGCAGAAAACAAAAACAAACTAGAAGAGTCAAACAAGATCTCTAACAAGGAGGGTTTACAAGGCTCGGGGATAACTTGCCCCTACTCCTTGGCGTGCCCTTAAGGTGGCCGATCCCTTGATCGTCGGCAGATCAAGCCCCGGTGAACACCGGATAGTAAGCAACCTCCTTCTCGATGGAGAAACCTCTCCACAGCGTTTCAATCAAGGATATATAGTCTAAGCACAAAGAAACACAAGAAGGATCTTACTCAGCACTTAGCAAAGACAAGAACACAGCAAGCTCCCTCTGAGCTCCACCCAGCGACGATCTCACGCAAGAACCCTTTCCCCGTGTCTTCTCGCTGTTGGACTCGAAGCTTCTTGTTCCTTCCTCTAAGTGCTCAAGCAAGGGTTGGTTTCTTCAAAGATCAGAGTAGCTTTCTCAAGAGTGGATGATCAACAAGGAGCACAAGCATGCAGCAAGCAATCACAGCACAAAACCAAGGCAACAACAACTTCTGCTTGCTCTGCTTCACATCGCTCCTTTTGTTTCCTCTGGAACGCCAGGTGACAACATCTCCCTTCAGCTTCCAGCTGCTCACCTACAACCACCAACCACCACTGAGCTCTTCTAGACTCCCTGAGCTTCCCTCAGACTAGCCCCAGACAGTAGCTCCAGCCAGCGCCAGTGCCCGTTGCAACCTGAGATGGAAAAACAGACAAACCTGCTCCAAGGAAAGGCCTCCATTGACTCTCCTTGAGTGTTTGAATCTTTCCCTGTCACCTACAACTTAATCAGAGTGTTAGCACAGCATATCAAGTAGAAAATCGTGTATCAGATGTTAAGCGCAGAGAATCGGATACGTTCAGACGCGATCAGAGCATCTGATAGTGCATTTTGAATTAAAGTGATCGGTCACCGGACCGATCAGAGAGCCTCCTGATCGGTCACCAGACCGATCAGGCTGGGTCCAGACCGATCAAGCTTCGTCCTGATCGGTCCCCAACGCTCAATCAGAAATCGCGATTTCTTTGGGACTCTCCTGTATCGATCACCAGACCGATCCCAGGTTGTGGATCGATCACCAGACCGATCCACCCCTTTATCGAGCGATTTCTGAGCTTCACAGTACAAACCTCCTGATCAGTCACCGGACCGATCAGGGAGCCTCCTGATCGGTCACCAGACCGATCAGGTCATGACCAGACAGATCAGGCTCTATCCTGATCGATCATAGAGAGGAACCTGCGATGCTGGATCGTTCTCCAGAACGATCTGCATAGTGATCATGATCGGTCCATAGACCGATCAGGAGCAGATCAGCAAGGGAACTCAACCTCACTTTGTGCTCCCTGATCGGTCACCAGACCGATAAGGAGCCAAGCAGTGAGTGAAACGCATACTCCCTGATCGGTCACCAGACCGATCAGTCATCGCTGGATCGGTCACCAGACCGATCCACAAAGGAGCACCATGCCAACTCCCTGATCGGTCACCAGACCGATCCAGGGACTCCAACCTAGCCCTCCAAGCTAGGATTTCATCCTACCTAGCCCTCCAAGCTAGGACCTGACCCTGGCTTCCACTAACCCTCCAGTTGGGACTTTTCACCTAACCCTCCGAGTTAGGACTTTTCACCTAGCCCTCCAAGCTAGGACTTTTCACCCAACCATCCGAGTTAGAACTTTCCACACCTAGCCCTCCAAGCTAGGACCTGACCCTCCAAGCCAGGACGTTTTCACCTAACTCTCCAAGTTGGGACTTTTCACCTAACCCTCTAAGTTAGGACTTTTCACGTAGCCCTCCAAGCTAGGAATTTTCACCCAACCCTTCCGAATTAGGACTTTTCAACAGCTAGCCCTCCAAGATAGGATTTTCCATACCTAACCCTCCAAGTTAGGATTTTCCAACACCTAGCCCTCCAGGCTAGGATTTTCCATAACATGCCTAATCCCCGATCAGGACTTAAGCATAATCATAATAATCATCAACCTAAACTAAAATCGATGTCAACACCAAAATAACAATCAGGGTTAGACTGCATCATCAATAAGTACTTTTGAAAAGATATTATGCATTTTTGAAAAATATAAGTACTTTTGAAAAGATATTATGCATTTTTGAAAACATAATACTTTAATTGACTTGGTTTCTTTTTCAGTCTGACACAATCCTAGTAAACCTTGTTAACTACATGGATATTTTCCTAAGTGTCCTGAAAATTCTCCAAATTTAGGTAAGTATTATTTCCAAAAAAACAAAAGAAATTTAAAAAAATGATAGTACTAAAAAAAATTACTTATGTTTTCAAAAGGATTTCAACAATTCAGTGCATGCAAACATATTTGAAATGTTTAATAATTCTTTTAATTTGACCTCCACCTAAACCTGACATAGTCCTTGGAAGCTTGTTGACTACAAGTACTCTTCCTCTGAGTTTTTAGGGTTTGGTTCAGACCAAAAGAATTATCTAATAATTTCAAAACAAATAATTGCCAGAAAAATTAAAAAAACTTGTCATAAAGTTTCCTTTTGACTCAGATTCCCCCTAAATTTGACACATCCTTGGAGTCCTTGTAGATCATGAAATACACCTCTATGTCTTTAGGGTTTATCAAAATCAAAAGAATAGTTTTGACTGACATTTTGAGTATGGTAATTTTTAAGAAGATAGTTTTTTTTAAAGCATAAGCCTTTTCGAAAACATAAGTGATTGTAATTAAAGCATAGTTTTCGAAAAACATTTTGAAGTGATAGTGATGTTTAAAGCATAATTTATGAAAAATATTTTAAAAGATAGTGATATTTAAAGCATAGTTTTCGAAAAACAATCACCAAAAAAACACTCCCCCTGTATCCAACACCGTTTGACTTTATCTAGGTGCCTTAAAGGACCTTAGTGTTGACCTAAGGGGCTTGTGTCTAATTGTGTAGGTCAAATAATTTTTCAAAAGAATATAATTTTGAAAATCTATCATTTATAATCAATCAGACACACATGAAATCTATTAAAACATTATTATGTTAAAGCACTATTTTGAAAATAGATTTTTAGAAAAATATTCTAAGAATTTTGAAAAATAGTTTTGAAAAATATTCTTCAATTTATTAGTCCTTAACATCTCACCCATTCTAGATGTCTCAATACAAGCAAGCATGGTTGCCTTATAGGTACATTGTGAGATGCTTGAATCATTTTTCATACTTTATTGTTAAATCATTTTTCATACTTATAGGTACAAGCAAGCATGGTTATCTTCAACAACCCTTTCCTTGACAAAGCCTTTTATCGAAAATTCATTTCCAAATTACTTCTTGAAAAATTTTGGTCTAACTAGCTTAGATTTTGGATCGGTAGCTTCGGTTAGCTCCACCAGACGACTTCCCTAACGTACTATCATCTCACCTCCACCTAATACTAGGTTGTTCAAGTTTCAACTAGACTTGTTCCTATAGCCATTCTAAATCATGCATAAAATTAAACATGAATGGCATGACATATATTAAAAAACATAGCAAATGCATGGCATGGTAGTTATGCATGAGTCAAACAATTCGAGACATTTTACTTATCTTTCTAATAATGTATCAAATTTCTGATTTGATACATGTCGTGTGAACCTGCGAATATGTCAACCCACTTTGACATATTTAATTTTATTAAATTAATTATTGTGGTTTGGGTAAGATTTTATTTAGTTCGAGTTTATGTTTTTTATGAATTAACTGGAGTTGAATTAATTAAGGTTTAATTGAAGTTGAATTAATTAAGGATTAATTGAAGTTGAATTAATTAAGAATTAATTGAAGTTGAACTAATTAAGAATTAATTCAAGGTGAATTAATTAAGAATTAATTGTAGTTGAATTAATTAAGAATTAAATTAAAATTAATTAAGGATTAATTAATTAATGTTTAAAATTAAGGTTAAAATTAATTAAAGTTTCTAAGACTTATGTTTAAGTTATTTAGAGTTAAATTAATTTTAAAAAAAATAATTATAGTTAAATTAATTTGTAATTAATTTGAAGTTTAATTAAGGATTATTTAGAGTTAAAATAATTTAAAAATTAAATTTGAAATAATTAAATATTAATTAAAGCTAAGGATTAATTAAGGATGAAATAATTAAGGAAAGAAATTAATTAAAGTTTAATTAAGGTTTTTAAGATTTGATTTATGTTTCAAAATTTCTTGGTTACTTAAAAGTTGTGGGTTTAATTTCATCATTTTTATTATCTCAAAAATATCTGATTCATTTACTACTTCTTCTTTATTTAATTTTTTGAGTTTTTCTAACAATTTTTATTTGTTTGACTTTTTGTAAATTTTATTAACTATAGCCTTGATCTCAGAGAATTCAATTTCCTCCTCATCCTCATCATTAAAATCACATCCTTCTATATCTTCATAGTAGGTGGAGTAATTTGGGCCACTAGTTAATGTTTAAGGATTATCCAAGAGAATAATTAAATTATTATCTAAAAAAATTTTATTTTTAATATCCTCAGAAATAATATTTTTATCCTCAAGATTTTCAGAAATAATCTCAATGTTATCCTCAGAAATATTTTCAGTGTTATCCTTAGGATTTTCAGAAATAATCTCAGAATTATCACTAAGATTTTTAGGAATAATTTCAGTGTTATCCTCAAGATTTTCAGTGTTATCCTTAGAATTTTTAGAAATAATATCAGGATTATCAGTAATATTATCAGAATTAATTTCAGGATTATCAGTAAAATTATCAGAATTAATTTTAGGATTATCAATAGAATTATCAGAATTAATTTTAGAGATTATTGAATTGACATTAAGGATTAAATTGTTAATTTTTGATATTTTACCATTATTTACATTTTGCAACTGATCATGCAAAATATTGATTTGATAATTTACAAAGTTTAATTTTTCAGAAAAATTTTTAAGTTATCTACATAGGATAGTGCAGGAATTTGAAAAATTTTCAGAACGTAAATTTTGCGTACCTTTGTCGGACATTTATTTTTGTAGTGTTCGTACTTTTCACATTTGATGTAGCTTTTGTCCCGCCGGACTCCGGGTGCTGGTACTTTCTTTATCGCCGGTGATGTAGACCGAGTCTTATGAGTAGGACACTGATTTTTATAGTGTCCTCTCTCCCTGCACTTAAAACACGTAATATGAAATTTAAAAATTGACATTAAAAAAAATATACCTGATTCACCCGTGAGCTCCCCCTCAACTCCTGGCGTCTTTGCTTCGTCGGCTATTAGTCCGGTGTCTGATACCACTTGTGGGGACAGGTGTCGTCGATAGAGGGGGGTGAATATCGACCGTAAAAACTTCTCAGAAACTTCATAAACTCATCTTTAGAAACTTCGTTAATCACAGAGTTAGTAGCATAATGGAAAACAAAACAGAAAAATAAAAGACGACACAACATGCACACGAGATTTTCACTTGGTTCCCGACCCCCAGGGTCAATACATCCAAGGCCTAAGCACTGGAATGCACGTCCACTAATGGTCTCCTTTTCGAACATTCTGGAGGCGGAGAAACCCATCTTACAGTGCAAGATTTACAATCAAAGGATATAGTAAAATAATTGCAGAATTGTAAATTCAAACCAAACAAGAATGAGTCAAAGACTCGACCGATCTGGAATTCTGAAGTGTCGCGCACTTCCTCCCAGAGCTTCCATGGTCGCAGAGCTTCACCGTTAGCACTTTGTCATCACTTGGAAGGCTCAGAATGATGTTCGAAGTGTTGTGTGTTGAGGGGTTGAAGCCCCTTTATATAGTACTCATTGGGGCGCCTGTGTTGAAGGGGGTGCCTCACAGGGCTTGGTCAAAGCTTATCTCCACGCCGAACTCGTCGCAGCAGATAACCCTTTGATCTAGGGCACCTGTGTTGGAGGAGGCGCCTGAATGAATGAGGCGCCTGGTTCATTGAGGTGCCCTATTTGATGGGGGCGCCTAGCAGCTTGGTTTCCAGCCGCGTTGTGTGTTTGTTTGCCTGCTTTGTCTTCAATGTTTGGTACCTGCAAGATACATAAATACAAGGCAAACACATATACAATCTTAGCCTTAACGAATTGGTTCTGACTTTGGATTTCCGTGAAACCCTAGGTCGAACCGATGCCTAAGTTCCCACCCACGGGAACACGCCTTTCACCTACTCCTCTCATGAGATGGTTGCCACCCGGCTCATCCGGTTGGACTTTTGCTTAGCCTTCGATACTCTCGGATCTTGAGACGTCCGAATCTCAATCCATCTCTACTTCTGTCGTTAGTCATCGCTCAGCTAAGTTGCTCAATCCCTCGAACCAAGACTTCGTGCCCAAACCCTAGGTCCAGGACTTAGTGCCTAGCTTCACTCACCAGTCTTAGTGCCCAGCTTCACTCACCAGGTCTTAGTGCCCAATTCCACGAACAAGGACTTAGTGCCCAACCACAACCCTCGGTCAGGTCTTAGGTGCCCAGCCCTCGGCCAGGACTTAGTGCCTAGGTTAACTAGGACTTTGGTTCACTTTGGTACAGTTTTCTTGACTCCCCTTCCCTTGTAAATGTATCACTGACATTCCACCCAAAGACCCTTAGGTAGTGTAGGTTATGTTGGTTCAGGTAGCACCTAAGTCGAACCTGGGTTTTGATAATAGAAAAGGGTTCAAGAGTTAAGGTGTTATTGTGTTCTAATGTGCTTACTAAGTGTGCAGGAAGAAGCCCTAGGTACACTAGGCAAGAAGTGCTGGCAAAGGGCTGGGCAAAGAAGTCCTGGTCAAGGACTGGGCACGAAGACCTGACCGAAAGTCGGGCAAAGAAGTCCTGGTCGAGGACTGGGAACGATGTCTTGGCGAGGGGCTGGGCACCGAAGACCTGACCGGAAGTTGGGCACGAAGACCTGGTCAGGTGGATCGGGCAAAAGTCCAACCAGAGGAGCCGGTTGGCAAAAGGTAAACTCTCCTAAGAGGAGTAGGTGAGGACACGTTCCCCGTCAAGGGAACAGTAGGCGTCGGTTCGACCTAGGGTTCCATTTGGGAGACCCGAAGTCAGAACCAAGACAGCTACGGCTGTAATTACTACTTATCTTGTTTTTGGGACTATCCTTAGTTGCAGGGTCGAAGGACTGATCGTCTGCAAGTGAAGGTTCTTCACTGGGCCTAGGCGCCCGAATGGAGTCAGGCGCCCGAGAGGGCTCAGGCGCCGGTAAGGAAACGGGCGCCCAAGGGTGAAGGCAAAAACCCAAAACCAGTTGTGAAGCCACTGAACCAAGGCGGATCAGGCGCCCGTGAGCTCACGGGCGCCCCCATCTGCTCAGGCGCCCAAGTGGGGTAGATAAGTGCTGACCGAGCCCGTGGATAAGGATTAGCAGATCGGAGAGCACGTGTCAGGCGCCCCCAAGCCATCAGGCGCCCGATGGAGGACTATAAAAAGGGGTTCGACCCCAAGGCTTCAACAAGACAGTTTTCATACGCTCCAAAGCTTTTCGTTCAAGCGCTACACCCCGGCAAACTCCGATTTCGAGATTCCAGCGCCGACGACGTCCCTCTCCTCCAAAATACGATCTACTTCGGATGTCGGTAACGAAAAGTGTAATTAGTTCAGTTTCTGTAATATTTCTGTACTCAAATTGTAAATTTGATTTGCGTGATTATAGTATTGCCCAAAGTAAACGGTCAAGGATCGTGGGCCATGGAGTAGGAGTCGACTGCGACTCCGAACCAAGTAAAAATTACTTGTGTCCCTGTGTTATTGTTTAATTTCCGCTGTACATTTTCTCTTTTCTTAATCCGAAACATTTTAACGATATTCACCCCCCCCCCTCTATTATTTTTCTCGATCCAACAGGTTAGACAATCTATGATAATATAGTTTATAAGGGGATTTATGTGTCTTTTATTAATTAGGACCCTATTTTTAATATAGCATGTCGTACTTACTGCTTCTGCCCAAAATTGGTTAGCTAGGTTATATTCATTAAGCATGGTTCTAGCGGATTCCTGAAGGGTTCTATTTTTTCTCTCTACTATCCCATTTTGTTGGGGGGGGGGGGGTTCTAGGACAGGAAAATTCATGAATATACCCATTGATTTTGTAGAATTCCTCAAATCTTTGATTTTCAAACTCTCCCCCGTGATCACTCCTAAGTCTTTTAATTTTAGTATCACTTTGATTTTCAATCATTTTGCATAAGTCAATAAATAAGTTCAAGGTTCCATCCTTAGTTTTTAGGAACCTAACCCAGGTAAACCTAGAGTAATTGTCGATAATTACTATGCAGTACCGATTCCCGCATAGTGACTTTGCTCCATGTGAATCAAATAGGTCAAGGTGCAGGAGCTCAAGTGTGGTTTCGGTTAAGTCTGATTGAGTTGGTTTGTGAGTAGACTTAGTTTGTTTACCTTGTTTACATGAGTTACAAATTATGTTCTCAAAATTCTTGATTTTAGGTACACCATTAATTAAACCAAGTTGAGTAATTTTAAAAATCTGCTTGACATGAGTGTGACCTAATCTCCTATGCCAAAGGTTAGATTCTTCTACTTGCGTCAGAAAGCATTTTGGTACTAAGGGTAGATTAAAAGTGTAAACATTGTTTTTCCTAGTACCCTTAAGCATTATTTCTGAGTCTTAGAGGTTTCTAATAAGGCAGTCGGAGTTGGTGAAGGTTGTTGGAACCCGGATGGCTAGAGAGGGGGGGGGGGTAAATATAGCCAAACACTTGGACTTTAAACTTTTCAAAGTTCTGCACTTAGATTTGTTAGTAGCACAGCGGAAGTAGCAAACACAGAGTATGCAGAAAAATAGAAAACGAAAGCAAACTAACACAACTAGCAAGATCGCTAACAAGGAGGGTTTACAAGGTTCGGGGATAACTTGCCCCTACTCCTTGGCGTGCCCGTAAGGTGGGCGATCCCTTGATCGTCAGCAGATCAAGCCCCGGTGAACACCGGATAGAAAGTAACCTCCTTCTCGGTGGAGAAAGCTCTCCACAACGTTTCAATCACAGATATAGGTTTAAGCACAATGAAACACAAGAAAGATCTTACTTAGCACTAGTGAAGACAAGAACACAGCAAGCTTCCTCCTGAGCTCCACCCAGCGACGATCTCACGCACGAACCCTTTCCCCGTGTCTTCTCGTTGTTGGACTCGAAGCTTCTTGTTCCTTCCTCCAAGTGCTCAAGCAAGGGATGGTTGCTTCAAAATTGCAGTAGCTTGCTCAAAGTGAAGGAACTTCAGAACACGCAAGCAAGTTGTGGAAAACACAAAGTCACAGCAAGAGCTCAAGCAGCAGAACTCTACTCCACTCCTTTTGTTCCTCCACTGAGTATCAGGTGACACCATCTCCCTGTAGCCTCCAGCTGCTCACCTACAACCACCAGCTACCTCTGAGCTCCTCTGGACTCCCTGAGCCTCCCTCTGACCAGCCCCAGACAGCAGCTCCAGCCAGCGCCAGTGCCCGTTGCAACTTGAGATGGAAAAACAGACAAACCTGCTCCAAGGAAAGGTCTCCATTGACTCTCCTTGAGTGTTTGAATCTTCCCCTGTCACCTGCAGCTTAATAAGAGTGTTAGCACATCATATCAAGCAGAAAATCCTGTATCAGATGCTAAACGCAGATAATCGGATACGTTCAGACGCGATCAGAGCGTCTGACAGTTCATTTTGGATTAAAGTGATCGGTCACCGGACCGATCAGAGAGCCTCCTGATCGGTCACCAGACCAATCAGGCTGGGTCCAAACCGATCAGGCTCCGTCCTGATTGGTCCCGAACGCTCAATTAGAAATTGTGATTTCTTTAGAACTCTCCTGGATCGATCATCAGACCGATCCCAGGTTGTGGATCGATCACCCGACCGATCCACCCCTTTATCGGGCGATTTCTGAGCTTCGCAGTTCAAACCTCCTGATCGGTCACCGGACCGATCAGGGAGCCTCCTGATCGGTCACCAGACCGATCAGGTCATGATCAGACAGATCTGGCTCCGTCCTGATCGATCATATAGAGGAACCTACGATGCTAGATCGTTCTCCAGAACGATCTGCACAGTGATCCTGATCGGTCCACAGACCGATCAGGAGCAGTTCAGCAAGGGAACTCAACCTCACTGTTTGCTCCCTGATCGGTTACCAGACTGATCAGGAGCCAAGCAATGGATGAAACGCATACTCCCTGATCGGTCACTAGACCGATCAGTCATCGCTGGATCGGTCACCAGACCGATCCACGAAGGTGTACCGTGCCAACTCCCTGATCGGTCACCAGACCGATCCAGGGGCTCCAACCTAGCCCTCCAAGCTAGGGTTTCATCCACCTTAGCCCTCCAAGCTAAGGATTTTTCACCTAACCCTCCAAGTTGAGAATTTTCACCTAACCCTCCAAGTTAGGGCTTTTCACCTAGCCCTCCAAGCTAGGAATTTTCATCCAACTCTTCCGAATTAGGACTTTTCCAAACCTAGCCCTCCAAGCTAGGACCTGACCCTCCAAGCCACGACTTTTTCACCTAACTCTCCAAGTTGGGACTTTTCACCTAACCCTCTAAGTTAGGATGTTTCACCTTGCCCTCCAAGCTAGGACTTTTCACCCAACCCTTCCGAATTAGGACCTTTCAACACCTAGCCCTCCAAGCTAGGATTTTCCACACCTAACCCTCTAGGTTAGGATTTTCCAATAACTAGCCCTCCAAGCTAGGATTTTCATACCCTGCCTGATCTCCGATCAGGACTTAATCATAATCATCATAATCATCAACCTAAACTAAAATCGGTGTCAACACCAAAACAACAATCAGGGTCAGACTGCATCAACAATCTTCCCCTTTTTGTTGTTTGACAATCCGATTTTAAGTTTAGGGATTCTCAATCAATTTCTCAACTTTCAGAATCATAGGGGAATCAAGATCCTCCACCTACAATATAATCATCCTAAATTTATCCTTCCAACACTCTCCCCCTTTGTCGAACACAGAAAAGGGTCTAGTGGGGATGTTAAGTCTAACCATACTCCCCCTCAACCCTAGGGGTATCCCAAAACAATAAAGATTTGATAGATTTTTGATAAATATATGAACACATATGATAAGAGTAGGGCATGGTCAAACAAGCACATGTATCATATGAGCATAACATCATAAGTATGAACATTAGCATATAGAATGAGGCATATAAACAATAGTAATCATGTGAACTCATATAAGCCAACATCCTAAACATGATAGGGAAAATAGGAAATTCATGCAAGATGTCAAATGCATCATAATGCAAAGTCTAGTCATAGTCAAGCGCATAAGCAATAATCCAGACAAACAAGTAGATGCATATCCACGCATCAGAGTCAACATGCCATGACAGGCAAAAGTCAGGACGTACAGATCCGTCAAATAGTCTGAAATCACCAAACAAGCACAGAGCATGGTCAATCATCAACGGGGGGGGGGGGGGGGGGGGGTCAGCCTGCATAGGATCGTCCATCGTGTCATCAGCAGCAGCAAAGGACCCTGGTGCGACACTACTGAAGGCGCATCTCTCGGAAATATGTGGCGGCGCCACTCATCGTACCAAGTCTGCTGCAGTGTACGGATCCCAGAGACATTAGACTCCACTGCTGTCAGTCGGCGGTCAAAAGATCTGAATCCCGAACGGACCTCCTCTCGATGATGTTCTCGCAGATGAAGATCATACTAGATCGTCTGATCCAGCTCAGAAATCTGCCATCGAAGATTTGGGTCCCGCTCATAGTCATAATCATCAGCAGCAGCAGCAGCGGGAGCCTCTTGAGGTGCAGCAGCATGGGCCGGTGCCTAAAAATGTGGCCCTCCCCCAAGTAGCTCACCGAGTCCTCTCCCATCCTTCCAATCCAAGCCCCCATCGTGGTCCCGTAAGAGGATGCCAGACTTGGCAAATGCCCGCCGGCCATGTCTGCAATCCTGTCGGACCATGGGCACTGTCCTGCCCTTGGTGACATCAACACCTACTGACATAAGCCAGTCGGTGATGAGATGACCAAATGGCATATAGACTGTGCGGCGACTCGGCTCTCTATAAGATAGAATGGACTGAAAGATGCTCTCCATGATATCGAAGTCCATTCGACGGTGCATGCCGTAGAGCAAAAGGTAATGATAGGGACGAATCTCAGTTAAAGGCTTAGAGGTGATGGGCAAGATGCAATTTGTGATTATCTTGAAATGGATGTAGTCAACAGGACCAAGTCGTAGGGCTGCAAAAGTCGGAAAATCAGGACCCAACTCATCGAGACCGGCCGGGCGAGGATGACCAAAGAAGTGCTGATAGACATCATCAGCAGTAATGCCCACAAAAGGTGCCAATAAAGGATCAGGAAGCTCGGGGTAGATAGAATACAAATTTGGTGATCGTCACCCACCCAGATACTCTGCTAAAATCTCGTAAGAGAAATCAAGGTTCCTCTTGGCGACTCGAGTGGTGAACTCAAAGCCCCCTTGAGGACCCTGCTGAAGATTGTTGTAAAATTTAGAGACAAGGTCATAATTGATAGTTCTTTCCAGAGAGAGGAGAAAGCCAAGGTTGTAAAACATGACTATCTCCATGACCGACGAACAATGTTCAGTCAGAAAAGGGACATCAATGGATCGACAGGGTAACAATTTAAAAGTCCTTGATTGGAAAACCTGCTCACAGGCGGCATTTGGAAAGCGAGAACTCGAGGAAGGCTGAGGCCTTCTGGAGGGCGCAGATGAGGAAGGGGCTTTCCCCTTTACGCTGCCCTCAATGGCTTCTTTGCCCTTACATGATTTTCTAAAAATTGGAATAGGTCATGACAGCGGATTTGATCAAGATAGGTAAACCACATCATGACACCAATCACAAGAATAAGATTCGATCAAATTGATCAAGACAAGGTAAGACCCAATCAGTGAACATAATCATGACATATTCAAGATAAGAATTTAACCAAAAATCAACCAAGATTTGATCATAGAGTGATAATCATAGGATAAGACGTTTAAACAAAGGTAAGACACGACAACAATGGGTCACGCCCAAAGCAAGAGGTCACGGCACAACATCAAAACATGGTTAGGCTCAAATACATAATCTATGAACTGAATCGAAAAGAAAACAAACCAAAGAGAACTTACTTAGGTGCAATGGAAGAAGTTCTTGAAGGTTGAGAGTAAACTCCTTTCTGAACCTCGCGCAAGGGAGGATCGCAAGCTAGCAGTTGCTAACACCACCAACAGCAAGGACAAGAGCTCTTGCGTAGAAGGAGATGACCGCACTCGCAGAGAAGATCACACAGCAAGGAAGGAAGAGATCGCACGCGCAAGTGAGGAGGAAGAGGGTTCGGCACTGAGGGGTTTTGGTCGGCTAGGGCTTAGGAGTAGAAAAGAATTGTGATTAAAACGGTTGGTGGATCGGTCCACCAACCGCACTTTAATGCAGTTGAACGGATCACCGTTCGATCTGATAGCGTCCAGACCGATCAGGCCCTGGCCTGATCGGACTGGCCTGGTCTTGATCGGTCGGGAGACCGATCAGGCAAACTCCTGACCGATCAGCTGATCGATCAGGAAACGAATAGTGGGGTTAGATAATTTTCGAGATGCCCTCCTGATCGGTCTCTGGACCGATCACTCCAATGTGCCAGATCAGTCCGGGGACCGATCAGCACTATGCCTGATCGGTCCAGTGACCGATCAGGGTTCCTGATACTCCCAGATACGATCTGAAACTTTCAGTTTCAGATTCTCATACCATTTTTGAAGGAATCTGGTGAATGATATCGAACTTGGAAGTGATTCCTTGACTAATATTGATCCCTAAACAATGATCAAAGGTCCTTATGGTTTGAACAAACACTTTGCTCCATCCAAGTGGAGTCAAACTCAATCAACAATCATTCAAACAAGTTTTAACCAAGATTGTGCCAAATTCAAATTTCCAATCAAGTTTCCTTGATTGGAATATCCAAGTATGATCATGGAGCCAAATACACATGTGTTATGCATTGGTTTCCCCATACTTGGTCACCGAAGTGATTTTTATCTCGTCAACTTAATTTCTCAAGGGATGCATTGACATTTTGAGAAATCGAGTTGATCCTAGCATCTCACCCCATTTCTAGCAAACAAAAAGATTTTGGTAAACCTTATAGTTTGTGTGAGATGTCCCCAAAGTTACCCAATTGTTTCCCAACAATTTGAAATAATCATGAAGGGTTTTGAATGCATTATCAAAACTATGAAGTGCGACACATTCCCAACTCCCTTCTCAAGAAACTAAATTCGTTTTCGGGAAGTGGTTTTGTGAAAATGTCAACGAGGTTTGACTTGGACTCTACAGGTGAGAGTACAATATCTCCCCTAGCAACATGATCCCTAATGAAGTGGTGACGTACTTCAATATGTTTAGTCCTAGAATGATGGACTGGATTCTTGGTTAGGTTAATTATGGTAATGTTGTCACACAACACTTGCACACTTTTGTAACTCAATCCATTGTCCTCTAGAGTGTGAATCATCCACAACAATTGTGATACGCTCTCTCCCATGGCGATATATTCTGCCTTGGTCGTGGAGAGAGCAACACAATGTTGCTTCTGACTTGACCAACTAACTAAAGATGATCCTAGAAATTGGCAGCCCTCACTTGTGCTTTTCCGATCCAACATACATCCAACGTAGTCGGAATCGGTATAGCCAATTAAATCAAAAGATTCGGTACGGGGGTACCAAAGACCGACTCCAATTGTGCCTTTAAGGTATCTCAGAATTCTCTTGACAGTGATTAAGTGAGATTCCTTGGCACAAACTTGATACCTTGCGCACATACCCACAGCGAAAAGAATATCTGGTCGACTAGCTGTGAGGTATAGCAAACTCCCTACCATGCTCCGATATTAAGTCAAATCAACGGGTATACCACTCTCATCATTGTCTAATCTTGTGTTTGTAGCCATGGGAGTGGTTACCTCTTTTGAATCATTCATGTTGAATTTACGAAGCATTTCTTGTGTATATTTCGATTGGTGCACATGGATACCATCGCGAGTTTGCTTGATTTCAAGTCCAAGGAAGAAAGTCAACTCTCCCACTAGACTCATTTCAAACTCACTCTCCATGTGTCCAATGGACTCATTTAAATAGCCCTTGTTATTTGAGCCACAAATTATGTCATCGACATACACTTGGGCTACAAAAATATTATCACCATCTCTCCGTAGAAATAGTGTAGGGTCTATTTGACCTCTAACGAAGCCCTTCTCAATTAGAAATGTCGACAACCGCTCGTACCAAGCTCGGGGAGCTTGTTTAAGGCCATAGAGTGCCTTTTTGAGATTGTACACGTGATTTGGGAATTCGGTACTCTCAAACCCCGGAGGTTGTTCAACGTAGACCTCTTCTCTTATCAGACCATTTAGAAAGGCCGATTTGACATCCATTTGGTATAGCTTGAAACCTCGATGTGCCGCAAATGCAAGCATCAATCGGATGGACTCTAATCGTGCCACGGGAGCATAGGTCTCATCATAATCAAGGCCTTCAACTTGACTATAGCCCTTGGCTACTATGCGTGTCTTGTTTCTAATGATTTCTCCCTTATTGTTCAATTTGTTCTTGAAGACCCATTTGATTCCAATGATGGTGGTCTTCTTAGGTCTAGGGACCAAGTCCCAAACTTGACTCCTTTCAAATTGACCTAGTTCATCTTGCATTGCAATGATCCAATCGGGATCATTTAATGCTTCATCAATTTTTCTAGGTTCAATTTCAGAAATTAGGGCAACTTCATTAGCCTCATTCCGGAAGAATGATCTAGTTCTAACCCCATGATGGATGTCTCCAACAATTTGGTCTTGGGGATGACTAGAGGGTAATCTAGTTTGCCTAGGTGTTGGTGGTGGTTCTTGAATAGGTTCACTAGACATAAGCTCAGCCTCAGGATCCAGCTGATCAATGGGTTGTCTAGGCTCACCGTCATCGGATTCATCACCATCATCAACATTTGGACTCTCATTCAAACTTAGTCTCCTAAGTTCGAATTGGACTTCATCTTCTGGTTGACCATTGACTTTTGGAATTTCTTCAAAGACAACATCAGAAGACTCTTCAATTAATCTAGATTTCTTGTTGTAGACTCGGTATGCTTTACTAACGAGGGAATACCCGACTAGTATCCCTTCATCAGCCTTTGCCGTGAACTTTCCAAGATAGTCCTTGGTGTTTAGGATGAACACCTTACAACCAAACACCCTAAGATGTTTAACCGTAGGTGGTTTCCCAAACCAAAGTTCATGGGGAGTCGTTCCTAAAAACCTATGGATGAGAACTCGATTTTGCACATAGCAAGCTGTATTTACAGCTTCAGCCCATAAGTAGAGTTGTCAAACGGGCCAACCCGTGGCGGGGCGGGTCGACCCGTCATCTAGGCGGGTTGGAAAATCCCCAACCCAACCCAATCCAAGGCGGGTCGTGGGTTAGGCGGGCCAACCCGCGGGCCCATCAAAATATTTTTAAAAAATTAAAAAAATTAAAAAACAATTCGTATATTTAGACTTCATCAATCAAATATATTAAGAAATATATTTTTTAAATACAAACGAGAATTTATGTGATAAAAAATATTATTTTTTATTATAAAATAATAACAAAATAGATAATAAATTGTCATAAAACATAACTAACATGTTATTCTCAACCCGCGGGCCAACCCAAGCTCGTCGCGGGCCGACCCGTGCGGGCCGCGGGCCTAGGCGGGTTGGCCCACGGCAGGCTTGGATTGCTTAAATTCTAACCCAACACGCTTAAATTGATTGGCGGGGCGGGCCAACCCGACGGGCCCAACCCAAATTGACATCTCTACCCATAAGTAACTCAGGAGTGAGTACTCATTGAGCATGCTTCATGCAGCCTCTTGTAAAACACGGTTCTTTCTCTCTACAACACCATTTTGTTGTGGTGTTCTAGGAGTAGAGAACTCATGTCTATAACCTCCATCTTGACAAAATTCTAAAAACCGTTGGTTTTGAAATTCACCTCCATGATCACTTCTAATTGTCTTAATGGTTGATGACTTTTCATTTTCAATTCTTCTACAAAAGGAAATAAAAACATCTAAGGTTTGGTCCTTATATTTTAGAAAATAAGTCCATGTATATCTAGTAAAATCATCAATGATAACAAAGCAATATCTACTTCCATTCAATGATATGATAGTACTACAATCAAATAGATCCATGTGAAGTAAATCTAAAGTGGTAGACGTACTTACAGCGCTTTTACCTTTATGAGCAGATTTCGTTTGCTTACCCATTTGACATGCATTACAATGTTTGTCCTTTTCATACTTGATGCTTGGTAAGCCACGAACTAATCCCTTGTTGGCCAACTTCCGGATGTTCTTCATGTTCACATGTGCAAGTCTCCGGTGCCAAAGGGTGGACTCTTTGTCTTTTGACATGAAACACTTAGCACAAGCATTAATAGCACTTTTAAATGAAACTTGATAAATATTGTCTACTCTTGTTCCTACTAGTACCGTGTCCAAGGTGTCATATTATCTAACTAGACATTGACTTGGTTGAAAATCAATTGTGTAACCCGTGTCACACAATTGACTGACACTTAGGAGATTAAATTTCATCCCCTTGACTAGAAGGACGTTTGAAATTCTAAGACATTCGGATATTTGAATGTCTCCTATTCCTATGACCTTAAGACTACCATTGTTACCAAATGAAACATTACCTCTACTTTTCTTATGAAGTGTGGTAAACAATGATCATTCCCCGGTCATATGTTTGGAGCATCCACTATCAACGAACCAAGTTGATAGATGCTCCCCCTCAATCATAACCTACACAATTCGAAAAATAGAAGTTTTAGGTACCCAAACCTTGGGACCTAAAGCATCAACTAAACAAGACTTAGGCACCCATGCCTTGACAACTTTCTTTTGAACCTTGGGTGTCCTAGATTGTCTCATATCAGTCCTAGACATCAAGGACACAAATGAAGGTTCTTTGGGTCGGTAACCAATACCGGCCCTCTTGTAGACTGCCCTTTGGGCATTCAAGATCATGTCTAGGGTCTCAGAGCTAGTTGAGAACTTCTCAAGAATATTCTTGAGTTTCTCAACTTCACTCTTTAATGATTTGTTTTCTTCTACTAGCAAATCATCATGCAAATCATCTACATCCTCAACCTTAGAGGATTTCAAATGTTCAACCTCAAGTTTTAATGACTTAATCTCATCTTCTAACAATTCAACATGTAAGTCATCAATGTTATCATCCCTAGACAACTTCAATTGTTCAATTTCTAATTTCAATGATTTAACCCTATTTTTTGACTTCTTCAACATATTGGTTAAGCATGCAATTGCTCTATAATATTTTTCAAGTTCGGGAGAAGTTACCTCTTCATCATCCGAAGATGATGAAGCCGCGTTTGAGGAGTTGGAAGATTCATCACTTCTCTCTTGATCTCCCAATGCCATGAGTGCCACATGCCTTGTGCTTTACTCCTCCTTCTCTTCATCGGATGAGCTTGAGGAGGATTCATCCCAAGTGGCCTTCAAAGCCTTCTTCTTCTTCTTGGATTTTTCTTCTTTCCTTTTGGATTTCTACTCCTTCTTCTTTAGCTTTGGGCATTCATTCTTGAAATGCCCTTTCCTACCACACTCAAAGCAAGAAGCATTAGTCTTATCAAGTTTAGCTTCACTAGAGTTACCTCTACTCTTGAAGCGTCGACCCCTTCTCATCATCCTTCTCACAAAGTTCTCCATCTCGGAGGATGAGGAGCCGCTGCCATCTTCCTCGGAATCGGACTCGAATTCGGAAGAGGATGAAGATGAAGTGACTTCCTTCTCCTTCTTCTTCTCCTTCTTCTTCTTATTGGATCGATCCCCTGCAACTAAGGCAATCCCCTTCTCCTTGGGGCCTTTGTTAGCCATTTCATGCATTTCCATTTCACAAAATAAATCATCTAACTTAACAATTGATAAGCCCTTGGAGACTTTGTAGGCATCCACCATGGATGACCACAAAGCATTCCTTGGAAATGCTTTTAGTACATACCTCACAAAGTCGCGATTCTCGACCTTTTCATCAATCGAATGAAGCCTATTGAGGACTTCCTTGAACCGGCTATGAAGCTCACTTATCGATTCATTTTCCTTCATGGAGAGATTTTGTAATTGGTTGAGAAACAAATCCCTCTTGGCAATTCTTGAATCTTGGGTGCCCTCGTGGAGTTCAATGAGCTTGTTCCACAAGTCCTTTGCACTTGTGAAAGGACAAACCTTGATGAGTTTGTCTTTGTTCATGCCGCATTGTAGAGTGACAACGGCCTTCGCGTCGGCTTCACTCTTCCGAGTTTGTTCGGTTGTCCACCGCCATGATTCAAGTTCCTTGCATCATCATCCTTTGGAGGGGTGAATCCCTCCTTCACCGCGAACCAAGTGTTGATGTCCATCTTTAAATAATACTCCATCTTTGATCTCCAATATTGGAAATCAGCGCCATCAAAGAAAGGAGGTCGGGTGGTGGAAAATCTTTCTCTCAACGCCATGGATGATAGCTCTCGTATGTTAATCCGTAAAAACAGAGCCCCAAGCTCTGATACCACTTGTTGGAACCCGAATGGCTAGAGAGGGGGGTGAATATAGCCAAACACTTGGACTTTAAACTTTTTAAAGTTCTGCACTTAGATTTGTTAGTAGCACAGCGGAAGTAGCAAACACAGAGTATGCAGAAAAATAGAAAACGAAAGCAAACTAACACAACTAGCAAGATCGCTAACAAGGAGGGTATACAAGGTTCGGGGATAACTTGCCCCAACTCCTTGGCGTGCCCGTAAGGTGGGTGATCCCTTGATCGTCGGGAGATCAATCCCCGATGAACACCGGATAGAAAGCAACCTCCTTCTCGGTGGAGAAACCTCTCCACAGCGTTTCAATCACAGATATAGGTTTAAGCACAATGAAACACAAGAAAGATCTTACTTAGCACTAGTGAAGATAAGAACACAGCAAGCTTCCTCCTGAGCTCCACCCAGCGACGATCTCACGCAAGAACCCTTTCCCCGTGTCTTCTCGTTGTTGGACACGAAGCTTCTTGTTCCTTCCTCCAAGTGCTCAAGCAAGGGATGGTTGCTTCAAGATTGCAGTAGCTTGCTCAAATTGATGGAACTTCAGAACATGCAAGCAAGTTGTGGAGAACACAAAGTCGCAGCAAGAGCTCAAGCAGCAGAACTCTACTCAGCCAACTCTTCTCCACTCCTTTTGTTTCTCCACTGAGTATCAGGTGACACCATCTCCCTGCAGCCTCCAGCTGCTCACCTGCAACCACCAGCTACCTCTGAGCTCCTCTGGACTCCCTAAGCCTCTCTCAGACCAGCCCCAGACAGCAGCTCCAGCCAGCGCCAGTGCCCGTTGCAACCTGAGATGGAAAAACAGACAAACTTGCTCCAAGGAAAGGTCTTCATTGACTCTCCTTGAGTGTTTGAATCTTCCCCTGTCACCTACAGCTTAATCAGAGTGATAGCACAGCATATCAAGTAGAAAATCATGTATCAGATGTTAAGCACAGAGAATCGGATACGTTCAGACGCGATCAGAGCGTCTGACAGTGCATTTTGAATTAAAGTGATCGGTCACCGAACCGATCAGAGAGCCTCCTAATCGGTCACCAGACCGATCAGGCTGGGTCCAGACCTATCAGGCTCCGTCTTGATCAGTCCCCAACGCTCAATTAGAAATCACGATTTCTTTGGGACTCTCCTGAATCGATCACCAGACCGATCCCAGGTTATGGATCGATCACCCGACCGATCCACCCCTTAATCGGGCGATTTTTGAGCTTCGCAGTTCAAACCTCCTGATCGGTCACTGGACCGATCAGGGAGCCTCCTGATCGCTCACCAGACCGATCAGGTCATGACCAGACAGATCTGGCTCCGTCCTGATCGATCATAGAGAGGAACCTGCGACGCTTGATCGTTCTCCAGAACGATCTGCACAGTGATCCTGATCAGTCTACAGACCGATCAGGAGCAGTTCAGCAAGAGAACTCAACCTCACTGTTTGCTCCCTGATCGGTCATCAGAACGATCAGGAGCCAAGGAATGGGTTAAACGCATACTCCCCGATCGGTCACTAGACTGATCAGTCATCGCTGGATCGGTCACCAGACCGATCCACGAAGGAGTACTGTGCCAACTCCCTGATCGGTCACCAGACCGATCCAGGGGCTCTAACCTAGCCCTCCAAGCTAGGGTTTCATCAACCTTTGCCCTCCAAGCTAAGGATTTTTTACCTAACCCTCGAAGTTGGGAATTTTCACCTAACCCTCCAAGTTAGGACTTTTCACCTAGCCCTCCAAGCTAGGACTTTTCACCCAACTCTTCCGAATTAGGACTTTTCCAAACCTAACCCTCCAAGCTAGGACCTGACCCTCCAAGCAAGGACTTTTTCACCTAACTCTCCAAGTTGAGACTTTTCACCTAACCCTCCAAGTTATGACTTTTCACCTAGCCCTCCAAGCTAGGACTTTTCACCCAACCCTTCCGAATTAGGACTTTTCAACACCTATCCCTCCAAGCTAGGATTTTCCACAACTAATCCTCCAGGTTAGGATTTTCCAATACCTAGCCCTCCAAGCTTGGATTTTCATACCCTGCCTGATCCCCGATCAGGACTTAATCATAATCATCATAATCATCATAATCATCAACCTAAACTAAAATCGGTGTCAACATCAAAATTACAATCAGGATCAGACTGCATCAACAAAGGTAACTATGTAACCGGTATCATAGAGTTGACTAATACTAAGCAAATTAAACTTAAAATTTTCAACCGAGAGTACTTTCTTAATAATGAAATCAGATTTATGTTTAATGTTACCTAACCCAATTACTTTGAGTGTAGCATTGTTGCCAAATGATACTGAGCCTAGGTTCTTGAACTTGATTTTGGTGAATTTCTATTTGTCTCCAGTCATGTGTCTGGAGCATCCACTATCCAACATCAACTGGCCCAAATCTTTATGTTCCTACACATAAAGTATTTATTGATTTGGATCCATTAGAGTTAGGGATAGCTTGAATTGAATTTCACAGCCTAATCTGTCTCACCCAATCTAGTGTTATCAAATATGTTAACCTTATGGGTTTTGTGAGATAGGTTTTTAAAACAATATTTTAATTTTGAAAAAATGGTTAATTTCGAAAATATTGAATAAAGTTTATTGGTTATGAAAAATATGTTAAATCTATGATTGATTGAAATTTATGTTAGATTCAAATTTGACATATAGTAATTTGAATTTGAATTTCGAAAATTGGCTTCCAGATCTTGGCGAGACACAGGGGCCTTCTTTGGTCGTAGCCTTATTGGAGCAACAACCCTTTCCTTGACAAAGTCTTTCATCGAAATTTCATTTTCAAAATTACTTTTTGAAAAATTCTGGTCTAACTAGTTTGGGTCTTGGATCGGTAGCTTCGGCTAGTTCCACCAGACTAAACAGACCAAGTAGGGTACGCCTTACCTTACTTGACCTTATTAGAAGAGCTTCCCTAACGTACTATCATCTCACCTCCCCCCAATACTCGGTTATTCAAATTTTAACTAAAGCTTTCGTCCTTAATCGAACCAGTCCTAAATCTAAGCATGATAATTAAAAATTGAAAAAAAAATAAACACGCAAACAAGCAATTCAGTAAAATTATCTAACTATAAATATGAATTTTATATTGGCTCCCCCTGGACCATAGCCTCGATAAGGGTTAGGCAAGATGTGAATCTTGTCCTTGGGGATCCAATACTAGTTTGGTCCAGCTTGTTTATTTAAACATAGCTTGGGGACCCATGCTTGGACTTCGGTTCTAGGTTGGTTCAATACAGAATAATATGAACGTTGTCTCGATTTGGTTCGATAACCTAGTCTAGATCGATTGAGAACGGACTTCTATTTTCCAAGGATCATGTCAAGACCCTTGGAACCCGAAGTAAATCGTTCTAAGGCAACTCTGAGCTCCTTGACTTGATTTTTCAAGGAGGAATTCTCTTCCTCAAGATTTTGGACTTGAGTTGAGTTTCCTTCTTGACTTGGCTCGGTCAAGGACCTCGAGTTGACTTCCTCTTTCAAGAGTTTAACTTCCTGTCAGAGGGACTCAACCCAGATTTTGGCTTTCGCCATGTTTCGGGACAAATAAGAAATTAATTTAGATAACTCATATTCTGAATAACCTCTTACAGTGATTTGTCTGTTCTCCGAGATTGTGAGTCTTCCGGTGTTGACGTCTTCATCTGGTTCCGATTCTGATCCATAGTCGACGTCTTCTGAGGCGGTCAAGGTGAGCAAGTTTGTGTGAGGGATTTCTTCATCTTCTTCGAAAGATGACTCATCCCAGGTGGCTTGAAGAGCCTTCTTTCTCCTCGCCTTCTTGTTTTCCTTTCGGTTGGGGCACTCTGACTTGAAGTGTCCCTTTTTGTTGCATTCGTAGCAGGTGATGTTGTTTTTACTCTTCAAGCTCCTTGACAGTTCCGTCGGATCTTCCTTTCTTCGGCTCGACTTCTTCTTGCTCATTTGGTACTTGAGTTCTTTGTAGTAATCACGAGCTAGCCAGACCAATTTAGGTCGATCCCCTTCACTGTCTTCTAATTCTGAGTCTGAGTCAAACTCGGGTGCTGGTTGAGGCTTCTTCTTGGGAAATTTTTCTTGAGTTTTACCTGCAACGAAAGCTATACCTTTCTCGACAAAAGTAGTATTAGTTTGTTCATGCAGTTCTAGTTCAAAAAATAACTCGTCTAATTTTATTCCTGAGAGATTCCTAGAAACCTTGTAGGCATCTACCATAGACGCCCACAGTGAGTTTCTCGGAAATGAATTCAAAGTATACCTTATTAGGTCACGGTTTTCAACCTTGTGACCTATCGTGTGCAGCCCATTCATTAGCTCTTGGATCTTGGCATTCAGTTGAGCTGCAGTCTCTCCGTCGTGCATTTTTATTATATAGAGTCTGTTGAGCAATAGATCTCTTTTGTTGATCCTAGTGTCGGATGTGCCTTTGTGCAGCTCGATCAGCTTGTTCCAGAGCTCCTTCGTGTTGTTGAAGGGTCCTACACGGTTCAGCTCCTCTTTTGTTAGGCCGCACTGCAAAGTTTGGGTCGCTTTTGCATCAGCCTCGATCATCTTCTTTAGTGGGTCATCCCACTCGGTATAGTGTAGCACCACGCTTTGTGCATTTTTAGGAATTTCCAGCCCAGACTAGATAATGATCCACATGTCCACCTGAGTTTTCAGGTGGACGTCCATCCTGCTTTTCCAGTAGAAGAAATTTTCTCCACTGAAAAGAGGGGGTCTAGCAATGTTGTATTCCTCTTGCATGGCCATTAAATTTTTTAACTGAAAAAGAAAAAAACTCATTCCAAGAATGAGTCTTGGATTAGTAGGGCGGGAAGAATATTAATAACGAAAAAAATCGAGTGATGTTGCACCAACCTCGATTAACGAGAATGATTCGAGCGAGAAAAAAAATTTGAAATTTGAAAATTCAAAAATCCGGAAAAAAAAATCTCAAACTGGTGGTTGCACTAAGTTTGAGCTACTCTCTCTGATACCACTTGTGGGATCGAATTGAATCGATAGAGGAGGGGGTTGTAACGACCCGAAAAATTTTCTCAATATTTTCTTTAAAAATATTGCCCATGCCTAGATGGATTCTCGAGGAACGTAGGGACACTAGTGTAAACCTTAGTATGTTGCTCCATGATTTCTGATATAGAATAAGAAGCTAGGTGCTAATAGACCTTATATGGGTTTTTCCTAGTACCATGGTTATTAGTGGATTCTAGGTAGAATTTAATATAAATAAAAATGGGTTTTAATTAAGAATATTAGCATGATTATGGGTGGGCCTTAGGAGAATTTTCAAAATTAATAAAAAATAAAATAGGAAAAAAATAATAAAGTGCATGCACCAAGGATTGAACCTTGGACCTATGGTACCACCATGCATGTACTAACCAATTCACCTAGCAAGGGAGTGCTAGGAGAGAATGAAATGGATTTTTGTTAAGGCTAAAGGAAGTGAAGAGTCATAGCATCATGTCTCTTCACTTGCCTCTTTCATCTAGTATATAAGAGGGAGGAATGGAAGAGACAACTTAGCACTTAAGCATTTGTCTCTTCATCCACCAAAACTCCTTCTTCCCTTCTTCTTTCTTCTTCTAGCCGAAACCCACAAGGGTTTCTTTTCCTTGGAAAAGTTTCACCAAGGACTCCATCTTGAAGATCTAAGGCTTTCTACAAAGCTACAAGGGCTAAGGAGAAGTTTAGGGTCAAGAAGGTTTCTCTTTTATTTTTATTCAAGGATTATATCCAAGATAAGGAAAGGTAAGACCCCCTCACCTGTGGTATGATAGATTCCAAGTTGTTTGTCATGATCTAAGTTCTTGTTGGCATACTATGTTGAGAAATCCATGGTTAGGGCTTGTGAAGGTTTCGGCCAAGCAAGTTTTTGAGGCTAAAATCATATTGAAAATCCCTATTATGTTTCCTAATGTTTACTCATGATAAGTTAAGCATAAAAGTATGATTTTGGAAATTTTGTAGCACCCTAAAACCCCTTAGGGTTTCCGCCACCATCAAGGTACCATGGCTAGGTTTAAACTCCAACCCTTCAAGCATGATTAATATATTTCCTATGAAATCATATGGGTAATAATGGTGATTATATGAATTTTTCCTATGGGCTTATTACCCTTCTAGGGTTTCGGCCAACCCATGGTTTAGGTCTAGGACTTAGGGTTAGATCCAAGCAAGGGTCCAAATGGTTTTCTATGGCATAATATGTAGTGTATTGGATGTTAATCATGACCTATGTGAATTTTCCATGGACCCATGGTCCTTTAGGGTTTCGGCCAAGTCCCAAATCTAGGGCTTGGATTGGGTTAAGTGTTGGGACCGGGTGCATGTCGACAAGGATACGAGTTCGTAAAATTTTAAATTTTTATGTGCAGCGGAAGAATTTGCATAAAATAATTTCCTAAATTATTTTAACTTCGTATCTAGCATGCAACCTTATGGTGTGTTGACATAATCATAAAATAAAACTTTGCGGAAAAGTAAACTAATTTATATTATACCTCTCGTAACTCGAAGTAAGGGACGAGATCCAACCGTAGCGTCCCTTGGAAGCTTCGCCTCTATTCGCGTCCACGCCGAGTTCTCTTCGGGATGACTTCGCAAAGTCATGAGTTTTGTGCCGACGAGAACTACTAGATTCTCTATAGGCACAACAAAGAAGTACAAGAGAAGAAATAGGAAAGAGTGGAAACTAACCAATAAAGAAATTAAACGGAATCGAATTCAGAGAAGAGAGGAGTCGCTATCCGCTTCTTCTTCTTCTTGTTTGGTTTCTCCTTCTTGTTGAAGCTCACGGCAACTCACCCTTGGGAGGGAGGTGCTTCGGCCCTAGGTCCTCAAGAGGGCGCCGGCCCTAATTGGCCAAGAGGGCGCCGGCCCTAGGTGGGGGAAGGGAAAGAGAGAAGAGAATTAAGAGAGAGAGAGGGAGCTCTATATCGATTATCCAAATCTTAGGAATCCAAGGCTTGCCTATGGTTCCTTATATAGTTGCTTCTCCCTTGCCAAGTCTCCTCTTAACCGAATTAATGGAATTAACGGAATTAGTTATCATAAGAAATTTATCCTATAAATTCTCTTATGAATTATTCCGTTTAAACCAAGTTTTATTATAACTAACTTTATAATAAAACTAATTAGTTATCATAAGAAATTTATCCTATAAATTCTCTTATGAATTTTATTATAACTAACTTTATAATAAAACTAATTAATTATCATAAGAAATTTATCCTATAAATTCTCTTATGAATTATTCCATTTAAACCAAGTTTTATTATAACTAACTTTATAATAAAACTAATTAGTTATCATAAGAAATTTATCCTATAAATTCTCTTATGAATTACCAAGTTTTATTATAACTAACTTTATAATAAAACTAATTAATCTCTCCTTTTATTATGGAATAAATTTTATAAGAAATTTATAAACTCTCTTATTATGGAAAAATCAATTCATAATTGATTTTATAAAATTAAAATAAACCAATTCATGGATTATTTTAACTTCCATAAAAAGGAATAAATTTCCATAAATTTATTTATATAAATTTCTTTATACGAATTTATTTATCCATAATTTATAAAATAAATCGCGCTAGATCTATTTTATTAATTAAACCAAAATTAATTGGTTTACTCCCTCTATTATGGCCGGCCAACCAAGGAGGGTTGGCACCCTCTTTGGTCGGCCCAAACCGAGCCGAACCAATGCGAATTAAACTCATTTAATTCGCCCAAAAAGCCTTCAAAAGACTTAGCCATTTTTAGCTTCCATTGCGCCTCTGATTAACTCAGATTCGACATATTTCTCTTGATCGGAAAATCCAATTTTCAACTCGTTTTAAATCCCTCGGATTACTCGTAGTGCGTGTGACTAAATAGGCTTTCGATTTATGTTGGCCGTCTATAATCAACAAATTATAGAACGATCATGAGTGGCACCTAGTAGTACATCATGATCCCCAATTAATCGAATGATCAACGGTTTGACCTCAGAAGAAATTATTCTGAAACCCTTCAGCAGCTCTAATGAATTGTGCCTCATTCCCTTCACCATCTTATACCCACTTGGTTCAGGACACGGTCTATTTATGTCAGCCCCCACTAGGCTGACTACGTCACACCTAGCCCAAGTAGTGTCTTTCTCGTCCTTTGGATTTCTAGTTACTCTCATGTATTTTAGAGACTCGCACTCCAAACATGATCTACTCTGGCCAGAGGTTTTGAGTAACAATCCGACGATAGGCCTGGGTATACATCTCCTCGCAAGGAGTGGTGAATCCTTTATAGGCTGTTCAAACATCTTCGGGCACTTGGGCTTATACCCAATCATCCTGGGTCCACACCTCCTTGGAGATGCTTGCTTAAGATGTTAAAGTATAAGTCTCCATGACCAAGATGACTTGAACACCGCAAGTCAAAGGAACATCGCACTTAAGCTGCAGTAAGAACTTCATTGACATTTCTATAGATAGATTCCATATGAAGTCTTACAGCTAGTCACTCCAATGAACTAGTTCCCTTAACTAGCACCCATGTTTATCTCTGGACATCCCAATGTCACCAGCCAGTGAGAATCAGCTGATTAGAGAATAACCCATGCTAGTCTCAACAGAATTGATAGTGTCCGTATTTATCAATTCATCGACTAGGGATATTTTCAATACTTCACATTGCACATTTAGAGATAATCACTAGTTGTGATCCCATCACAAATTCTCTTATGCTGTGAGTTGTA